>KB663943.1:2925200-3306382 GCA_000349025.1 Anopheles minimus | reverse complement strand
GGAGGACATGGAACTCACGGTGATCTGGGAGGACATGGCAGCTTCGGAGGACATGAATCATTTGGCGATCATGAATCATTCGGTGGACATGACAATTCTGGAGGCCATGGCGATTTTGGAACACATCAGGCATTCACCCACGGTGGTCATCAGGGATTCGGAGGCCATGGAGGATACTTGTACGGTGGCGATCACCACGGTTTCGGTGGCCATGATGATCATTCCCACGGCCATCACGGAGGAGAGAAGGAACATCCCATCAAAGAGCTGCACCTGGACGCGGAGTACGAACACGATCACAAGGAGCACAAGGAACACAAGGAACCGAAAATCAAGTACATCACCGTCACGGAACGTGTGCCGGTACCGTACAAGGTGACGGTTGAGAAGAAGGTACTCGTCCCGATCAAGGTCCCGTACACGGTACACTCGGAGAAGGTGGTCCCGATCGTGGTGGAGAAGAAGTTCCCGGTCGTCGTCGAGAAGCACGAAATCATCCATGTGGACAAACCGTACGAGGTGAAGATTCCGCACAAGGTTGAGGTGCATAAGAAGGAGATCGTGAAGGTGGAAAAACCGGTGCCGGTGAAAATCGAGAAGCCCGTCCCGTACAAGGTGGAAAAGCCATTCATCGTGCACAAGCACGTGCCGGTGAAGGTGTGGGTGAACGTTAAGAAGGAGCACCATGATTAAGTGTCTTGGGTGTAGTAGTGAACTGCTTGACTGCTCACTTGTTCAATAGGCTTAACCTTAAATGTTTTAGTGTGGCTTCCTTACTAGCTATCGTAGAAATTTGTTAAAATTGACTGAAAAATATAAACACCAACAAATATAACAAACTAATTTACCGTATTCCGGTATTCATAGAGTCTTGTCATCATGTCAATATAAGACCCAATACCCTTTACATTCCTTCAACAAACAGATGCCCAACCAGCTTGGTCTATTAATGCATTCCTGTTCGTATAATGCATAAAACGTAATAACTCACTCAGCGATTCCTTTCGATGTCTGTTCACACCATGATAACAAACCATTAAAATGAACCAATCCTTTAATGCGCTTGCCACAAGCAGCGATCCTTCGGAGTCGTCCATGGAAAACTGCATTCCGTTGCATCTGTCAGTGCACGGTGGTGACTATTTTGAAACGGAAAACGAAATGAAGCGTCCACGAAATACGAAACCTCCCGAGTGAACTTGCCTTTTCCTCTAACGGTTGCATATCATTGTCATAATCTTGTAGCACATTATCCACTTAACTCCTTTGGCCCCTTGGGACCGTAGCCGGTGTGTTTCATGTGCCGCAACGAAACAAACAGTTCAAAACCCCGTTTTTTCCGTCAAACGAGCGCATATTGGTTCTCGAACGAGCGGAAGCGTACCTTCCCGGGGCGCGTTTTTACGAACCGTCAAAACCATCAATCCATCGAGCGCGTTTACTCATCATCTTTCGATGGAATCGGATTACCGGTGGCCTCTGCACCCGTTGGTACACAATCTGCGCAGGTCGATTTTTCACTCGGCAGCTAATTAATAAAAATGACGTGCCGAAACGTGGAGATCACTTTTCCGTCGGCGGTGCAATGGAAAGGAACGCCGAACAGCTCGTAAGACGAAAGGGGTTTGTTGTTTGTGCCGTCTGGATGGTCGATTACCCGAACAAAAATAAACATCAACAGCGCGCGTAGGCATTTAGCCCTTCAGCGTCCCGTTTTCTATACGGCGCGTTGTTTCAACTTCATCTGCGCCCCAAATCGGGTTTTCGGGATTGAATTGGTAGGGCTAAATTTGTAGACGTTATTTTCAACACGTGTCTCCCGAGCATAACCATTGCCACGGAGCATTGTAGCTCGAGTGACAGAAATTTTTGGACTTTTCTGTTGTCGGCAAAAAAAATACAACAAAAACTCCGGGAGATCGACACGTCTGGAATTTTCGGAAGGCATTCATCTCCAGTATCGAAAGGGCGCTTGGCAATACGAAACGATTCCTTCGTAGTGTGGCGCTGAAACAGGCAGCTGTGTCCGGCGTACAACATCCGTCTCCGGTTGCATCTGACTGTGACGTAACGCTCCCTGCAACTGCACGGTGGATTCAAATTTCCACACGCGAAGGAGTGAAGCGCATTGTTTGTCCCGGAGGTCATGGTGTTTGTTTCTTTTCAGCCTTGTTTCAATGATGCATTTTCTTCGAAACACAACAACATCGAAAAACAATCAAACTGAAACAACACTTCCATACAAGTCAAACAGTCACAATTTACGATTCCCCAAGGACATCCCGAGTGCGCGTTGGTGTAAGTTCACACAACCATCCCGTAAAACGGTCGCATCCTAATTTAGCACTCTCATATCCGGGCTCGGAATCGTGGTGTACTATTCCCCTTTTTGTCGCGTGTGGGATGCATTCCCACGTGTGCACAGGGACACGGAGTGCATTCAACAGGAAACGAAGGCTAATAACGAATCTCATGCCGTGCGGTGAAACGTTGCTATTCGTTTCCGATTTCCGGTCGCTGATTGTAGTCAATGGATGAGCAAAACCGGCATAATGGAACCGGCTTGGGAATGGTGACTGTGACGCTCAAATGTAGTTGGCGTAATTAGCACAAAAGTGCACCAGTGACCTGGTTTTCGCAGCTAGAGGATTTGTAGTAGAAAACATAGCATAGCTTCAATAGCTAATGGATAGAAAATTTGAAGAAAAAAAATCAGCTTAAAAATTAACAAAAACTAGTTTTTGAAGATCACAATGAAAGTAAAAACAAGTATGTTGTTACGTAAAATGAAAATGAATATAAAGAAGTTGAAGGGAAAGAAAATCGATTTCAACAAATACATGTTAAGATGCTAAACAGACAATAGAACTAAAAAATCTATCAGATAAATAAATAAATAAATAATGACATTAAACGAGATAAATCAAATTGAAACAGTTGAAAGTAATGTGTTAATAATTAAATACCAAAATTTCAATAAATTAAATGATTAAGTTGACTAATACATTTACCTAGTAGATAAAAATGTACAGAAATATGTATATATATCAATAATTTATAAAAGAACAATGAAATAATTAACAAAAGCTGCCAAATAGCTTAAAACACGTTGATGAACTAATAAGATGATAATCGAACATGGAACTAACAGATAACTATGATCAGTTTTCTGTGGTTTTCTACAAAGTATGCTTTGAATACTATTACTACTGAAATATACTTTAAATGTACAAACTTCAAAATTATTTTTAATCAATTTCGGTTGTTTTTAGCAATGAAATGTGATACAAATTGCCCGACTATGTTTACACACGCCAACAAAAGGTAAGCAGAGGCGCATATGAACCAGGCGGGAAAAAAAACACACACGAGTGCTTATTTTCATAGTAAAATATGACTGTTTATGCTCCTTTCTCCAGCTACCTAAAGTGCCGCTAGAAGTGATCTGTGAGAAACATTACAAAGTGGAGGTGCAGAATTCAAAGTGCTTAAGAAGTTACAGCTTACCAAAAAAAAGGATAAGAAGGAGAGAAAAAACATAGAAACCACTCACTCTTTGCGTGCGTTACAAGCGGCGTGAAGTGCTGGTACTTCTGACCGACGTCAGCTATATCGTGTGCTATATTCGACGCTCGTTATCGCTCGGCGGTTAGCCCTCATATGTCGGCTGCCCGGCCCCAGAAGTGCATAATCATTTGAGCATATGAGCCATTTCCTTTCCCTGTGCGCTGAAACACGACGCACGGTTCCCGACCCGCGCCAGGATGTGCCATAAATAATATCCAACCAACGAGCCCGGCCGAGTGCAATCGGTGGAGCTTGCATCCGCGGTGCACTATCGGTGCACCAACAGCATCATCATCATCATCATCTACACCATATCCGTTTCGTAAGATGCCGATACGATCTCAGCTACGGATGATGGGTGAGGTCCCATTAGTTGTGTCACTGTTGGGTTTTTTTTGTCCACCCGAGTTGTGTTCTGCGAAATCCATCCACTGCTACTGATGGCTCGCAGCTACACAAGTGGGCTTGTAGATGTGGGCTCGGGTCTTTGGGTCCCGTTTTCCGGTGACAAATTTTTTAAACAAATTTATGAGCACACCAGCGAGTGTCGAGATTTCGGGTGTCAAAATCATAGCGAGGGTGTCAATGGCTGAGCGTCGTGACCAGCTGCAATTCGTGCCCCGAGCAATTATCACGCCACTCGAAAGGTTCGGGTTTTCGCGGCCACAGCAACCCACACGGTGGAACTTGTTCCTTTCTTTTCATGCTCCGATAGTTCCTTTCTCGAAAAAAATCATACTGTGCGTGTATTTTTGACTCACAACGATTATCCAACCATTTGTAATGTGCCACCCAAAACAAAGGTCGTTAGTTTTGAGCATATTTCTAAAAATGGATCACAATCGTTAGTGTCGAGGGCTCTATTGCTTGTGTTTTGTACGAACATCCAACTCCGGAGTTGCGCTTTGGAATGTAAAATACGCCAAAACTTATGTTGTACAGGGGAAAATTAAATAATTCTCCAAATTGCTTTCGGACCCCCACCGGAACCGCATAACTTGCGTATCGGAGCCGGAAAACTAAATCGAGTTAAAAAGACGAATAACCTCGAGGGCGTCGAATGGTTCGACCCCATCAACAAGATACTTCCACCGCAATCGAAAGCGTTGCGGTTTTCTAATAAAATTAAAGCAAATTTGTCTTGGAATCTGTTGAGCTATGCGGTTGGAAAGAGGCAAAACCCATTCTTCCATTCCGGTTCGTATTTTCCAACCAAGTCCCGCATTACTTTTTCCCCAAAATCGGTTTGACCGCTTGCAATGGCAACTGCTTTGAAATCTTTGGAGCGTATCGCGGAGAAGAATGGAAAACTTCTTACACCCGGTGGTCGCCTCGAACGGGAGTCCTTCGCCCGACGCAAGTCCTTCCGTTACGCCTGACTGATGAGCTTTGAAGCTTTTGTTCTTGGAGCTATTGGAAGATTTCCCAAAAAAAGGGAAAAAATGCCGGGTGCGCTTACAGTTGAGGAGAGGATCGTAACCCGTCCGTGCTGAAGACGTTCAATGTTTTATTTTCCGTTTTTCTTTCACGTCCCATTTCATGAGGTATCGCTTCGGGTGGCATCAATGCAATGTTTGCACAGCGCTTGGAAGCCCCGAGCCAAAAATCGAGTGAAAACTAATCTCGTTAAATGGTGGCCCAGCCCGACGGGAAGCTTCGGAACGAAGATAAGACATCGAATACATCTTGGTTCGCTATGGTTTGCTTTGGTGCTGCTGCAAAACCCATTCTGAAGGCGGCGATAAATCCAACGGCCTCCCGGACACACCCGGAGAGTGTAGTTTTGCGGCTCTGCTTTTATTTCCTTCTGCCAGGCCGAATCCTTTCCAGCCGGCGAACAATGTTGTTTTACCCTTCTGTTCGTGCATTATTCTATCACAACATAATACCATTCATAAATGGCGACTTGTTTATTGATGGTAAGCGATGCGAAATGGATCATGCGGAGAAATCGCTGGGAAAGTAAACGGATTTGACGCAACGGATCGGATGCTGAGCTGAAAAAAATAAAAGTGTTTTTTTTACAAAATGAAGAATCATAAAAAGCTGTCTAAAACATTATGTTATGCAGCTCGTATCATAACTCTATGGGCACATGTTAAAATCATCAGGAGATAGATAGACACATTGTTTGTATAATTTGCGTGAAATTCTTTTTAATACAATTCTTGTTTTTTCATATTTTTCCTTAATTTTTTACGTTTTTTATGGCAAAAATAATCTATTTGGATACGTCGGAATAAATTTGTTTTTTTACTTTAAAATGTTTTCATAATTCGTGTAAAATAACTGCAAAGTTGTTTACGTTTTTCTTCTCAAACGTATATACAGACTTAACCTTCCATTGAGGTCTTAGAGTTTTTTTATTACATCATAAAACGCTATTTATTATACTTTGAATTCTAATATTAATCTGAACATGTTTATAAATGTTTTTACCCGCTGTAGAAAAATAAAAGTTCTTTTAAAATATCATCTTTTTATTTGTGTTTCATTTTTGTTACTCTCTTTTATTTAAAAAATACAAGAAAATAATTCTCTTCATGATTGAATTAAAGTTAATCATGTTCGGTACAATAAACCCCTCGAAAAAAGTGTAACAAAATGCAACAAAGTGCAGCCTGCCGGCACAAAACAAACATTGTTTGATCTGTTGTAGAACGAAAGGAACAGAACAAAAAAACACACACATCCCCGACCGCCTGTCGATTTTCACAGCTCTTCACAGCGTAGTTAGTTAGACAGTGGACCAGGAACGTTGGGCAATGGGTGAAAAATGAAAGCCTTAACGCTTGAGAATCTTTTGCGGAGCAAAAATCGATGAGATCACCCCATGTGGTGGATTAATTTGGGTGAAAGAATTCGATTGTTTCGCAAGTGGTTTGCGCGAGTGCTCTGGAGGGACCTGCGGGCGACAGTAGTTGGCGATGTGGAGAGTTTTACTGTGGACAGAGGTTTCTTTTATTCAGTTATCGTATCGTCAAATTGAAGAAACAATTTTGGACATTATTTTTCAAGAGCTTCGTCCAAAACTGTATTAAGCCATATGGCAGTATTAATATAAATTAAAGTTTAATATAAAAATATCTAAAAAAGTAAAGATATGAAACATTAACATAGAAAAATACATTTGCCTGCACTACTAAAGGAACCCCTCTAATGGAATTGCATTTGCTGCATTAGCGCGTAATCCGACATTTTTTCAATTAATGCATTTCCAGCTGAGAAGAATCAAGGGTCAATCTCCTCGGCACCGTTTTCAACATTGGACAGCTGCATTTGCTACGCCAAACACACAAGTCAGCATAAAAAGACAGCCCCCGGGCTACTGTTAGCCGTGTGCGATCCCACTTTGGCTGGCATCTTTGCCAATTTTACGATTGACTCACGTAAGAGTGGATTTGCTTTTCGTACATTTTTTTTCCTCTCTTGTGTTCACAACCCTCAAACGGGACGATTGATCACAGCGTCAACGTTTCGCCGATGGTGCAAATGAAGGATCAAAAGCTTTGCTGCCATCATCCATCTTTTCGCGTTCGCGCCTTGCGGCCATTGCTGGCTTGGGTCCTTGGGAAGGTCCACATCGGCTGGAATAATAAATTGGATCATTTGCTGTGCGTTTTCTGGGATGGCTTATTCTGCTCCCCCCACCACACAAACACCCTAATTGACTTCCGTCGAGAACTTCGGGCACTTCGGGCGGTCGATCCATGCATGTTTGGTGGTCCCGGCCGCTTTTCGGGCCACCGGAGCAACATTATCAAATTCACGGAATTCACGCTAAGCGTTTTGATGCGAACGGTGTGAAAAATGTTTAAATTTCATTTGACCGATGGAAAAATTTAATTATACCACCAGCCGCACACGTCTACAGGTGCTGATCATTGCCACCGATCCATCCACCCGGAACGTTCTGTCACGACATCGATTCGGATGCATTCTACCGAGGGAAGGTGGCCCCAACATCCCTAACGGCATCCGGTAATGGTCCTAAATGGCACAACAAACCGTACCGAATTCTTCGGAACAAATCGACCAACTGGCCGGAGCGACGGTGCGTCCGAACAAACACGCGAACAGATTTTCTTCACCGAGGTGATAAAAGGTACCGATCACTCGATCGTATCTCCTGTCGCTGGCTGTGAAAACAAAAAAAAAACAAAAAACAAAAACCCACCGCCCAGACAGAGAAGGCGCTAATTACAACCAATTAACTGATTCCCATAACAGCCGCATCGAATCGGCGTAATTCAAACAAAAAATCTTCTTCATTAGCACCCACTGGCTAAGAGTAAAGGGAAACAAACATAGCAGCAAAAACCCGAAATACAAAAACAAAAACATCAAACACTTCTTCACCTGGGTTGTTCAATCCGGACAACCGGAATCCGCAGTTTCCTGGTAAGCTAATATGCAACCGGTTCCTGTGTTGCACCAGCATACAGTGGAAGGAAGCTGGAATAGAACCCAAGCGTACGAGGAATGTGAATAGCCAAAGGTGCAAATAGACATGCCATCTACATGGGAGACTCCACGTAGGTTGTAACCACACGGATACGGGCTTAATTAAGCAAACAGGCTAAAGATCACTCTTTTTTGTTTCTGAACGCTTCTGGACGGATTGATGAGTTCGTTGCACGGGTTCAGCAAACACTTTTGAAGCTGAATGTTCGCCGAACGTCATGTGAGATTCCAGTATGGGAAGGGTTCTCTTCACATTGGTGTTGCACAAACTCGAATTAAAACTTAATCTACTATTGCAGAACGTTCCTGTGTGCTTCGGGACAGAAGAAAGACATCTTGTAAAATAGAATCATTACAGCTTAGCAAATGATGGCAAATCGCACACTTCCTGTCGCGTTCTAGCTTTTCTTAGTCGTACAGCCGTTTGTAAGGCGTGTCAAACCCGGGGCAATGAAAAATGAACCAAATGAATAATTGATGCAAATATATCCATCTTAAGCAACCTTTCAACAGCCAGACATCGCAGCGGGAGTAACTCATAAACACATTTCAGCAAATCGATTTAGTAATCATCTCATTTCTCGCATCAGAAATTAATCACCACTGACAGTGGTGATATATTTTTCATTCCGCAAACAAAACACACACGTGCTCCACATGCGGACGCCAGCACATAAACCATAAGCCACCACGGAGCGCAACACACTGTTGGACCCCGGTGTTGGTGCATACCATTCCGATCTGTCGGAACGCACTGCATCCACGAGACAGCACCCGGGGTTGGGATGGGAATTGATTTTAAACTTCCTTCCTCATTGTCATTAATTTCCATTAGTACATATCGTCTAGAGCAATTTGTTGGCAACGCTTGGGATCCCGGCGGGTTGCATTTGTGGAGTCATCGCTGTGAAGACATCGCTCAAAAATGGCCACACCGGCAGGGCTTTCGCTCTGGTCGCCGTATCGTTGGCATCGGATAAAAATAATTCATCCTCCAGCCGTGTGTGGCCACGGAACCAATCGTCGCCAATACGGCCGGACCCGGTCACCGCATCGCATGACGCGCTGTCAGCGATGCAATATGTGTTCCTGCCCTGACAGCAAGTGGAAAGTTATTTGTCAAGAAACAGACCGCTACACTTCCTCTGGCAACCGGAGCACACTTTACAGGCATCATTTATAATAATGTAGTACCGAGGCGAGGATCACTACCCCCGTCCCGGGAAAACCACCAACGGAAAATGGGACGCGTCGAAATGTCGCCAAAAATGGTTGCCAACCTCGGTTGGTAGTTTGACGCCACTCTGGTGCGTCCTTGGACATTTCCACAAAACCACAATGTCCAAGGTTCGTTGAACTCACTGTTGTGTCTCATGTAACACGCGGGGTCGCTCGACATAACACCGACGGAACAGCCGCCGATTGATGGCCGATTGTTGATGGTCGGGAATTTATTGCTTCTCGATGACTTAATTTTTGGGCGAAAAATCTCCCAAAACCTCGTACGGTGCGATGTTTAGTGTTGGGGACATTGGACGACGTGCGCTTGTTTTTATTTTGCCCGTGTTCCGGTGGTTTTTCGATGGTGTGAAACTTTAAACTTCGCCGTTAACTGTCACCATCTCGTGCACACACGCCATTCTGAAATTCCAGAGCTCACGCTTCACACCCAGCCCTACGCGGTGGAGTGGGACCCGGAGCGACACGTCTGAAAGACAACTGAAGGCGGCTTGAATTACTAATTTATATGGGCAAGAATTTGGATTTGGATCGGTCCCTTTCACTCCAGTTTCCCACCACTCCCGGGTGCTTTGGAGCAGGAGGAACCAAACGAGCTTATGTGTGTGTTTGCAAGTAACGGGAGGATTTTTGGTGTTTCTCGCCGTGTTCTTGTTTGATTCCGTTTATTCCAAAACAATTCTACAGCGCGCCACACAAACAACCGAAATGGGTTTTCGAGGGGAATAAATTAAGTTGTCGTCCATTTTTGGAGTGTTGAGAAAACCCTCGGCCCACAAAACTACGCCACCGTAGGCTTCGTAGTTGTGCACGGCTCTCGATGGGATTTGGGTGGCGATGCTTCCAATGCGACGGATGATGCCTGCAGTGCGAATGATTGTTTCGAGTCTGTCCGTCCAACATTTGGGTATTTTGGGGGCTGTTATGTCGCTTAGCTGGTATGAATTTTAATGAGAACGAGCATCGTCGTGAAGAATGTGTGGCAGTGGCAGGTGTTGAAAATAATATCCTCACTTTAAGTCGCTACTTCATCCAGGGTGTGCGTGGCGTTCGGAATAAAACGTGTAGCTCCGATCGATTGGGCGCGGAATGTCACGATAATGTCGATTATAAATATAACGTGCATAGGATCATGCAGTAGCGTTGCTTATCGATACCTATTTTCGTCAAAATAAATTCCAATTGTTACTGATATTTATACTGAGGAATTTAAATCATTTAAAGACATCACTTGAGAGTGTTTAGATACCAAGAAGATCCTGTATTGATGTTTTATCGTGATCTCCAAGTTTGGAGAGAGTTTACGCTTTGTTTTCATCGTTAATTGATTCCAATTCCAGGTCCAAGATTTGATGATTCACTAACTCCCTAAATAGCACCAGAGATTTCAAAATACCTCATTTGTAGCCCCAAAAATGGAGTTATAAAATGGACATTCCAGCCTTTATGCGTTTACAGCCCTATTGCAGCTTCGAAAATCGGGAACAAATTGTAGCTCAAGATTGCTTCTTTACGGCTTTAAATAGATCTCAAGAAGATGGAACACCTGCCTGTGATGTCACCTGTCGTAAGACGATCTGGACATTGTTTCACAGAACATCGTGGGATCTGGATCGATTTTCAGGACACATCTTCCAATGCTGTAGTTCAATGTTTGGAATTGTGAATTTTATAGATACCATTTGCCGGGGAACGAAATATTTTTTTCCCGAAGCTACACACATTCATCGTCCACGGTCTGAAGAAGACACCATTCTCCCCCTTCCCGAGGAACTCACCCGAAAATGGTGGCTCCGTACAGTTTACAAGCGCGCGGGTCTATTTCAACGAACCTGGCGAGTCGGTGTTATTTATTGCACTTTCTTCATAGGCTGAATTGTTTGTTTTGTGGAAGTTTTATGTTTTAATGGAGGTGCCGTAATTTGAATGGAAATCGAATCAAATAAATATCTCATACAGGCCCGCGCACTCGTGTGGGCCGACGTTTCGGCTTCGGTGCGTATGGTTGCGGCCGTTATTAGTATGATTTCTTTTTCCACCCCTCGGTGGCTATCGGCAGTGCCCTCTCACAGGTTCGACGAGCGGACGGTTCAAGTTGCAGGAACGAATAAATTTATCCACACACAGGCCCAGGGTTTGGTGGATATTTTAAATTTATTGACTTGTAACATTTTGTGGACTGACTGACTGACTGACCGGTTCGATCACTTTTGACGCACGGCCACAGGTTGCGCCCGGGGTCAAAATAGCGATCCGTTTCCCTGACGAACATAACGATGTGCTAGGAACCTGAAACCGGCATCGACATCGGTGAGATGGGTAAGCATCAAGCAGCGAAGACTCCGATGTCGACGTCCACCCATTCCGCTCGCATGCTCATGCAAGTGCAAGACGACCCTTGCCCGTGATGGTACCGAAACGCGAGAAATAAAAACAAATGACCGTTATTAATCAAGCGGAACTCACTTGCGATGCTATTTGCCGTTCCCAAATGTAAGTACACGGGGTGCGCGGTTCCTTCCCGAAATCCGATGTTTCCGACTGCAGAGCTACTTCACCAATTTCTCAGTTTTCGGATGAACGTTCTGTTGAGCAGCCCTGTTGGGACCATAAAGCACGACGACCCTCGCCGGCTTTAGAGGGTCTCCGTTCCTTCTCGAAAGGGTGTGTATTCTTGTGACATTTTCTCGCTCTGCTGGAACTGTGTCTACATGAAAGTGTTTTGTATTATATTTAGTAGCCCCTTGTACCACATCCCTGTAGCCAACGAATTCTGGACTACCCTACGCCTAACGGAGAGTTCTCCATGTCCCGGCGCATCTCCATTCTAGGTCTGTTGGAAATCAAATAACCATAAATTTCCAAAAATTAAATAGACACAACACCAACTGCGGCAGCCGGTTTGGATGCGAGCCGCCAGGCGACCGGGCGCAACACTTGAAGCAAACCGGCGGGAAAGCAAACGGCACCCAGCAACGTGCTGGGTAAGAATTGGTATCGAATTTCTAACCGAAAGGTTTAAAATGAGATGCACACGCGAAGGCTCTCGGGGTAGCACAAGTGTTTTTTTCTGAACATCTTGAATGCATTCACCAGTACAGCGATGCGTGAGTTTTTCGAACAAGCTGCACCACCGAAGGGTAACGTCAATTATCCACAGAAATCCCGTTCGCGACGTTTGGGATCAGGTTTTTTTTTAAAGAAGTTTGGTGACTTTATTGCATTGTTTGTACGCGATCGTATTGTTGGTGGTTTTATGTCAGCAGAACGTCAGTAGGATCGTGATCTTTATCGATTGGCAAGATCGCTTGACAGCCAAGGTCGTGTGCGGTCAAGTAAACTGTGCATCGACAGTGGTAGATCGAGAATTGGTAGAAACGATTGGATTGACGCCTTCCGGGGCATTCCTTCCGAGAGTGCGTCAATCTTCTAGACGCACTTAGACGAATAGAATTTTTGAACCAAACCAAAAAACCAATCTTTTTCTCATTAAGCTAGAGGGTAGCACTGAAAGCCAAAACCAATTCTAGCCCCCGGCGGCCAACCGTACCCTGAGATATGTTAATAAAGATTTCTTCTCTCGCCCACAAAAGGTCTCGCGCGTTCTCCCGACGCTCATAAATTATGCACCAAGCTTTGAGGTTGTGGCGGTTACGAAAACAAGCTCATCAAAAATTGACATTCTGATGATTGATTAACTAGGACTGCGCGAAAAAACCTCGGCCGGTATCTCGGTAGAGACTTTGGGGTGCCTCGCATCTCGGCGATCTACGGCGAAAACTACATGCATCCGGTGCCCCAGCATACGTGCGTGTGAAGCTAAATGAGTAGGCGAACTGGAAAACAAGAAGAAGGTTAACCGAAAAAAAAACTGAAATCCCCTCAAGCGAAGGCCAGCTGGCCGAACGAATCCGATCCATCCAAAAACCCGTCATGACAGCCCGGTACATCGGTACACAGCAAACAGCATCAAGATGGTGGTAAGTTCTTCCTGTACAACGGAACTGTGCAAAACCAGCCTCAGTTTGTACTATCCCTCCCGTTCTCCTCCCAGGAACGTGCTGACAATATTCATCAGCACTCCCGACCGCAAGGAAGCGGTCGCCTGTTCGCCGAGATGCGTAGTGTTCCACACGTGTGCGCTCCGAATGCCCATATAGCCCAACACCAACCTTCGTTCGCCAAGTGGCCTAAACACGTCGCTGCGGTAACAGTTGGGCCCGATCGGGCACGATGGGCCCTGTGTACTTGTCAAGAATGAATAAATATTTTGATTGATGAGGATTTCGTTTGGCAGTCGGGCCCGACAGTTCGAAACAATGCTTGCCCGACATGCTCCCGATGCATCGGAGCGGAATGCACTCGCCACATGCTGGTACGCCGGTTTGGACGAAATTTTACAAGATCTAACCACCGTATGTCAGCTGGACCGGAATGCGTCTCCCTTTCAACGCCCCACACGTTATTGGCCGGACAAATAAATTCCTATACTGCCGGCACTACTACCACGATCCGCATGATTGGCCACCGGAGGTGGAGCACAACTCTCGGTCACTCTCTCACCAGCCTCACCAGTCCGGAACCATTAATTTGTCGAATGACTTAACAGCTCGTTGGGCACATTGACGAATAAATTAGAACGACCCGAAGCTGGAGCTCTCCGACGTTGGGGAACTGTGGAGTTTTGTGCAAGTTCTAGCCAGAATCTACCGCTCTACTGTTCCGAAACGGGGACCCCGTTTGTTTACGATTTGTTTATGGGCAAGGAATTAATTTGAATGGTAAAGAAATAAATTCGTACGCCACGGCCAAACGGGCGACCGATCGGTTATGGAAAAGTTTCGCCAAAAACCCCGTGGGCCAAACGCATGGGAAAGAATAATTAATGGCAGAACCGAAGTGCGCCGATGTCCTCCGGGACCAGAACCAAACATAGGGAGAGTGAATAAATTCACTTTTGTTTAGTGATTCTTTAAGTTAAAAACCGCAAAGCGTGCGTGTGCGGTTGACATTATCGATCAAGCGATCGGGAATGGATTGGTTGTTTTGTTTTCCTTTTGCTGATAATGCGGTTGATAGTAAGATGTTTCAAATTTATTCGCGTTGATTGAGAAATTGTGTTGTTGAGCGGCGAATAGTTCCGGAGCTATCTTGCGGGTTTGTTTTGAATGGATTTATTTTAGCCATAAGTTAGATTTGGTGACAGAATTTATTTTTAACTCTTGAGGAGACTGCTCCATGTTTCAAGTTATCGGTTTTGGATAGATGGAATTGATTTGAAAATAATATTGAGAGATTTTGAAAATGTTGAAGTGGATATCAGTTTTAGTTTCTTAACAATAGTGGGGTTTAAAATAAATATTTGACATTCTTCTTGAATTATTCCTGAGAAGGTCTAAAAGACTAAAATAAGATTCATCTTGAATTTTAATGTCAACTTGTCACTTTTGTTTTCAATTGCTTCAAGTCTACGTTCCACCCAACTTAATAAGTACGACTCCTCAACATATGGAGAGACGACACTTTCAGTGCTTAACCTTGAAATTGCTTACCAGACCCAATTTTGCTTTATTTACTCAAGGCCAATTCTTCGCATTCTACACATCTGTTTTGTCGCTACTCGCTTGCAGTGATTTGCCAAATCCATCCGATTTATTTCAACACCATTATCTCCCGAAAGACGGACCCCTCCTAATGCATCTGATCTCATCTGACTGATAAAACGAGATGTGCACGTTTGTGTGGCTTCCCCCGGGGTCCATCCCATCTGTCAGTGCCAACTCCTCCCAGATATGAACCGTAACCGTACCCCATATTTCACGATGTATTTAGGCAGCAAAACATGCAACCCACCAACCAAAGTTCGTAGTTGTTGTGCCTGCGTTGGAGGACTTTCTAATTTGCCCGCCAAAGGAAAACCTCGTTTGTTGATATTCATGCCCAGGATTAAGCACTTCCCGCCAGACCGGGATCGGGATCGTTATAGCTTTTTAATCCAATACACAGTAATCCCGCTTTAATTATTCGACCCAAAGCGCAAAAAGCGAAGCGCACTCGGGATGAGTCGTCAGCATGTTTACTTCGGCGTACTGCCGAATCCGTTCCAGAAGGATGCGGGCTCTATTTGCGGCAGGCTAGTTGTTCTTTGGAACTCGGGGAAAGATGCGCAAGTTTTCCCGCATATCGCCATGGGTTTTCGTATTTGTTCTGTATTCTGCACGCCAAATATCTCAACGATGGCTCCACGGTGTAGTGAAAGTGAAAGCACAGTCGTGGAGCAGCAGCAAATGGCACTCGTCTCGTCTGCTAGGAGGAGTTCACCCCAAACAGAAAAAAGGGGCACTTGATTATCACGGCTTACTGCTCACTGCCGTAGAGCTGCCGTTAATTATGGGGAAGTTAATTTTCCACCCATTGGCCAACGGTTCGTCGGTGGCTGTGTGTTTTTGTGGAGGAAAAACATCGAGTCCTTTATCTACAAACCATGTGGATGTTTGTTTGTGTGCGAAGTATCTTTAGAAGGGGATGTATTATGTTTTGGGTCATTTGCCAAGTCAAGAGTTCCATAACTATCATTTGAGACATCCCACAAGGAGAAAAAAAATCTCATTCCCTACTGTCCATCCAAGGACTTTGTCTTTAATTTGTTGCTCTTTTTAATTAGATCAGTTGTAGGAAGTAGTAAAAGGGAGCGACAAAAACTTTATCCTACCAACATCCCCGGATCGCAACTCATTAGGAGAATAAAATTAACGATCAGCCTAGCTCCACGTGCATCGATCGTAAATCAACGAAAATTCATTTTGCCAACCGTCAAAACAAACCCCATCAGCGGCCATTTTTCATCGAACAATTAAATTTACATCAATAAAGCAATAAAGACATTATTATGAAAATATTAAAATGTTCCGAATGGGTGAGTTTATGCTAATACTTGCGGGAGTTCTAACCCGCCTTATAAGGGTGTTAGTGGAGGGTTGGTAGTTCGCGTTGATGTTCGCGCTTCATCATCATCATCATCATCGTCCGTTTTTTTTTTTTGGCAACCGAACCCCGCATATTGACATGAATCGGGCTGCAACCTCAACCAGCGGTAGTCGGGGCCAACATTTCTGAATATCATCCATCCGTTCATCCAATGTTTCCTTTTTCTTCCCTGAGCACATCATTCGCGTCATGTTTTGGCTAGGGGTTCTCCTCCATCGTTTTTTTCCCATAAAACCGCTCACTTCGAATTTCCATTCAGTGAAGTTTGGTGTGTTTCGTGTTCCACCAGAGAACCTCCTAATTCCGTACGTACGTATTCACCACTCAGTCGCACCATCGACGAATCGTTGCTAAAAATGTAAATTTCAATATTTCCTATTCAATGCTCCACTTCACCGAGGCCCGGGTGCTGCCGGCGGAGATCATTCTATTATCTAATAAAATATTCAAGCAGAAAAAGTTAAGTTGATTTCCATAACAATATCATGCCTGTGAAAACACTCCACGGAAGGATGGCAAGAGCTGAGCGGTTTGTTCCAGCCCGAAGGGTACTGAATGTGTTTTTCTTCCTTCCGAGCACCCGGCCGGTAAGTAACAAAGATCGCGTACATCAGTACGCTTATCTGCTGCTGAAGCTCACCCTCCTCCCTCCTCCCTTAATCAACTCCCCCTTAACCTCCCAAGGAGCAAGAAAAAAATGTTCGGAAAAGTTTATAAGCAATACAAAAGTGGTATCTCTCTCTCTCGGTGGTTCGTGCTGCACCGATCCGCACTGTACTGGAAAATTGATATTACAGTAATAAAAATGACTTTTGTTTTCATTCATTACGGAAAAACCACCCCTTTCAAAGAAAATCGTTGTGGCAAAGTGTGAAAAAAACAAAAACGACAAACAAACAAGCTGGTTGGCTTACGAAAATCTCTTGTTCTGGCGGTGTTTTCCTCAACTCTCGGGCTTAATGTTGTGGCATAACATTGACGGATGCTTCTTGCACGGTTGGACCGTACCGTGTCGTGCCGGGAGTGTTAGTGATGCTTGGAAAATGTCAGGCCTCGTTGTTTCTCTCTCCCTTTTTCCCTTCCATCTACCTGTGCGACTGAGTGCAAATTAAATTATGTGGTAACGATTACACGGTCCCAAAGATTCTACACGTTTGGCGCTCCCGGCAAAACAGAAAAAGGGTTCTAGAGGGCAACGCAACAGAAAGGAGGCTGATGATAGAAAGTCAAAAAAGCATGTTCTTACCGTCGAGAAAACATGACCGCTGACAAATTAACTGCACTGTCTACCGGGCTACGATGCGTCGTGACCGAGTACCCCGGTAGCCGTGTTGGTGTGGATGTTTTGTTTCTGTTGGGCCACCTCCCCAAACCCGCCGGCAAACCTAGAGCATCGCCATGGAAAGCCATTACGGTACCCCGGTTTTATTAATGCTGTGCGTGTGCGTGTACACATTTGCTTGCGTTTATGATGCCGCGGCATCGTACCAAGGCGTCTAATGGGTGTAACCGGGTGTGTGCACTTCGTAGTCCCGGTGCAGCAGCATCGATTGAGAACGATCAATAAAAGTTAAAAGCATTCCCGCGAAACATTACGCATCCCGATCCGTCGCCGTAAGTAAAAAATTTCCATTTGTACCATAAACACGTCGTTGCCGCTATTTCGGTTTGGACGTACGAATGGCAAGAGTTAAACAAGGCGGCGGACAGCGCAGGGGTAAGTTTAATGTCGCGAGTTGATTAATTCTTCAATCACTGGTTCCATTTCAAGCCCGCGACACGACACGTGAACAGCATTTTGTACTTAAATTGTTATACGTTTTTTTCTTCGTTTGTTTTCACCTCTCCCACAACGTTGTTGGTCGATGGTCAATGCGATCGAGAAGAGTGGTAATTGGTGTGTCATTAGCGGTAGAATGCATTTTCTAAATAAATACATTTACCCGTTCGGTTTGCGCGGATTGGAAAATAGATGGCATTTTAGTTGAGCCTCAATAAAAGCGTTTATTTTTGTCAAACGGTTAATTAGTTTTCACAAGGCAGGATTGTTGTTTGATGTTTTCATGATTAGTTCCCGTTTTAATTGAAGGTCCAAATGAAAATCGATTGCATACTGACTGTGCGTTATTTTCAACTTTTATGAGCGCTTTACATTGAAGGATGTGGATTAAGGGGGGATATTCAGTAAGTAAATCCTAAGTTACGAACCTATGGCCTAAAAAATCATTCCTTCGGGAAATATTGCTATGGAAATTGGTATTCAGAATTTCCCTTTGACCTGTGAACAAACTGATTTAAAATTATTTATTTCTAATTCTTCACAACAATGGTTTTATTTGGAATTTTGATTTAAATGCGAACTACAACTACTACCAATATGCAGTTAGTTCCTTATTATTGTTTTATGTTCTGAAAGGCCTAAAATTTATGTGCTTTAGCTTTTCACTTTCGCCTTTTATTTTTCAATTAAAAAAAAATCCTACGTAACTTCCAAAATTTTAGCATCTTTTGTCGCAATACATTAGATAACTTTATTTTAAACAATGTTTAGAACATTTTCAGTAAGTTCCAAAAATTTTGTTATTGTTTCTTAAAGTGCTCCAAAATTAAAACTTCTGTTATTTTAGATTTGAATAAAAAAAAATCTATACGAGATTTTTAACTTAAATATTTATCTATCTTCTTTCACACTAATCAAAGTTGTTTTAGAGTATTTTTGACCAATTTACAGATAGTTAAAAATATCGTTATTTTTTCTAAAAGTTCTCTAAAACATGTGCTGTTTAGAGTTAACTTATGCAATATTTAAATATTTTTCACGTATTACTAAAATATTTTCCAATTTTATTTACTATTAGAGTGCATTTTTAACTATTACCCAAGTTTTCTAATAGCCCAACATAGCCTCAAATCGATTTTGCTCAACTTTCTCACGTTCTCTAGCTTCTAATTCAGCTTGTTTTAACCGCTTATTCTCCACTAATTGAAGTAATTAAATCAATTATCAATTTTGCAACAATCAGCCATTGCAGGGCTCCGTGTCCAGCGCACGCCACCACTAAAATGCACTGTGTAATGTGCATTTTGCCAAACGATAAACGGTTCCTAGCCTGCACCGTACCGCCACTGTGATTGACCTACATCCAAGCTACATCGCAATCGATGGGTAAGCGATTTTCAATTATCTCCAAATGTAGCCCACACATGCAACGTCGCTGCACCGTTGGTTTACACCTCCCAAAAGAAAAACCCATTTCTTGTCCCATTTGGCGAACAAAAGATAAGGCTCGCATCGTTCGTGCGCTTTGTTCAACTTTCTTACTTCCTGTTGACCCGACAGTTCCGGATGGAGGCTAAATCTTTTGGGCTACACCTGCAAGGTACGTACGCGCCCTCGGTCAGGTCGTCGATTGTCCAGGGAGCGAGCAAACATACGACTCCCGTGCGCTTTGTCCTAAAAGGGCTTTCGTGTACTGGAGGTGCTTTTGACTTTTGGGCCGTCAAAGTCGGCCGATGGTGGAAAAACAAGGAGCGAAGGAAGAATTACATTGACTGCCCTTACAAACGATCACAAAAGCCATCGCTTGGCGCGCTATGCTGGCACGCCGGAAGTGAACGGTAAGCGAGGATATTACCTTACCACCCCAAGCCCAGCTCCGGTACCCTGCCGAAGATTTCCGTCGAGCCTTCGAGGCGAATCAAATTCGCTTCTGTTTGTTTTCGACGCTCGAATGCCGTCGTGTAGGGCGGCTAGCAAACCATCGTGAGCACAGGTTTAGGCGGAGGTGAACCACCGAAAAAAAAAAAACAAAAACCACCCACGCACACGCCTCCTCACCGTATCGGGCACGTGGTTCATTACCGTGGATTATGAGCCGCTTCGATTGATGATTGCCTTGGAAAAGTTTCGCCACGCGATTCCACCGAGGCCATGATAAAATTCGATAATGCCTGTGGCGAAAGCAAGATCCTCACACAGCTCAGACGGTGTGGTTTTAACATGGGCGTATAGTTTAGAACAAAGGTTCGTTTGAGTTACTGCAGGGCAAATACAAAAGAGGTTATATAAAAGTATTTGTAAAGTAAAAAAGAATGCTATAAAAATATGATTTTGCAGTTAGATAGAATAGATTTAAAGCATCATATTTTTTTAAATAATAAAAAAGTTTAATTTATGTCATTACATTTATCAATTTTCGTGAAAATCAATATTTAAAATTAATATGACCAATTTATATTAGACTTCACCAGGGTTATTGGGGCCGCAATACAGGCATCTCAAAACTTTACCTTTTGCGTGAAGTTTTATTTTTTCCCCCTGCCATCGGTAAACAACTCCGGTGAGCAAAATAAAAATCATGCCTTGCCTAAACGCAGTACCGGAACCGGTCTCACAGCCCGGAGTGTAGAGTAACTTTTCCGTCCAAAAAACATGGTTAGGCCCAGTGCAAGAAGGGCCAAGCTATTGATGTAATGACTCGAACGGTTTTAGCAGAGGATCAATTCACATGTGCCCCGTTCTGTATAGAATAGGCGTATGCTCATGTTCTACGACCGACCCGGTGGCACAAACAAGCCCACTGGCAGCAAACATTTTTGGTAAAAATGTACAAAAGTTTAATGCGAAAGTTTCGCATAATAAAACGAAAAATAACAACAACAGTCCGGGCCTATCCAGGGCGGCCTGTGAACGGAACGGAACGGTGCAGGTTCACATTTTCCCACAACCACCCAGAATCGGTTGAATTGAAAAGTTTGGACTACAAATTTTTGTTTTCCACCTTCCACAACCCCTGGCTGTGTATCACCGCAAAATGGTGGTCTACTTGTTCGGTGGGACCTCACACGGACCACACTTGGTGTGGCTTGATGCCGTTTGGATTTTGTTCTTTTTTTCACTCCGCATAGGGGTCTGATGTCTTCTATGCTGTACAAACAAAAGGAACAAGCCCAAGAAGCAGCCAGAGCAAACGAAGCACCTAGAAGTGTGCGTGTATGACTTTGGTTTTTGTCATCCAAGACCAAACATTAGATCGGACGCTGTACGGGTGTCCCATTGATCAATGCGTGAAGATGTAGAATCAATCCCGGTGGCTAAGGCAAAGGGATCGAGGGTGTGTGTGTGAGTGTGCGACGGGACTTTAAATCGTTTGGTTACGGTCCTGTGCGGTATGGGCAGCTGGTAAGCAAGAAACCTAATTTACCACCACCAATCGACCGGTGTGTTGGGTTCCATGTTGGCAAACAAAACAAACGACATCACACCGTTTGAATGGGATACAAATGACTTGGATGTGACGTTTGGTAAAATTCTGAGAACGAGGATAGAAGGAAATAGGGCAAGAGGACACATCTTGAAGCAAAAAAGGATAAAGTCAAAATACTCCGGAGGCAGGTGTGGTCTCAGTGTTTGTACTTTAAATTATGCTGGTAGGTAATTAAAGAAAATAATAAAACGTAGCTAGGAAATTAATTTTCAAGTTACTATTTTAATCTGTTTACGAGAAATAACGTTTGGAAAAAATGTAAATAGAGACTTTAGCTATACATACAGTGCCAAAAATAACTATACAAACATTTGTATTTTCGAATAAAAGAAAAAATATGAGTTCGCTGTAATTGATGTTCTAGTAAGTTATAAAACTTTAACATTTTTTTGCAGATGCGAAATCCCTCCATAAAACATCATTATACGAACACCTAACGATTTTTTTTTTCAACTAATGTAAAGGCTTAAAATTAGGAATTTGATTTTTAATATTTTTAATATCGCAAATATTCATTTTTTTAAGACCTGAAGCATTTTTAATAATTATTCAAAAGATTTTTTGAAAGGCCGTCACTGATGAATAAAATAAAAAAATTTCTACTCACCGCAAATTTTTGAACGATATCACAAGCTAACTTTAAACATCGGTGGACATATTTGGAAGCTACAAGTTCACAGTGTAATTTCACTTTCAATTTTCCCAAGCCTTAATTATGAAGTAAATAAATGATTCATCAATTATCTCAATGTACAAATGTTTCAACTGCTCCTTTGTTTCCTGCGAAATGATCTACACAATAGTTTCTTAATACTCCATAAGTTCACCACAGACCTTCACACTTTTAAAGTTCCTAAAAAAAACCCTTATTTCCTAAAAACAAGTTTCGAGATCCCAAAAACAAATATTCTAAAGAACCCTCTATTTTTTTAGCGCTTAAACCTTAACTGCATAAGTGCCATTTAGTCAAAACTTCCCTGTATTGTAAGTGACGATGCGATACTTCATTAATTTCTAAGAACGATTTGACATCGGCTTTGAGGAGGATTGTTTAAAAGAGAATTGATACTTTTTTACGCTAGAATTAGTTCTTGGAATGGCATAAAATCTAGTGTTCAGGTCTCACTACCGGCAATTGCTTCAAAGAATTCATTCATTTTACTAAGTTTAACAACAAGTTATAATAACAAGTAACTATTAAAGAACTATTAAGGCAAGATATCAGGAATTAAATGGTATACAGCCTTGAAGATTAATTCACACTAAGTTTAAATATTGTCCTGGTATTTAATTTTAAATTATTGTAAAATTTCCGATCACTTCCTATTAAAAATGGATTTCCAAAGAAAGAAATTCAATTAAATCGTAATTTTGAAAATAAATTAAAATGAAAGCGATAAACGATACACAATGAATTCAGAACATGTAATAAAATGCATAAAGCTGCTAAAAAGAGATGAAAATATTTGTATTTCCTGAAAAAAAAACCCCTTCATAAAAAGGTAAAACATACACACTCAACCCAATGACAGTGCATTTCATTTTCCGACGACTGTAAATCTGTGACATGAAACAATATTAATCACCGTTCGCTAAAATAGAAAACTCACCTAGTCATTCCACTCGAAAAGTCCACCGGTGAAAAACACACACACCTAGGGTTGTTCAAACGAATAACGACAAAAAAGAAAAAGCAAATCTCACTTTCTCCCAAGCCTCCGTAATGATTGGCAACAAACGGTTCTCGGCCCTACGGTCGCCTACCTAGCCAGCGAGACAAATATTCTCCCGTGGACTGTTTTGGCCAGTTCGCGAAGCCTTCCGACTGTTCCGAGCGGCAACTCATCGTCATCGCCCGATCAGCCCTTGGCCGCCCCGTGCTAAGGACCCTGCCATTCGCTCCTTTACACCGATCGCTTGTGTTGGGTTTTTGTTGTGTCGTTGCCAATGGCCATCGTGTTGTGTCGATTTTTTGTTTCGATTTTCGCATTCCGACCGTTCCAACATGAGTTATACATTTTTTTGTATCTGTTTTTCGTTACTTGTGTGTTTTTTTTTGCACGAAAACTGCCTTCAATTTGATTTACCACCAACCGGCAGTGCATTAGAGGAGTATTTTGGGTTGACTTTTGGGTTGAGCAGAACAAAACAAATGCAGACAGAGCCCGGGACCGCCACGGGTGGTAGTTGCGAAAGTAATTTTTAATGAATTGCTTTTTTCCCTCTCCTCTGCGTTCCGTCCGCTTCACTGCACCGCAGCATGCAACCCTTGACTGTATGCAGTTTTGAGGAGGAAAGAGCTGGACGGGGATGTTGGAAGACGGGAAACAGAACACCGGGAGATCTGGCACGGTAGATGGTCGGTCCAGCCGGGGATTTTTTTTTTTCGGGCAACTGTGACAAAAGGTGTGAAATTTATGAGCGATCAAAACACAGTGTGTCCGAGTATTCGATGCACTCTACCGGTGATGGTGGTTTCAGACCCAGATGCACAACCAAACCCGGGCTGTGATTTCATTTTCACCCTTACGGAGCATAATTTACGATATCTTACGACTGCCATCCCGTCGCAAAATGGCTTCCAAACATTCGAACTAATTACAGCTCACCCTCGGAATGCAGATTAATGGTTGCATCCGCGCTGCAATACGGTAATGGTTTAACGATCGTCGGTTTATCGTTGCAGCTGCCATGTACGCATCAGCGTCTGACGACAGAAGGAAAATCGCTAATGATCTATCATCGGCGAGCTTCGTGCGAAACGACCGCAGAGTGGTGAAATGTCAGGCCGCACTGCTACCGTCTTACCTTTGAAGTTTGCATACGCCAAAAAAAAAACACGCATCCAAGTCTTTGGTTTGAGTGCGCCGAGAGTCGGCGAAACCGCCTGGCTTACTCGTTACGTGGAATAATTATGAATTAATTCCTTACGAACATGATTAATGCTCAATTTGTACATGGCGTGCACACCGACTTTCAAAAGAGAAAAATAAAGGGTTGCAATCTGTGTTATTTTTGGGGGACAGCGCCCATGTAGTGGTACGATTAATGTACGAGATGACAGAAATTGCTCTTCACACAAGCTAAACGGTACGGTTACCGAATGCACTGGATGTAAGATGTATGAATTTTATTACCATTTTTTTTCTCGTTCGGTTGGGTTCCAAATATTCCGATGCACACAAAAACACATGTTGGAAATCGTTAAAACACCAACAAAAAAAAACAACATTATTCATCTTCTCCAGACAGCGCGAGACAACGCATAGAACGGCAGCAAATGGATTGTTTTTATTGTAACGTACAGTTTGCTGTGTTCTCGTTGCTTCTATTGCATTCCTTCCAGAGCTTGGTTAGTTTTCTTCTCCGTCTCGTTACCATCATCCTTGCGAAATACGGCGTTTGCCATGTTTGCGAATGCTGTCACTGGGCGTTTGAGAAGAAGCTCGTCTGCACGGGGCTACTACTAGTGGCGTGCAGCATAACTACTTGACAGCTCGGCAAGTCGACTCCCGGCGTTCCGTTGTTTGAACTGGCCGACAGCTAAAACAACTACTGCCTGACAGCACGATACGCGCGTCCGTCAAGCCGACGCACGTTTCCTGCCTGCCTGGCAGCCCGGAGATGAGACGTACCCAGCGTCCGTCATCGTTTGCAATGATTTTAGCAGCTAGTTCGGTGTGTTTTATTTCCCGCTTTGTAGAAAGTTGGATGATGTTGTAGTGTCCGTATGAAGAGTTTGGAGTGTCCTTGTCGTTAGAACTATTAGGAGCAGATATCTCTTTTGAATGTAATACAGCAACGAATTGTTTTCCTTAATGAATTCCAAATAATATGCATATAAGTCTGTTTAGTATCCAAATCTGCTTCCAAAACTAATATTATTCTATATTCTACCCAAATTAATTACATGAAGATCTGTTGCTGGCTATTATTTACTGGGATTTTCCGACAATATGGTTAAATGGACGAAGTCATATCTCTCCAATTTTACAGAAACTCGGGTGATCCTCAAGTTAACAAACTTAGACCTCTGTTCTTCCTCCTCTACGGTATATATTGCGTACTTCTTCAGCAAACCCCAAACGTACTAAGTTTCTGGTGCGTTAGAAGCCAGCTCTCGTTGTTGATTGTTGATTATCATGATATGTTATTCTCGAGGACCAAAAGTCCGATACACTTTGGACTTCAAAGTCCACAACAATTTTCCCCAGGACCCACTCAACAAAACTCACAGTTTTAGGTCGCACATGACAGACATAATCTTAAGACACATCATGTAATCAGAGCAACTAAGGAGTTTGGAGAATTTTAAAAAAGGTCTAAACGAACGAATGCTCTTAGTATCAGGTTTAATCAGTGGCGTAAATGAAACGTTCAACGAGCTCAGTGCTATGATTATTTTCGCTCCAGGAGTCCTAAGCCAATAGCCTCATCAAACAAAAAAGGGTAAGACATCATTTTTAAATAAAATTAAGGATTTTACTGGATATGATGTGTGAGGATATGAGGAGCGGGTTGGTGGCCGTGGAGATATCGGAGCGAATCTCTCAGAAATGGCAGACCAAGACCTCTTGAGGTTGTAGAGCCATAGAAGAGCAAGATGTGTGAGGTACGAGTATTTCAATTTTAAGTACAATCTACATTCTTCTTCATCTTCCAATCTTCTTAGCATAGGCTTTATAGATACCATGTAGTTGGATAGTCAGTCCACATTATTTTCATACAATTCAACAACAAAATTAATCCTAGGAAATTACAGGAATTAAAGTAAATTTGCCTGTTATAATGGTTAATGATCGGGGATTATTGTTGTGATATAATGAATATTAATTGTCAAAGGTTTCGAGCTGTTTTACCTGACGCTAATATGAAGTTACCATCCCCTTTTTTTCGGAAAGTAATATCACAACTGCCCAAGCTTTATCCTTCTACTTCCTACCGAGCATATGTTGCTCGACTTTGTCTGATTAATTTTCATTGTCAACACAAACGCACACACATCGGAGCGTATCGGTACGGCATGGCAATATTTATGGCCACTTTGATTTCCAACCATCCCGGCTAGGAGGTAAGCAGATGCTTTTGATTTATTTACGCACACAGATTACAGGAAGGTAGAATCCGTTTGCTAAACTGCCCGACCCGTAGCCGCAAAACCCGCAAGCCAAGCGGTATTCATCAGGCGTGCTATAAAAGCCCCGAACATAACCATAAACAAATAATTCAGCCCTGTGCCATTTATCACCCAGGAGGGAAAAGAAAAACCCTCATCGGAAAGCGCAAAAACCAAACACCGAACCGATCATGATGATCGGGCAGTCAATTGAACGTGGACAGTTGTCCCGGGACAGTTTCCAGCCGAACTTTAATGCCTCAAACAATCGAACCGATACGCAACCGAATGGTCGGGGATGATGGGATTTTCAATTCTTCTAGGTGTCCTGTTTGAGGTCTGTTTCAATTGTCGATATGGTCCTTTCTGTGGGCCCACAATGCGTACATTGATATTACGCCATTATCCACACTCTGCCGTCAAAGTCAAAACATTTGGGGAGAACCGGCCGGCACACAATCCGATAGAAATCGCATTAATCACACACAGCCAAGAAAGGGAGAAGCAGTAATCGACGCTACAAACGGATGGGACGGGGACCGATGTCACGGTTTCCCGATCCACAATAGGACAGCGGCTGTCGCACGCTGGAAGGCTTCAACCCCGAACAGCCCAAACTTCTTCAATCTAGCCGCAAAAATGTCAAACAATCCAGACCGCCCAGGTGCACTACGGATTGTCGCTTCTTCCGGGTGCGTTTTGGTCTCTGTCAGAGGCCTTTGTGGTCTAGCACTTTTTGACAAATGAACGAGTTTTTCTGCTAGAAAGTTTTCTTTTCCTTTGTATCGATACCCCCCGGGGACGGGGTGACACTATTGTCCATTGTCTGTAGCTGGTTGCGAGCGAGTTTTCTTTTGCAGGACACTGTCCGATTTTGAAGACGTTTGCCTATCTCTTGCATCGGGTTGGGGTTGAAGATGTTGATGCTCTGGAAGCTTGTTCACACGTTGTAGACCGGAGGGCACAGAAGTTTGCCAATAGCCGTCGATCTGCAATAGTTTCCCGTTTGGCTTTGTTTGCAAACAATTCCATTGTGGAACGATCGTCTATTTCTTGTCACATTGAAATTGCATGGAGGTCCTTATTCTTCTATTAAAAAGGAAAAACTTGCTAAAATGCCCCTCCAAGACTTTATTTAACATCCAACATTTGTAGCTTTGAGGAAAAGAGTAGGGCTAGGAATACGTTATTAGATATTAGAAAATATATTCAAACTACACAAATAAGCACTCAGATGTTTGGTTCTTCCTCAAACAAGAGAACTTCAAAACTATCAAACAAGAATTTCGGCTAAGCACACCTTCGTGTGTTTCAGTGTCATTTAATGGACAATATTTTCAAATATAAACTAGAACCCTTCTCTGTGTCGTGAGCTCGAAGCTCTTCGTACCAGCGACAACATAAATCTCTTCCCCCTTGAGACTCAACTGTAGCCATTTATCTTGCATAAGTTTTGCTAAAAACATGCTTCCTCCTGCACATGCTAGAACACGGCCCACACGCTCCGTTCGCCTGGCACGGTGGTTTGGTAGCGATTTGAAGCATTTACCAAACTTTCGCACGACAAAACTTACGGGTTTGCCATCAGGTTCGGTGGTTGATAGTTGGTTGTTCGAGCAAACCGTACCAAACTTACCGTCGGCTGGTGGGAAAAACTATGCCCGAATTTAAGCAACACACTGCATGGGTATCGGGAGCCGACAACATTGTGGACAATGTGTATGCGTATCATTTGCAATTGCGAGCGAAGACAAAGTTTTCACCCGCCAAGCTTTAATTGCAGTAAATTTAATCGTACTTTCAAGTTCATGCCATTTTGTCTTGCAGGTTCAGTTCAAAGCATCTGGGACGAGAATTAGCTCTTCCGAGATCAGTACAGTTGATAGGGATGTTTGTTCTGCAACTGTTGTTGCTAGCACAAATTGTTGTCTACGTCTTCAAAAACCTCAACACAAAAATAATTCCTAAAGCATTAAGTTCACCTGCAGCAAAAGAATCAAATGATCTCGTTATGAAACAAATTTAAAAATTCCTCAAACATATTATTGGAGCTCGTCTCTAGCAGCTCTCCCTCAATCTGGAGCGTAACTAAACTCAACCTTCACCCAAATCCAGTTGCCGGTTGTTATCCACGTCAGATCTTCTTCAAAACTGTCAAGATTATGGTTCCGAATTAGAGATCTCCGCACGGGATTTGACCCATTCCGGCCATCTAAACCGTCAAGCAACCGAGACGAAGATCGTTCGTGATGATCCTTAATGCTGTGAATAATAATAATGATAACCCATCCTTGGAAGATTGATCGAAAGCACCAGGTTCGCCCAAGGCGGGACTTCACATTTTATCACACACACAAAACCCAAAAACGTCAAAGCTGGTCCACGATAAAATGGTGTGTGTGTTTTACCAACACCCGCCAGCACGCCCGGGCAGTGAAAGAAAGTTGAACGATGCACGGAGGGTGAAACCTGATCGTCGGGACTTTGGGTACCTGTTGTACCGGAGGCTATCACAACGTAAGGCGTGCCTCACATTTCGATGCTCCCCGATGCGACCGTTCTAGTCAACGCGCTCGACCAACATGTCTTTGATGTCCGGTACGATGCGCTGGGTTCGCCCTCCAAAACCTGTGCGCGTCCGACTGGTGATGGTAATTTGTTCGGGGCCAAACTGTAACATCCACCCTTCTAGGACGGAACGGACAGGTTCTAGGTCGTTCGTTGGAAGGGTGGGTCGTAAAAACAGCGATCACCTGACCGGCTCTGGTGCTGGAGGACTAGAACAACAGCAGAGAACTCACCGTGTACGAGTGGTTTCGTCTTGGAAACCCATTTTCTGTATGCTAACCGGAGGGTAAGGTAAATGTTTGCCTTCGAATAATGATTATTTTTATCTAAACACGGGAAACACAAAACCGGGGGTAGCGGTAGACAGCGGCAAACATCCCACAGAAAGGTCAGCACTGGAATAACATCGGTGGTAAAATAGTTCCACAAACATTTCGACCATCCTGCTGGAAGCTTTATCCACCCGTTTTTTTGACCGGATAACCTCCTAGTCAATCTGTTGGGTTTTGTTTCGTGGTGGCCTGTTTACATAGGCCCGAGTCCGTGTGGGTGGATTATCGATGTTCAAAGATTACGGCAAGTGGCGATTAAGGGAATCGATTGGCTTTAGACTTTCTGTGAGGGGAGAGCTTCCATCTTCCTTTTTTTTTTTTTGGCAGTGTTCTAGCTTCCTCGGTAGATGGGACGGGTTAGATGAAGTTTTTAGAAACTCTAGAAGCTTAACACCGCTTAGACCCGGAGAAGATTAAAAGGTATTAACGCAAATGAAGAAAAAGAAAAGCAGGTTATCAGGGTTTTTGGGGTGCAAAAGGAAATCCGCATATGCAGATGAAATGTTTTGGGGTGGAACCTTCAGCAAAACGTTTAAAGAGATCCAGAGATCCTTTTTGGAGAGTGGCATTAAAGTTTCGCACATTTTCCCATCGATCTTTGCAGCGTGGCGGAAAACATTTATTAGCGCTAGACGACAAGCAAAAAAAAAAACACTTAATTAAGTAACTGCGTCGCCTGTTTTACTCACCCAGCTCGTATGGGGTTACGTTCTGACGCTTTTATGTGTTTATTTCACATTGATCGTTTGGTGATCAATTTTAATAGCGCGATCGTTGCGTTAATCAATACGAGCAAGTGCATGTTTGCCGTTTGCCAAAACAAAAAATAACCTTACAAACCGAATAAAAGCTACGAGTTTTGGGGGTTACTGGCATTGCATCCGCTGTCCGGTAATAAAAACGCACCCGGTTGCATCTGGACCGCAAGCGTTAATTGCTGCCATCGCAGATAAGACCATTTTGTTCGACATTTTCTCACACGTTTAGATGGATCTCCGAAATTGCTCGACGAGCTGATCGAGTTTCCGTACGAGCGAGCGCAATAAAAAGCCCGCTCCACGCAATTAATCGGCCCAATCGGGGAACAACTTCATTACGGAAGGAACTGAGTGAATCTGAACGATCGTGTGTGGGGAAGGAACTACTCTCCAGCTGCTCGTTTGGATGGATTCGAATTAATTGGTACCGAAAAGTGAAGAAATTTGATTCCATCCTCGGCTGAAGCGAATATCTTTCTTTTTTTTTTTTTTTGGCTGGTTTATTTCGATGGAAAATCTGCACCGTTTCAATTCGGCTTCTGGATGGTTTTGGTTGGTCATTTTTAGGTTCCTTCCAATATGGGGCGTTTGGAATCCGGGCAATACATCCGCTGGAACGTATCGATGGATGGGCTGTTTTTCTGAAGTGAAGCATGATCATGATCCCTGAAGCGACAGTAACAGTTGAAACAAAGCGAGAGCAAAAAAAAGCTGATAAAACTGTGACAATAAAATACTTTTACCGAAATGTCCACTGAGATACGATCGCGGGAGCCCTTTTTTTGCTATACAGGGACTCGTCTTTTCCGCAAAAGGGACTGCGAAAGGGAAGAAAAGGCATTACCACGCATCCGAAGGGGCGTACGGGAACTGCAAAGGACAAGCGACTGGAGGGCGGATGCCATGCTAAGCGCTTTAATGTTGGGTATCGATGTCAGCGCTTCCTCTCATGCTCGAGCTCGGGACGTTGGATCCTGCCGGTTTAGACCGTGCGACAGACTCCTGTAAGCATATGCTCGAAAAAAACAGTGAACCATATCAACGAAAGCGAAGGAAAAATAAAATCAAGTACATACACGCCCGTGGCAGACGAGGGATTGCAGTACGGCGGCTGTGAGCCACGGAGATAGAATTGCACTTTTGAAGATCTCCGACGATACCGAATCTTTTTGGGACGGAACCGTGTGCCGGCCGGTTTAGGGGAGAAAAAAAGAAAAGAAGTAAAAGGGCTCACGGGAATGGGAGCGAGAGAGAGAGACCGAAAAGAGACAACAACAAAAAATCGGAAAGAAATTCCATATCCTTACTTGCCGGCCGACCGGAAAGCAACGATTGCTGGAGCGTGGAGGATCGGTACTAGAGATGGAGCGTAATACAAGAGGGGAAGAAAGTAGGAAGAAAAAAAACCCGCTCCAGCAAAAGCGATCGAAATGACAACTTTGATCTCAAGTATCCAACAATTGTCATTGTCAGTCAGCACAATTCATTTGACGAAAGTGGTAAATCGATATCTTTTTACCGAGCGCCGTCGGCCAAAATTGCCATTGCCGCAAAACGGCAAAAGTCCTACGGGCAGAGATCGGTTAACGATGTACGAGGCACGGAGAACCAGTGCCGCTTCAATCGACTGTAACAGTAATGATCGAGCAGATTGTACGGAAAGTGGATTGTCATCCGGGCAGGACGGACTTTCTTCGGTCGACCAAATGGGATGATTTACTTCATCTTTGCGAGCATTATTGTGGGCTGTTGGTATCCATTTTGTTCTTAAAGAGCGATAAAATACTGCGCTTTGTCTACTTCGAAATGAAGTTTAACTTGTTGTTTAATTAAATTAACTTGATTTGAATCTAGTTTTATCGGAGACATTCGTCGAATTTCTTGACTATTTTTTTTTAATTTATCAGTAAATAAAGCTTGTCTCTACCGTAACGATATCAGATGTCTACATGCCGCTTACATCATCTGTCTTTCTTCCCTTCGGCGCATGGCTTTCATCACGTGCAGAAGCAGCGGCAAAAGAAAGGGATATTACGAGCAACTGCAGTAAAAAAAAAGCGAAACGTTCAAACCTTTCCCAACATATTCTAGCTTGACAAAAAGTTGACTCCTTCCCTGGCGGAACACAGCGAGCTGTAGCGGTTTTGTGATACGCCCGGCACAGTTTAAATGTCAATCGGCGGGAAAAAAGTGCAGCAAAAAGTTGAATCAACCGAACGAGGACAAAAGGGTTTCAGTGCGCGATCGGTAATCGCGGATTGTTGTTGGGCGGATGTTTTTATGTTTTTTTTTTGTTTGTCAGAGCTGCATCCAGGTGATGCTTTTTGTCTTGCTTAATTTTAATGGTTGTTGCGCAACCAAATAAGTTTTTTTTCAATTTAATTTATTAGCAAATTTATCAAAATTCAAAAAAAAAATGTATAACTGTGTTTTGTTTACCTATTTTTATTCACCCCTTTCGATGTAATTAAATATTAATTAAAGTGCATTTTTACATAAGCTTATTAGTGATTTGGTTGAAGTCCCGTCCATACTTAGAAGGCTAAACGTATGTGATTTTTATGAAACGAAAATTATAATATGGATGCTAAATAAGAAACGATTTTTTACAATTCCCAATCTATCTAAATACACGAAAATTTAAAAAAATAAGACTAAATGAGGGTTTTATTCTAAATCAGCATAATTATTTCGCTGTAATATCAAAAGTATATTGTTTCAATTTTCAGATACTAAACATTGTTCAAAATAGTATGAAAATGTTTTCCACTGTAAAGACGATACTGTATTCAATCTCAGCTTAAACTTTGACAACCTCTGGTTTAGATACCCAAATGATTGATTTTAAATTGAAGCACATGCTCTAATACAAGCTAAATACTTTAATATTGTATTATGATCCATGTTAAGCTTCCACGAACATGTTATAAAGTGTTGCTACCCTTCAAAACGGTTTGATGTGTCATTCCTTTATCGGAACTCGTTCAAACTTGGCAAAAAGTTCAACTGTTAATCGGCGCTCTAAAGCTCTTCTGCTCCATCTACCAATTAGCGAACCGAAAATTGCTCGTGTTGTTGAGATTACCGGCCTATTTTGGTGATGACATTAGATTTCGAACACCACCACCCACCGAATCCACCATGCTGATGCATAGTTATTGGAAAAGTGCAGGCGAAAAACAACACCACCGTCGAACGGTTTGCAACCGGTTGCTTCTGTGGACGGTCGAAGCGAGTTGATAACACGCTCGATTTCAGCAAACAAAACAATCGAGTTTCAATATTGCCACCGCCCCATACCAGGGTTGGGCCGATAGCCGAATTACGCCAGCATCGCCAATGGAACGCATATCGTCCTCCCGGTGGATATCATAAACTAAATCAATTTTACGCCCGACTGAGTGTCCGGCCTGTCCGGGTCCTTTTTATTGAGTCATGCGCTCGCATGTTTCGTCCCCTCAAACCCACCCTCCCCTTTTCCCCCTGGCAATCCCCACCGGGAAGATGTGCACTGTAAAATGCATTTTCATCCCCAGCGTAATGGGCGGGGGTGGGAACTCTTTTCCATTTGTGCACGACACGGTACACAAATCGGACGGGAGGCAGTGCTGTTTGAGTTTCTTCAGGACCCGGGGGGACTCCGAGACCGGGAGGGAAAGGGTCGCACAATGGAAGGACACGGTCGAGCTGTACCGGGATCCGGTAATATCTCGTCTGGACACGGCCAGTCGCTTTGAGTTCCGTGGTGCAATCGTGTGCAAAAGATTGCACCTCTTTCACTCCAACGTGCTTCACGGTTCGGTGCATTGGTGGGTAGATACAGAGTTCGATTTAAAGCAGTGGGCTTTCAACAACTCTTGCCGGTGTTGTCATTATATCGAACGGCAGGAGCATGTTTGAAGGTGCAGTATAGTAAAAATGAATTAGTTTTTTTTAAATCCTATATATTTTATATTAATTATTTGTTATGGAACTCATAGCTGAATAATAAATAAAGTATTAGAAAACTATGTTTCAATGTCCTAATATTTTGTTAAAAAAAAAACGCTTGTTATAAAAATTTAGTCAATAATAGACCAATATATAGTCTTGACACTTATCCATTTCCAGAAAATCACATTTCACTTATTTTTATTCTTTCCGAAGAAGTTCCTCGCATGAACGTTCCCAAACAGGTCGAAACTAATCTTAATATTGATGCTCAGCAACCACCTTTGAGCTTTACTATTTTCAGAAAGTACCTCACTACGTGGTACGAACCTCTAACCTAATATTGGCTAAGTAGAGTGGAAAATAAAAACGAATGATCAATTTATTTCCCATCCTTCCACCGCTGGCGAATGGCTAGAGCAGTTCTACATGAAGCCCCAAAATAGTACCTTCGATACTAGCCCTAAAGGGTGCAGTCCAGTACCGGTCCGATAAACGATTTGTTTTTCCTGCCTTACTTTTACCTTCCCGTCCGTGTTTTTCCTTTTGGGAATCCGGGGCCGTTTCGGCTTCCATTCCAGTCGAATCAATGCTATCGCTAAAACTGCACCAACTGCAAGGGAAGAAAAAATACTTTCCTCTCCACAGGGCGTTCGGCCATTTTCTTTCGGCTACCTTGAAACTTGGGGTGGCTTTTCCGACTATTATCGTAAGCGATTTCACAATATCGCTACAATCAATTTCTATCTGCTAGCAAAGCCGGTTGGGTGGAAGGAAAATTCTACACATTGTGAGCGCCCCCCACGGTGTTCCGGTGCCTGGGGAGTCAAATTGTTTTGATTTCATCACATCAATGAATTAAATATGGGCTAAAGCTCCCGGCATGACGGGGCTCCCAGCCAGCAAACGGGGAAACAATTTTCCAAGCTGTGACTACGTACATTACCGTTGGGGATAAAGGTAAAAAAAAACACAAAGTCTAAAAAGAAAATCAATCCAAATAAAATATGCAACATTATTCGAGCGACAGAGCACCTAGCTGCATTACCCCATATGAGAATGTACCCCATCCGGAAACGGTTCACAATCAATGAAGTGATCCCTCTTCGTGACAATACAAGCCAGGGGAAAAAGATCGATGGGATGATGAGCTGCCAAACGGTAATGCAAGCCCTTTTTGAAGATATTTATCAGCAGCGTAGAAGTTTACGGAGAGTTGCAATTGTCCGAAAAGGTGAAGTATCTAAAATGTGTTTTTTTCCTTCCTCAATTTCATTGAATCAGAAGGAAAATTCGAAATCAGGTCACATTTCACCGGGGTTGCGGGTTTTCACATTGCAAACTGTCACAGCCAATTGAGGTGATGTGCAGCGTGAAGTTTCAGGATGTGACGGCAATTCTTTCGAGTACTGCACGATAAGATCACACAACACTTGAGCATTTGTTACATCGAAGATGGTGCATCGATGGCGACATTACTGTACAGCTGTTGTGTTTTGCGTATCGTATCGTTACCATATGCGTTGCAGAAGCGAACAAAAGATTGAATCACATGGAGGAATGCGAAGGAATTGGATTTTTTTTCTAAAGTGAAACAATTCCTCCTTGAGTTGGAAGATAAGAGATGGATTGGAAGCCATTGTACGTAATGGAAGTTTTTGCTCTAAAGATCTTGAAGAATATCATTAGAAATTGTTATTGTTAATTATTGTTCAATAATTTATTTGCTTCGCTACAATATTACTCACAGTACGGAGAGAATTTGTAGAAGACCACAATAATGATTGTGGTCCCAAAAATTTTGGAATTGAAAAATATATTTTTTAAATTGTATACCTCATTACTCAAGCGTTAGTTGGAGAGTATTCTTATTACGGGTTAAAATTACTTAAATTAATTTTATTTCCAAAAATAATAATAAAATAATAAATAAGATTTCTCGAAATCGCCAATGCTCGAATATCGAGAATATCTCGTCCAATGATCGCCTAACGCCCTCTGGTGGGCGGTGAGAATTATTTTATGAGCGTTAAATTACAAATTGTATATATATCTAATTATTTGAAATTGTTACCTCATTACCGTTTTTCAATTATGATTCTTGTAGATAAGATAATTATATATTTCCTGCTGGTATTATAATGAAACGTGAAAATAATGTACATATTTAAACAACTTCGTAAAACAAAAATATCTTAAATGCTGGATGAATAAAGTTTGTAAACCACTAGTCTAAGTCTAACCAATGCAGTCTTCTCAAGTCAACTTCGAGGTATCGGTCTTTGTCAAAAATAACATGCAGCATCCAGGGGCCGTCGTCTAATGGTCTCTTATTTTTTTATTCCCTCCTCTTGTTTTAAACTAATACTGTAGTCTTCTTCTTCTTCTTCTTTGGCCTAACGACCTACTCGGTCATGCCTGCCATTTCTGGCTTACGAGACTTATAGATACCACGTAGTTGGATAGTCAGTCCTCACTACGGGGGGAACGATCCGGATGGGATACTGGAATACTGTAGTCTAAAAGCATTAAAAAGAACACCAATTGCAGTTGGCTATATACTTTCAATATTCTCTCCTCCGAAAAAGGACATGGCGCAGTCCCGAAATGGTATGCAGATAAAATTTGCTGTCCAAATTTTTACAACATCATTGCTGTAAATCGCCAATTCGCTTCCTGGGCAAGCACTTAACACCTAGACAACTCCCAGCGCGAAGAGTTAGACGGACTCCACAAAATCCTCAACAACACAAAAAAAATGAAATAAAATAACCCAGAACGGTCACAAAAAAGGAAGCATACCATACCATAGATAGAACATCACTTTATTGTCCTCTTCGGCTTCGGTTGACCGATATTTCCCGGGTCCAGGGAAACCACGAAACCCCCCTTGCAGTCCCAAATCCTCCGCACGAGAGTGCGAGATGACATAAAATATGCAAATTTTCGTCATTGACATTCCATTCCATCAGTTCCACAAAGCCGCACGAGCTGTTGGATGTTTCGTGTTTTGTTCGTCCATGATCAGTCTAGAAGGATTCATCACTCGCCTTTTTTTTTCGCTGATGGTTGTACGTGTGTTACATCTCCCTCGAAGTCGATTGTTTTATGCCTCACGGTATCATAAAACCTCACCGACCTCACCGCTGCCACTAATTATCGTCTTCATTATCAAAATATTTGCTTCCAAACCCCCCCTAATGCCCCGTGAAGTTAGGGAGGAAGATTCGCTTAGGCAATAAGGAAAGGAAAGTTTGGCGTTTCGGGGTCGACGAAAAGTTTGAAGCGCTCCATCCGTTGCATTCCATAAAGTGATAAAAAATTTAAATCAATCACCGAAAGGAGGCGCTGCAAATGGTCTAATCCGTTCGATTTTGGGGGTTTTGTTTTTGTTTAATTACCGTCTAGCCCATTTCGGTTCTGTGGCACAGAGGGGTTGCGTTGTTTGGATTGTTGTTCGAAATTCCCGTGTCCACATGTGACAAAAAAAAATCGTGTTGGTAACTGTTTCTACTTCAAAGTGGCATTTCTGTCCTACCTGGAACAAGCCGAGGATGGTCCCTTTCTTATCCTGCCTTCTTCATGCCAAGGATGTGGACATACTGAATTAGCTCCGATTTTTCCTCAAGAGTAAGCGAAAAACATTCGAACGGTCCTTTTTTTCTTGATTTCGTAGAAATTTCTCAGGATTGCGAAGGAACAGAACAAAACGAAACGAGCTAAGGCTCGAAGAAAAAAATCCCATTTTAACCATTCTGTCCATTTTCCCTAGTTTTGTGTCATATATCCCTTTTTCCCACCCTTGATGCGTACGGATGCACTTGCACATGATGGAAGCTGCGAGCCGAACGAAAAGAGCGCGTGAGAGTGAGAGAGCGCATGAATTGCCTCGTTCGGGATGAATTACTCTTTCGTGCGGAGATGAACGCGTTCGCTTCGGGTTTTCTCATGAAACGCGTGAACCGCAAGAGAGAAAGAGCGAGCGAGAGCGAGAAAAGAGAGCATCGTGTCGGGTGGAAATAATGGGAAGAAATAGAAGCAAACGGTCAAAATTTGGTACCGGCTGCATTCATTGGGAAAATTTACTTTAGCGACGCACGTTCACCGATAAGTTCATTCGTTAACAAACTCTCATCGCAAGCGGACGTGCGTCGTTTGCGCTCCGCCTACAGCAAAAGCTAATTCCGCTTAATCTTAACGAGAAAACAAACGTCTAGCACTACAATAGTAATAAGATGATGGTACTATAAACTTGCTTTCGGTTTAAATTACATCAGAACATTATTACCATCGTACAGCCCGCGGTTACCCGAGTGTAAAGTGAAGTTAGCGTGAACCGACGCAATTACGCAAGGAAAGAGGCCTGGTTTCGTGCACGCAGCCCGAATATACGAACATTCAATTCGTACCATCAACTCGAAGGTGTGTGTTTGTGGTGAAAAACGTGAAGTTTTCCTTTTCGAGTGTGCCCCGAGTGCCTACACAAACCGTGCGGATCCGTGTATTCGTGAAGTGTGGAGTGTATAGCGAAGGAAAACCTCCCCGAAAAATCGAATCCTTTCCGGAGGAGAAAAGGAAAACAAAAACGGGCAAATAACTCGCCCATAATGAAGAAACCGTGTTGCGCGAAGTGATGCGATTGTGTTGTGGAGTGGCGCGTGTAAGCGAGTGTCGTCGTACGGCCGGCTGGCGGAAAACCGGCTGGTATACGGGCGGTGATACCGGTACAAAACCATGATGCTGTCCGTGCTGGTTGCGTCCTTTCTTCGACCGATGAGAAAAACAGCAGCAGCAGCAGCAGTAGTACAGTCCGCAGCATTGACGAAAAGTTTCTAGGCACCTTGGGGGCAACCGCCGTTCTTCGCCTCCTTCGGTTTAGTTTTTTATTTCGTTACGACATTTCCGTGTGCTTCTGTGCTTTTTCCTTTTTGGTTTTGCTCCCCAATTTCGGTTGTGCTCGTCTCTCCCGGTCATCTTTCCGGTTTCAACATTTCCACACTGTGTGCTCCTGTGGGTGTGTGTGTGTGTGCGCGTCTGTTAAAAAGTGTGCGTGTGTGTGAGTTTGTGTGCATATGCCTCGCCCACCCCGAAAGCAAGCGAGTGCTTCTAAAAGTTTTTCGTGCACCACAAAAAAAGAAGAGAGTCTCAAAATAAAACCAGTGGATGTGTATGACGGGTGTGTGAATAAGTATAGCCCTGGCAACGGGCAACGTATAAAATTCGTCGAAAGTGAAGTGTAGTTAGGCGAAGTCCTTTTCTCTGTGTCCATCGGTCCATCCAGTGCCGGTTGGTTAGTACAGGACGGGCAGGTGTAGAATCAATATCCCCATTCGATCCGCTAACAAAAGATGGAGTTCCTGAAGATAGTGGTGTTGTTGGTGGCGTTGGCCACCGTGACTGTTGCACGGTCGAGTTTGATGAACCGCATGGATGTGGCCCCGCGTGGCTGCAAGTGGCAACGAGTGTTGGACGAGATGGGCGAGGAGGAGGCGCCCGCAACCGTGACGACGGTGCTATCCTGCAAGCTGAAGACGATCGGTGGCACGGACACGTTGATGCGCAATCTGTCCTCGTACCAGATCGAACGCATCAACTCGCTGCGGCTCGAGTGCAGTGACATTCTGTTTTTCGAAAGTTCGCTCGAGGCGAACCAACATTCCGGGGCGTTCCTCGGTTCGTTGAGGCGACTCCGGGACCTTAAGATCGAGTACTGCAAGATCAAGTACGTGCCTTCGATGGTGCTGGCGACGCTGCGTGATCTCCGGTCGCTGTCCCTCCGCACACACAACACGGACTGGTCGGCGATGAACCTGGAGTTCCACCCGGAAAGCTTCCGGGGACTGACGGAGCTGAAGCGGCTCGACCTAGCCGACAACAACATCTGGAGCTTACCGACGGACGTGTTCTGTCCGTTGTTCTCCTTGCGTCATCTCAACCTCACCCGCAACCGGCTGACGGATGTGTCTCAGTTGGGTTTCTCCGATTGGGGCAATGGTCCAACGGCACCGGGTAAGGCGTGCAACACCGGTCTGGAGGTGTTGGATCTATCGCACAACGATCTGCTCGCTTTGCCCGACAACGGATTGTCGTCGCTCCGTTCGCTCAGTGTGCTGATGCTGCAGGACAATCTGCTGACGGCACTGGCTGACCGTTCGTTTGTGGGACTCGGTTCCCTGAAGGTGCTCAACATGTCCAGCAACAAGCTGGTGGCTTTGCCGCCAGAAACATTCCAGTCAACGCGCGAACTGCGGCAGATCTATCTGCAGAACAACTCCCTGTCGGTGCTGGCCCCGGGAATGCTCGAGGGTCTCGACCGGTTAGAGATCCTGGACCTTTCCTACAACGAGCTAACGTCCGAGTGGGTGAAGCGGAACACGTTTGCTGGTATGAAGCGACTCGTGGTGTTGGAGATTGCACATAACGCACTCACCAAAATCGACCGGCACGTGTTTCGGGAGCTGTACAGTCTGCAGATTCTGAATCTGGAAGCGAATCAGATCGAATCGATTGCCGACAATGCGTTTAGCGATCTGAAAAACCTGGTCGCGTTGACGCTCTCCCACAACCGGTTAAAACGCATCGAACAGCACCACTTCTCGGAGTTGTACGTGTTGAACCAGCTGTACATTGAGTCGAACATGATCGAATCGATGCATGGGCGTGCACTCGAGAACCTCACCAATCTGAACGACCTTAACCTGAACGATAACCGGCTGACGGAGATTCCGGAGGGATTGGGCAAGCTGCGTTTTCTGAAATCGCTCGACTTGGGGAAGAATCGTATCACCTCGGTTAGCAATGCTTCGTTCGAGGGATTAGAGCAGCTGCTTGGGTTACGGCTGGTGGAGAACCGTATCACTAATATCTCGCGCGATGCCTTCGTAACGTTGTCGTCCCTGCACGTGCTTAATCTCGCCTCCAACCAAATCCGTCACATCGATCAGTCGGCGTTCAGTTCGAACCCGACCATACGTGCGATCCGGTTAGACAACAACGATCTGGAGGATATTAGCGGTGTGTTCACCTCCCTGCCGGCACTGGTGTTTTTGAACGTTTCCGACAACCAGATCCGGCTGTTCGACTACTCCCATTTCCCAGTGTCACTCGAGTGGCTCGATATGCACCAGAACAACATTACCGAGCTGGGCAACTATTACGATCTGAATAATCTGCAGATTAAGATGTTGGACGTGTCCTTCAATCGGTTAACCTCGGTGGATGCCAAATGTATTCCCGATAGTATCGAAACACTGTTTCTCAACAATAACGCGCTTGAAGAGGTAGCAGCTGGTACGTTCCTCTCCAAACGCTCCTTGGAGAAGGTGGTACTGTACGGGAACTACCTGCGAAAGCTGGAGATCGGTGCGTTGGCTCTGACACGCGTAGCCGATGACCGCGAGGTGCCCGCCTTCTATCTCGGGGATAATCCGATCCACTGCGACTGCACGATGGAGTGGCTGCAGGGCATCAACAAGCTGGCCCATCTCCGGCAACATCCGCGCGTGATGGATCTGGACACGGTACTCTGCACGATGGAGCACGAACGAGGGGCAAGTATCCGTCCGCTGATGGATCTGCGGCCGCACGATTTCCTGTGCCGGTACGAGACGCACTGTTTCGCCACATGCCACTGCTGCGAGTTTGATGCGTGCGACTGCAAGATGACGTGTCCGGACCGGTGCAGCTGTTACCACGACCACACGTGGAAGGCAAACATTGTCGACTGTGGCAGTGCCGATTACACGGAGGTGCCCGAACACATCCCGATGGATGCGTCCACCATCTATCTGGACGGAAACGAGCTGCGGCAGCTGGCCAGCCATCAGTTCATTGGCAAGAAGAAGCTGGAGGTGCTGTATCTGAACGGGAGCAACATTCGCGATGTGCACAATCGCACCTTCAACGGAATCCCGAGCCTGCGGGTGCTGCATCTCGAGAACAACTACATCAACGAGCTGCGTGGGTTCGAGTTCGATCAGCTGACCAACCTGAACGAGCTGTACCTCGACCACAACGCGATCGCCTTTGTCGGGGAGCGAACGTTCGAAAGTTTGCGGTTCCTGGAGGTGATCAACCTGAGCGACAACCGCATCAGTGAGTTCCGACCGTGGCAGGCGTTTGCAGCAGCTAGCGAGACCGGTTCGCTCGCTCGGGTGTCGTTGGACGGGAACCGGTGGCGTTGTGACTGTGAATCTCTACGGCGGTTGCAGCGTTGGGTGCGTGGCGTCAGCGGGAACTTCGATCTGCAGCGGATGGTCTGTTCGGATGGACGGGTCGTTGCTGATGCTATTGCGTCCTGTGATAGTCGGCAGCCCGGTACGTTCGGTGGAGATTTAGGAGCGGGTGAGGTGGATGGTGACGGTGGTCCTCCAGCGGTGCATCGGACGGTTCTGCTCGGGCATGGACTGATCGGTGGAGGTTACGTTCCACTGTTGGCGGCCATTCTTGTTGCCATCATCGGTACCGCACTGATCGTGGCGTTGGCGTGTGTCTTCCGGCAGGATGTCCGGTTGTGGGCACATGCACGTTACGGTGTGCGGTTGGTGAAGGACCCGATCATTGTCGGCGCTGGCCGTAAGGAGACGGACTCGGACCGTCTGTATGATTGCTATCTGGTGCACAGTGTGCATGATAGCGATTTCGTTGGCCGATTGCTCGGTGCTGAGCTGCAGCTGCATGGATATTCCGTGTGTCTGCATCACCGGGACGTCCATCCGGGTGCGTTCCTGGCCGACTCGTTACAGGGTGCGGCAGATGCTGCCCGCAAGCTACTGCTGGTGGTGTCCATGAACTTCCTGCAAACCGAATGGTCACAGCCGCAGTTCCGAGTGGCGCTGCAGTCGGTGATTGAGAGCATTCGGCCGGCTCATCGGCGTCACAAGATTGTGCTCGTGCTGACGGCACCGGTCGAGATAGTGGCGATGGATCCGATCATGCATCTGCTGATCCGCACCTGTACCGTGGCGTGCTGGGGTGAGCGAAAGTTCTGGGACAAGCTGCGGTATGCCCTTCCGGACGTGCCGAAGGACCGGGTACCAACCAAACTCGGTGACATCACGCGAAGTCCGGCCAATCTGCGCTACACACCCGCACCGACGTCGTTGGAACAGTGGTGCAAGATCAGCCCGAGTGAAGGTGGAACGGGTGTCGTACCACCCGGTGGGCCCGTTCCCGTGCCCGTTGCCATCCCGCAGAGTACGCCATCGCAGAGCACCTGCAACACGGAGGACGAATCGTCGTCGTCCGCATCCTCGCAACACTACGAGGCTCCGATGAGTCAACACTACAACATGAGCCGATCCAGTGCCTCGCTTGGTCACGTGTACTCCACGATACCGGAGACGCCCCAGATGGGGCGCAACGGAAGAGCTTATTTCGTGTAAAAATGGGGAAAACCCCACAGTCTCCCGGTACTTTTTCCTATCTTATGTATGTTTTCCCCCTCCCAAGAGAAAAAAAGAGAGAGAGCAAAGAACGAATGCGCGCGTTTGTACATAATTACACTATACAACTAGAAAATACGCATGATACGATACGACGTTGGGTAAGGTTACGATACTTACGATAGTCAGACGAAAATGTTGCAGTCAGCGCTATACAAAGGCAGTCAATTTTGTTGATTTTTAGTTTTAACTATTTGCGTAATAAGCATTTACACACACTCGCCTAACTCGTTAACACTAATGATCTCTTTGGCCACGTAGAGAATGGTTTTGAGCGCGGGAAGATACACACACGTGTTTTTGGTCAAAGGGACGCGAGCACTCGCATCTTTGTATATGTTCGACCGGAATATGCACAAAACAAAATGGAAAACAAAAACACAAACCGGCGGCACATTGAATTCTTTCCCCCAGTAAGAAAAAGAAATGCCTAGATGTTACTCATTTATTGCGCCACTGCTCTTATTTGCCAAATATATTTCAATGTATTTTAAGAGCCGAAAAAATAACCGAAGAATGCAGAAAATTTAATGGACCAGATAAAGAGAGAGAGATGGGGGAAGGCTTTAGTGAGACAGGGTGTGTCTGTTTGTCGTCCGCGTACTGGGAAAAGAATATATAGGACTAAATATATATATATATATATATGACTTAAATGATCGTGATACTAGTTTTTACATGGCCTTCCATCAGAGCGCGCTCCTTCGCGCTCGCACGGTTAATCGATAAATGGTTCCGCTGCACTGGAGCTGACTTAGCACACAGACGAACACTAAAACCACATCGTATAAGCACAACAACTAATGTTAAGCAAAATAAGAAATGTATAATTGTACTTTATGTCCCACCTGACCGGACCAGGGTGGTCTCTTCTCGCAGGAAGCGCTCGTCGAATATGTACTAGAGAAATTGTTCTAACTTTGTCCTTCACACAAACCACACGAAAGCACACCATAGTTTGGTTTTTGTCTGTTTTCCAATAATTGTACTCTCCTGTTGCGTCATTGCGGTGGTGTGTTGTGGGTCAGTGGACAAACGGGGAAAAGTAGTAATGATGGGGGGCGGACTATTAGCCTCCCATTAGAGCGTGTTGAGTTTGGTGCCATTTTGTACGAGGGTAAGAAGAGGAAGCAAAAAATTAAAGGAAGTGAAAATTACAACACGTAAACAGAACTGACCAAGGTAGAAGGGAAACGCCCTCGAATGAAGATGATGGAAAGAGAAAAATCCAACCGAGTCTGATGCTGTACCGCGGGAAACATTTCACATTATTGCCATAGACAGAATGCAAAGAATTACAGGAAAACAAACTTAATGTAAATTAACGCCGAGTTACCGTACGGAATTTAGCCTACAGAAACCAAAACACAAGCAGCAAGAAGAAAGGGAGAAAGACAAAATTATATAATTTACCCCACGGTTCGAAAGATGAAAATGAGATATCCCCGTGGCCACCCAAACAAAAATGGCGTTAATATGCGGTGTGCGCATTGACGGTTCTGGAGAAGGGTTCTCGGACCCCAAAGTAGAAAGAACTTTTCTCCACAGACACACGGACACAACACTCGCCAAAAAAAAAAAGGGCACTCAATGTAAAACTCGCGCTCCAATTTGTACATTTCGACTAGAGGATAATAATTTATTACTAAACAAGCGCGATGAGAGCGATACAGAAGGAACAAAAAACAAGAGAAGAAAATAAAAAATACCGCGCAGGTTAAGAGAAGCGATAAATAGAGAAGTGCAAAGCAAAATAGATAGAACGAAGGTGGATGAGGAAAAAAGATACAAACGAGGAGAAGTTAATAACAATGCGAAAAAACATACTACACATACACAGACAACAGAAATCGAATGAAATACAATTTTGAATTCACGAAAAATGAAGCATAATTTCAGTGTTTGACTTTTTGTTGTTGTACTGCGGCTCGTCGTAACTCTACGGGTTGAAGAAATGAGAAAGGTGTACAGTGATTAAGGGCGGTTGGTTTTCCGTTGTTCGTTGCGTCCAGGTTGGGGTCCGGGTGGTGAGCAAAGGTCCACGTTTTGAGGCTCTCCTGTTGTCATAGTGATCGTTCGTTCCTTTTGTCGGCTTCAGTCGAAAGTGGTTCTTCGGTGGTTCTGGTGCGGTTTGGTTTGGCCCAGCATCATCATCATCATGACCGTCATCATCATCATCAGCATGGTCGTCGTTGTCGTGAGGGACGGGTTTTTTGGGTCTCGTAAATTATCGGGCCTACCTTCTTTGCTGGTGGTGGGAGCCCGTGGGTCCGGTGGGCTAGCCGTGCGCTCCGAATGTTTTGTTTACTTGCCCTCTGTCCATCAATGGGGAATCGTTCGGTTTTTTTTTTTTCGTTACCTCGTTCGTCCACTTTGAGCGGGGATCCAGGTACACACCGACGATAGACTGCAGAGTGCACGGTTTTGTAGGCGGCCTACGGCGTGATTGGCGTGCGCGCTGCGGTGTACCAATTCTGACCGGGCTAGTTTCTTAAATTATCGAGATTTATTCCATCCGATTCCGGCGTGGCCCGGCCGTGCGGGGGACGGCGGGGTCTGCAACTCTCCCCCGGGTATGCTTTTATTTATCCAACACTCTATTCCGCTTTTATTATGCTTCACCTTTCTGTCATCTTCTTTTCGCTTTTCCCAAGCCCATCGTTGAGCCACGGAGTGATACTGCGGTGCCGTCCACGGGTTGACCTTCGCCAGATTGCGGGGAGATCGTGCCGCATCGAAGATGGGCTCTCTGCTTTTTTTTAAATCTGCACTGATGACCGTTTGCCGGTCGTCCGCTGGGAACTGATGCTTCGGGGGATTTCGGGATGGGTTAAAGGCATTTGCTCAACAAATATGGCCCCATTTTTTCACCCCGGTCTGTTACCTCTGTCTCTCTGTGTATCTCCGGGGGTGAGAATTATCGTGCACCGGCAATGTTACCCCGTTTCAGGGTGGGGTTCAATGGATTTTCTCTTCGTTTGTTTAACATTAAAAAGGTTGGGATATTATTTTATTTTAAATCACCTTTTAAGGGGAAGATTTACAGTCAGAACGGTCGAAAATATTTAGCATATCCACAAAGTTCAAGGTCTCGGGAATATCTGATAGAAAGGCCAAAACAATAAACTGCCAAACAACGAAGTTACAATCCAATGAGCTAACTTTGCAAAGGATCAAACGATTAAATTAGCTTTTTTTAGTTAAACCGTCTCCTTTTTTAAAATAAATGCTCAGTTGTAAATACCCAGTTATTCACCAGATATTTTTTTATATTAATTTGCAATATGATATATTTACAGCGTTCCCAAGAAGAGCCTCTAAAATTGACTTTTTATATATATTAAAAAAATAAATCTTTTCATATCTGTAGATTCTCCGAAAAATAAATATTTATTTTAGTACTAACTTCTTATCAAAAGTGCTTAAAAATAGAAGTCTCGCATTTCGTAAAACCTCAAGACATTCGAAGTGAGAACTCCAATTTAAACAAAAAAGAACGAGAACACAATCGAAATGAAATCGAAAAGCATTCCTCTGGACTGACTGGAGAAACGCGCGAAGTCTCGAATAAAGGTTCAAGTCGTCCAGACGACTCGCAACCCCCTTTCGCTCGAAATAACGAGCCCCAGTACCTCGTGGCACCGGACGCTGGAGGTAGCAAGCGGAGGGGAAATGTGAAAATCACGGACATTCGCTCTGGCTCGTTCTTTATGATTATGATCGTTTCTGATCGTGAAATTGATGTTTACTCGTTGATGATGCTGATGAGTAAGAATAACAACATCAAACCCATGCCTCTTTGCCGTTTGTCTTGTCCGCTTTCGACCAAGGTGGTTGGTTTGGGTGGTGGTGAGGTGGTGCCGCCCAGTTTCTTCGGCGTTTTCGGTGGATATACAATTCATTTTGCGTCCACAACACGCGGTGTCAGTCTCTAATGCACTTACGCAGCGGATCGCCGATCTCTCGCACGCCGTGACCGGGAGATGAGTCCCTTTTCTTTCCCCTTTTTCTTTTGGAGGGGTGTGGAAAACCGAGTCGGCAAAGCAGAGCAGAACGAGGGCTGCTGCTCCGTGGGGAAAGAGCCAAAACCTCCATTAGCATTTGTATCGTCGCATCAGGTCGCGCCCTGAACGCTGAAGGGGCGAATGGTTTTTTCGGGAATTGTTATGCGGAAGATGGACGACGGAGAAGCAAGCAAGAAAACCCACTTCGATTCCGCGACCATCGAAGGCCGCGTTCACCGTCTGTGGTGCCGTGTTTGGTAAATCTGTTTGCAATAAATCAACCACGACCACAATCGGTTCAGTACGACGCAGTCGTTGTACGGCCGAGGGCTTCACCGTAGCTCACAAATTAATTTTTGACAAATCATTTCCCACCGGTGAATACACACAACGGCATTGTGGTCCAAAAAAAGCCACTCGCCGTTTGGTTACAACCGGGTTGGAAGGAAAGAGTTTTTTTTTGCTTTCGTGGTTGTCTTGGCTGTTCCGGTTGTATGTTCCGGGCGGCTTTTTTCTCAAGACGTTCGGGGGTTTGGAGAAAAAAGCTTCATACCGAAAACCGAAAGGGGTGTATTATGCGTGTTACGGGTGAGTTTAGACCGCATGAGGGAAGTCGTTAAATTTTTCAACTCGAAAGAAACACGTCGAAGGGAGTGGAGAGTGGACTGCGATCTATTAGCTTCATTCCGGGGAATATGGGATGTGAAAGCGTAATGTAAACAGAGGTACGCGATATGCTGATGGTGTGTTTTGCAAGAGAAAGGGGTGGAAAATTACTTCCCATTACTTGCTCCGGTGTGCACCGTGGTTCGAATTCTTCCCATGTGATGCGTGCCGTTCGCAAATCCCGATGGAATTTTGTTTATATCCATCTCTGCCAGTCAGTCTGCCAACCGTAAACACTCGTTTCATGGATATCACTAATAGTTATTGAAGGAATGAAAAACTGTACATGGCTAACAACGAAAAACACACACACACGAAATCATATCAAGCTATAAGTCCCATTAAAGCCCATTATCGTCTTTCATGGGACTGGTGGAGCTTCACACCATCCATTTGGAATAATTAATTAGTTAATTAATTTCAATGCATCAGCACCTAATTTATTTATCGGTCTGGCCACGAGCCCCTGTGACCGTGGGCCTATGGGATGGTTGCAGTCGCCCACCCACACCCACCTATTCGGCGCTGGGTCAGCATAAATATGCAAAAGCGTTCCCTTTTACAGTTTCCGTAGGCGGATCGATTCAATGTCACATTGCTGCAGAAATGCGCTCCATTGCTTCTTCCCCCAAGAGGAAGGAACGGGAAAAGGGAACGTGTGTGAGTGAGCTACCGTGCAGAGGTCCGTTTTGCGCCACGGCAAAGAAAACCCCCTCGAGCCGCTGTCAAGCGCCGGGAAAATGGAATAGCACGCTCTATAATTTATTGACTTATTTTATCGGAATTTATTCCATTCGATTCCATTCCAGGGGCTCCGCTTCGGACGAGGTGTGACAACCCGGGGGTCGATCAGCAACCACCACCTACGGACGACAAACAAACATGGGGTGCAAATAGTAAGAAGGAAAAAAACACGCTATACATAAACGGTAGCATAAGTGGAGTTGGAGGTCGTTTGCTGTATGTTTGTGACTGCGGACGAACCGCCTCGCCGGGACGAAGATCAACGGCTACGATCATCGATGGGTGGTGGTGGTGGTGATGATGTTGATGGCGGCAAGATTTATCAGGTCGCTGGTAAAGTATTCCGGTAATGCTGCAAATTGGAAATGAATAAAGTGTACACCTCATTACGGCAGAAACAGCAGCAAACAGTCCGAAGCGGACGAACAAGCAAAAGGGCAAAACTCATCTCGCCCAATACCAATCGTTCACAGCGTTCGTGCGGTGGGAATCAACGCGGAGATCAATAAGAGGAGAGCAAAAACGAAGCGAGATCTCGTCGCGAAACAAGATGAATTCTAATTGAAGCTTACGTTTGGAAGATCCGGCTGACCGCGATCACGGCTTGTTATCGCGCGTTCGCGAGATGAGCACCACCCGGCGTTGGATTGCACTTTTCACTGTGAAAGGTGGCTGAAGGGTTGGCCAATTATAATGATAATAATGACAGTGAACGGAGCGAACGATTCGACGGCCCCCGGAGCCCGCACAAAATGTCCGCGGATCTCGCCGCTGCATTGCAAATCGTGTCCACAGATAATGTTGGCCGTGTCTGCCCGTGTTTGGCAATCGGGCAGAAAAATCGCATCCGCGCGCGGGTGAATGGCGGTGAATAGCAAATAGTTCGAGATCCATAACGGCCCCCTCACTGGATTAGCTAATCGTGACGCGTGATCGGTACGAACGGAATTGCTGGGGGATTTTTTTTTCTCTCTGCTGTTGTTGCTTTCATTATTTTGGTTTGGTTTTTTTTTTCATTCGACAAATGAATTCTCGGCAGGTCGGGCAAAAACGGTGGAATGGAATTTTGAAGCGCTACTGTGGACATGTTTTACCCTAAAGGAGAATCGCGCCGACTCCATTGTTTTTAATCGTGAAGGAAGCACTCATCTATGGGAAAATTCATCTGGGGGGGGAAGAATTGATTATTTTCTCATGATGATAGAAGGTTGATTGGACAAAGGGACGCTGTTTAAAACATGGTTTAAATTAATAAAAAAGCTATATATGCGACTTCGTGCTAAGCATTCTTAGAAAAGTATTTTTCACATTAAAACCGGTAGGAATATTAGGAACGGTAGGTGAATCTTTATAACATAGCGGTAGAACAAGTAGGCCGGCTAGGTGAGCAGGTAGTATCGGACTAAAACTCCATCCGTAATGTACCCTTCATACACTGACTATACAGGACATTTTTAGATATTAATTGACTTAGTCTCATTAGAATTTGAGCAAGGAATCGACCAAATCGTTACGTCGATAGGAGGAAGAGGGTCGAAAAGTAAAATCTTTAAGTAACATCATAAATTAAGAACTGAAAATGATACTTCAAGGATATTTGCATATCTCTCTATCATTTCATCAGGGATCATAGAGAGATATAAGCGACTAAAATTCCAAATATTCAGTTTTACTCGCCATAATTGAAAATAATTGAGCATTAATATAAAAACTACCAAGTAAAAGGCCTGATAACTTCACTCTAAAAATACATTTCATTATGCTCCACTTCCGCTAAATCCACAGAAATTTTTAATAATGTACTAACCAAACTTTAAAATTGAATTTTAATGAAGAACAGTGCTGCAATTTCGCGCAATACCATGCAAGCATGTTGGCACGATGGAAACAGTCTCAATGGCAGCACAACACTTCCCCAAACAGCGCTGATTTACTGAGCTTACTGGTTGTAGCTCCACTTAACGCCATTACATTAGGGGTTTTATTGCGCAATTTCTCAATCTAACCTCGTCGCGCAAAGGAAAACGTAGAGAGAGACCGTACACTAACTAGCGCAAAATGCAAACCCCCAAAACGCTTTCGCTCCAACCGCTCCAGCACCGCTAGCATGCGCCAACGATCGTACTGAAACTTAATATCATATTTAAGATTTAACTTTATCGACCAAAAAGAGAAAAAGCGTAAAGCTCTGCACGGGAATTGGCTGAGGTTCCTGTTGTCGACGACATAACCGTTGTCGTTTAATTTAAGGGCATTACCATGCAATCACGGGCGCACCGTGCACCGTTGTTTTTCAGTGTGTGTGTTTCCCCATTTTCTGATTTCCCCCGGTTTGTTGTTGTTTCCAATTCCCGTCCCGTGTATGCATCACTGGAGACTATCCGCCGGCTTCAGTTGCATCACAACGCGCTCATCTGGGAAAAACAGTTTTGCTCCGTTGTTGCTTCTTTTGTGTGTTGATAGAGGGTTTTTTTTGCCTCCTTTTGCTCGATTGAGCTTTTTGTTTTAGGAGTTGTACGTTTTTCGCCACCGTACACGAAATCCCTACGCTTCCTTTATGGGGACGCGCATTACAGTGCAGTCCTGCTGCCCGGGTGCATCTAATTTGCATTCAGTCACATTCGAGCATCGAACCGGTCGTCGGCCGGCTGTTGGAGGCCGCATAAACACGTGCGAGTTGCGCTTTCGTTTGCTACCGTACCGGGTTGGAATGTACAGCCAGCATTAGACAGCGGGAAGCAAACGACGCAAACGATTTCTTTTCGGGATATTACCGTGCTGATGAAACTTTGTTGTTTGAACTTTTTTTCCTCGGCGCACAATTCATTCCCACGTGCAGGTGCATGGCACGATTGGAGAATAGATTTTTCGATCGTGAGCTCAACGCTTTCGATCGAATACCTCCCCACGGGGTTTGTCCGGTCAGCGTGGGGTTCGAAGTGAAGGATTGCCTTCGGTTGTGAAGGAATTGACAATATTGAGTGAAAACGAACAATTTCTTTCCTTCTGTCTGGAACCTCGCGGAACGATAGGCCGTACCTCGCTTCCATACGCCGAAGGAAATGAGTCAATTCGATTGTTCCCATCGACACGCATTCGGGCGCCCAATGACCGTGAAATCATAAAAAAGTAGCGCCCCATCGTGGGCTTCATGTTGTACCGCTGGTTGCAAGCGGAATCAACGAAAGTTGGAGCGGTTATTTTCGGCCTTTTTTCTTCTTTCCGTTTTGGGACGCATCAGACATCAAGCCGAAAGCGAAGTTCCGCCATCGATGGTGGTGACGTGCTGGGTACGCAATGAGAGCGTCTTGCGGTGGAACGAAAGTAAACGTTTGCGTTTCAAGTGGCGCACAGTACGCGGTGGCCTTTTTTTTGTTGGAAAAAATATTCATTTCACTTGCCGAAAGGTGTGTCGGTCCAATGGTCTTTGCCGTAGAGAGGAATGTTGCAATAAAATGTATAAATAGTTCAATTAAAAAACCAGAATGATGTTCATCATGATGAATCGGACACTTTTTTATTGAAGGGAGTTCGGCCAAGGGATCGAAAGTAAAGCAGTATCAGTTTACAATTTAGAATGTAAAATTAATGGTACTCAATTTTAACATTTTGTTCGTTGCAGTCAGTAATTTTAATCTTTTTCATAAATAACCAAGTTGTATTACTAATTGCACTTTGCTCTTACATTAATTTTGTTGTGTTGTTGATTAAAATGATCTGTTAAGTAAATATTGAAAAATATCACAGTTTTGAGGACAATGGAAAATCTGTATGTACGTATATTAGAATGCTATTATAGAGTAATGCCAAGGACACGTCGTTAACATACAAAACAGAGATACCAATATCGAGGATGATTCCTTGAGGATGACATAGGAACGGACCCGTGACAACCTTACATTACAACACTTAATATTACTACTACTACGAACTACTTAATAAATCACAACTTCTCTGCTCATTTGTTGTCTTATGCAAGGATTAATAATTATTCTCTTTTGAGCCACTTACATCAAATCAAACCCTTTGTAAATCACCAACCCTTTTAGATTACGCAGATTCAACCACAAGCTAATGTGTGTCGCCAATGATCCGAGATGATATTGCTCTTCGCTACACATTCCTGACAACGATGAATATCTCCGCAGTGACAATGTCAACCAGGAGTGCCATCTTGCACGTCATGTTTACATAGCAAACAACGGCTGAAACGTTCAAAAACCACTTAATACGACTTTTCTTGCGCACCAATTCGCAGCCGAAAGGGGTATAATGTGGCGAGGTGTAAAGAAACCCCTAAACACTACATTAAAGCAAAAAGAAAAACTCTGAATTCACCAACGCCATGCAGAAAGAGTTCGCGTGTGATTTGCGTGAGAGTGGTCTATGTTGCCGTGGCTCGCCACCGGGTTCCCCAACGTTAAGGGGATGCAGTAGACGAGGGTAGCGAATGCTTCCCGATGAATTCATTTGATTCATTTACTGTGCGTTCTCGGGGGTGGTGGTGAAAACAATTTCGCCCCACCAGGGCGACAAACGAATGGATTTAAATTCATTTTCAGCTTCCTAAATTAATGCCATTCAAACTATCTTACACTCTTACAGGGAAAGGAGAGAATGAGGAAAAGAGAAACAAAACGCAACAAAATATCACACTCACACGCAGTCGGAAACACACCCATCTCGGTCCTTACACAATATAATAATGACCGAAAATAAAGCAAAACCGCAGAAGAATGCGGCACATCGTTCTACTGACAGGGGTATGGCATGGGCAGTAGGGGAAACGCCGGGATCGTGGCAAGAACCATCGGAAAGCGCCTGGGAAAATGGCCGTAAATCTTCGCTTAATTTAAAGACTTGAGGTCGCACTTGTTTTGAATAAATTACCGGCACGCAGATGACGGGTGCTGCAGGAGTGAAATAATCAAAAAGAGGTAAAGAAGTAACTATAGAGAAACGCACGCTCCGAATGCTCCGAGTGCGAAGGCGGATTACGGGTTTGGGTGTGATTAATTATAAAATATTTTCATTACCCACATTACACCAGCCGAGGCGTTGGTTCGCCTGTTGGCTGTGCAGCAGCAGAAGAAGCTTCAGTCCAGAAGCTAAACCATTCGAAGGCTTCGGATCTCCAACAAGTCCACACGATGCCGTGTCCCTGGGTCTGCTCTAGCCAGGCGAAAACCCTTTTTAACACCGACATTTCCGTAAAATAGAAACAAAACGTTGCTTCAAGTTAGCTAGCTGGATTACTGGAAAACGAGACAAAAAATACTTAATAAACCCCAGGAGATGAAACCAATGGCACGCGGGAGCATTAGCTCCAAGGCTTCCGATGCGCGTGTGAAGGTGAAAAAATAAATGAAGTGAAAAACACGCGAAACAGATTACAACTTAATTGAAAATCGATGAAATCGCGCTGCCGCTTAGAAAGAGGACGGAACCAAACTGGAAAGCCTGGCCCAGGGTATGTGAGTGAAGGTGCATGATTAATTATTAGCCACGAACGATCGAGCAAATTGAATGATTTCGAGCGAAATTGAATCGCCCGCGCACTGACCTGAAGCCTGATTAATGAGAAGAATCGAAGGCTGCGCCAAGGCGTGGTCATCTTTTAAATACCCGAAAAAACCCTTCAGAATGATTGATTTATTGAGATATAAAATGGGAAAGCTAGCAAACGCGAGGACCGGTAGAAGGTTGGGCGGAATTTCGTGAGCTAGATAACCCTGTTTGTTCGCGATGTAAACGGATTTTGTTTGCAAATCGGGTCAGATAACGATAACGAGACAGGTTGGACAGGTGTTTTGGTTTTTCCAGAGAAGGTTTTATTTATGTAGTTAAAAGAGACCTTCTTTGGAAGGTGCATAATTCAATACGATTAGGCTATAACACATTTTGGAAAAATGATTGTAAGTTGTCATTCAATTAGTTGAGTTTATTTATATTTTAGAAATTAAATGACATTATTTTCCGAGCAATTTTAACTAATGAAACTCAATTACTTAGCAATAAAAGATGGAGAACAAACTGAGTAATTTTCTATAAAGTAATATTTATTATAGCAAATGAACTCAGCTTCAATTGAAAAGGCTGAACAAACAGCTTAGTATAATATAAAATGTAACATTTTTTCAATTTTCAATTTTCTATTATATTTTTAGATCGTTACATTCAATTCTTATAACTTTTTAATTTTTGGTGACATATGCAACAACGTAAAATCGTCATGCACTATTTTCCGTTCCTAGGCGAAACAAATTTAATCTAAACTTTAATATTTCCTCTTCAATTATGTCGACAAAACCTGCCTGTCTTCGAGAGTAGAAGAAATGTGAGAAGAAAAAAAACCGACAGATCCTAACAAAAAAAAAGCATCCGTACCAGTCTCGACTTTTTATTACTTTGTTCACATTGGCTCTCAAGTATTTGCACGAGTTTTGCCGCTCGCCTTAAGAAGTTATACGCTTCTTAATTAAAACATAACAACCCGTTCCCGTCTCCATTGTGTACGGTCGGTGCCAATTTTGTGCTTTCTCTCCGCGGGATATCTGCATCCTTGGAACCGCGCCGCGTTAGCCGTTTAGTCTTGGGGAGAAGGAATGAAAAAAAAGCTGGCCAAGAATCCCAGAAGTGGAAGGAAAATTCAGCGAAAAAGGACGAGAATGAGAATCTCCTGCTCCTGCTGCTTTTTCGATCAAGCCTGTAGGCACCGGTGGGAAGGATTTGGCTGCGCCGGGTGCCGGAGATGCTTGGGAGAAGTTTTGAGATTTATGGTGGCAGAATTCCCCGGACCTGGCCGGGAATGCAACAGGCGCTTGGATTCGCTCACAGGTTAGTTGAGTTGAAGATGGAACGGTTTTTGATTTTTTTTATTCTACCTTCTCAAGGTTTCCCGGTGATGGTGATCTGATCATTTTACTTGAAAAGCGTTCGAATCGTTCGAAAATGAGTAATAGCCGATGAAGAAATATCTCATCCCTTCTTGTCGGTGTACAGGAAACTATATGTTTTTTGTGGATCCAGGAATGTGTCAATAAGGCGATGGAATCTATCCATCGGTCACCTTAACCCCAGCTTCGAATCTAACCGTGACAGGGCGCTACCATCTTCAAATCATGTAAAACAATGGACAATATTTTAGAATGCCCCCATAAAAAACCATACCTAAACCGGGGTTGACTATGGATTTTAGGGCATTGTTTGAGTCGGGATGACTGGTCAGTTTGAGGTTTTTTTCTTCCATTGTGATCACTTCTTACCGGAGCGAATGGCGGTACGATAGAGAAACCAATCTTTTCCACGGTTGACCGCTTCAAATTCACACTTTTCCGGTCACTTGAATTCTGGGAAGTAACACCAGGAAAGGGTCTCCCTTTAGTGAATTTTTTTTTGGTACCTCTCGCTATCTTATTCTTCATCCATAAATCTTTGAAAGAGGTGAACAACGACAATTAGCTCGTGTTTATCAGGAAGGAATTGCTTTCCCGAACGATTCCTTTGGTGCGTTTGCAAAATATGGTGATGTGCTAGCATAATGATATCGATTAAGTACGCGTCCAGCGTACGGCAAAACCTTATGACAAATAAAAATGCAATAACCAGAGAAATAAATCTTGCGATGTGTCTTTCCCCGCATAGTGAATCATTAAACTATTCACGCGCATCTGATTTATCGACAGGCTTGCACTTATTGCGCATATTTTATGCTTCCCGTTTAAGGTTCCCCCGAAGGTGCACGGTGCTCGTGTGCGACCAGCAGTATGGAAAATAAAACATAAATAACCGTCACGATTGCCATCACTTACCACGGTGGTAACAAACACCCGAAACGCACTTGAACTTCAACCGAAGATATTAATTTCCATTTTATTGGTGCGATTTTATTCCGGTGCCGTCTGCGACAACGGACACCGATTTTAACGATCCCTTAAGGAGTGTGCTTCCCGATCAGGAAGCTCCCAAAGAAGGGGTTGCTGGTGCTGGCCACCGGCGAACAAATTGATCGCATTCGTTAAAATCGTTTAATAAAGGGCAAAAACATGGTGGCAGCATGCACGGAGGTGTTGATGATTTATCCCGACGCCTGGAATCCAACTGGAGCTCGTTACTGCAACCGGGTGGGCTCTCGTCTATTCATGAAGATGCAACAATGTTCCGCGGGCGTTCGGCCCTAGCACACACGATTCACACGATCCCCACCGGCGGTATCTTGCTGCGCGTATGCAAACGTTATCCCAAGGTCCGGAGGTGAATCGATTCCAAACGCATCTCGCATCTCTCGTTCGTCGTGAGCATGGGCTCAGGAGAGATTGTGATAACAGTTCGTTAAGGAGCCGCTTGTGACGAGATTATAGTCGTACCCGCACTGATGGCTGATGAAGATGAACCGGCTCAGCAAGGGTGAGGATTCGTGTTTTTTTGCTGTTGCTGCTACTGCTGCTGTTGTTGCTGCACGGGAATATGCACGCAAATTGGACGTTTCGCTTCCTTGCGCTGGCACCCATCGTCATCATCATTTGAATCGTCTCGTTTACAACGCACGAAAGCATCAGACCGCACAGGTAGGGACGACATTGTCGCATCCCATTTTCCCCAACGATACGGGACGATACGTCCTTACAGGGCAGCCATGATGGGTGTGCTGTTCTCGCTTTCTTCCTCGCTGCCGCGATGTTGTTGCCAGCAACGGTAAGAAGGATTTTCGCTTGGGATTGTAACGTGGATTATGTAACGCACAAAGCGTCCTTACCCGGTGGTTGTAGCCCGAGCGCGGATAATCACGTGAGGAATGTACGCAACATGCCCACGACGATGACACGTGTCAGCAGTACTTTGACTAACCACCATCATCCGATGGGGTATCGAACCAATTCACCCTCACGAGTGCCAGAGTGTACAGTGTGCTTCACCATATCGGTGGTGATTATATTTTGATTTTTCCGTTCGTCTAAACTTCTTGGAAAAATATGGTTGGTTTGCCCAACGGGTTATCCGAATAATCACGCGTCGTAGGAAGGAACGCTTGTTTCGGGGCCGTTTGGTTGAAATGTTTCACAAGAAGTCTAAATATAAGCTAGTAACGATGGTTTATGTCAACTGTGGCGAATGATACTTACGCAAGGGGATAAGCTGTGGTGGAGTCATACATTCGTGTGCGGCAGTGTGCTCGCGTAGTCAAGTACAAAACTTTTCTCCGCCTGGATTGGAAGGTTGATTGATTTTATGGCGAATGGCACGCTTGTGGTGCAAATCTCGAGGAGGTATTTATTTTTAAGTATTTTTTGTTGATATTTTCTTTAGCTACTGGTCACACGAGGATTTAGGTAGCAGCGCCTCTGGCGGGGATATTTGGAACTTTTAGATAACAATTCGAAGAGCATTATACTTATATTATATGGTTTATGTAGGCAATCATTGGAAGAGTGTATCGAAAGCTATAGGACATTGAAATGTATTAGTTATTATCTTGTGCTTATAATGTTAACATTCATGGAAGTTCTAGGTCCGTGATCTGCGAGTTTGAGTTTTAGCGACCATTTGTAAGCTTAGTAATTGCTCTCCAATGCTAAACGATCTCGTTTTGGAGTAAAAGATACTTGTGAGCTGACAATAGAAAACGAAACAGTATTTTTGTAATAAAATTTCTTTAAAATACTTTGCTTTGGATTTCTATCATTTATTGCTTATATAAACTAATCTTGATATTCAATTGATGCTGTAATTCTGATGTCTTTCCTATTAGAGATTGGTGTATCTTCAATATGTTTTATAACTTTATAAAATATTGAGAAAAACCATGAAACAATGGAGCTACTTCAGTTTGAAATTTGAAATATGTGTTTACTTTAAAAAAATCCGTTTCATAAAACACATGTTGAGACTCGTTCGATCGCGAACCAATATGGATAATGCACCATCCCGTCCGATGTGTCAGAAGCGACGGCTCTTAAAATGGTTCGGTGTTGAAAACCCATGACAAGTGTGTGTCATTTGCGCAATCAACACCTACGACGGGTTCCGTTTGCCACTCCGCGCCACAACATATGCAGATAAATGGTTCCGCTGAGAGCATGACAATAGCCAAGTTTGACAAGTTTGACAGCCAGCGCCAGTCGTGGTTCGATGGCGTACCGGGTGAGTGAGAAATATACTAAGCAAAACCAACAGAAGAAAAAAATCGTTCCCCTCAATTTTTTAAACACAATAAAACACAGGAACCGCCACAGCGGTTAGAAAGATGCGGAAAATCTTCGACTGCAGCAGCGTCATAAAAATCCGTCCATTTATGCTCATCCTACCCGCCCGCCGGGATGGGTGGCCAAGTGTGTAATAATTTCTGATTAATTTATATCTTCCATTTATGGCCACCAGCGGAGGGAAGCAATAAATTCTAATTCCATCTTACAAAACAAAGCCTGTGCTGTACGGGGCAGTTCGTTTTTTTTTTATCCATTGGTTTGGTTTTTTGTTGTGGTGAGTTTCCCATTCCCTGCTCAAAGATAAAAAAGTTCTTAGTATAAAACAATTTTTCGCATTTCCAACAAAAAGTGCAAAACCGTGTGCCATTTGAAATTGGTTTAATTTATTCTAGCTTTTTTTTCCTTCTCTTCTTCTCCGTTGGTGGACAGTTTGACTCCCAAAAGGGAGCAATAAATTTACTGGCTGGCGGATTGGTAGATGGGATGCATTTCTTTGCACCCAAGACCCTGGACCAGGATTATGAACCACTTAGCTGAATTCATTGGAGATTCTTTTTCAATTCCTCTCCCAAAGTCAACACCATGATCTTACGCTTTTTTTTTTTGGAGAGGTAACGATTTCCAAAGTCCTGCTCGAAAACGACTCAAGGAGGCCCACATTCTGGTCAATAAGTCATTCAGTCCGTCAGTTCGGTGGATCGCGGCAACCCTTACGACTTGCCCGGTGCGGAAGCACTCTCGCGAACAAAGAGGCAAAGGTTTCCGCGAGCCAGTTCGTCTGACATTGATTGATCTTCATGTATGCGTATGTCTGTAAAACCATTTGGCATTATGTGTGGTTATGTAAACGACGCGGTAAAACGGGCCCAGAAGCTCTTGAAAAGATTAGACCACATCATCGTCGTCATCGAGAACCTTGGGAAAAGAATGCAACGTGCGGAGGGGAGAGAATGCAATCAATTGGGGGGAAGAGAATCTTTACCCAAGAAAAAAAAATCGGTTCGTTTTCTTCCGATGGCGATTGGAGAATTTCGGTCACTTTTTTTCGAGGTACGTCTTGTTCCTAAAGCCCAAATAAGATTCATTCTTAATGCTGCTTTTTTTTTTGCTCTCTCTCTTTAGGATATTGACTTTGATGCCCCCGAGCCAGACTTTCTGTCCATAGAAACCATAATTGATTGATGTCGGATAATGTGTGTGAGTAAGCATGATGCTACCAACAACAGCAGCACAGGAAAAAGGGAAACTAAATCGTTTCCATTCTTAGCGAACGCTAAAGGGATCGTGTGCGTCATATGTGTGAAGCGAGGCGAGAGAATACTTCAAAAACTAAGTGTTATGCTGAAGTCACCGCTAGCGTGAATGTCATGGTGGGAAGAATGTCGTCCAGAAGTTGAATCTTTTCCAAATTCTTTGGGAAAAGGAGTATTTTTTTTTTCAACGAAAAGAGAATATCTGCATCTTCGTACTAAAATTGTCCGTCACCGTCTGGAGATAAGTCGTCGATTTTCCCCCTTTTTAAACTGAGAAGAGAGAAACACCGACCATTCATTTGCCGGACCTGCAACACTGGAAACCCTTCGCAAAACGTTCGGTTTCGTAATTGATGATACGGAGCAATGCGCTCCGGCCAATATTCAATATTTAAATTCAATCAAAAAGGTAAACTTCTCCATTCGCCTAACCGACGAGCAGAACGCTTTCCGGGAATATCTTTGTTTAAATATCAAATTTGTTGCAAACAGGAAGCTTGTCCGGTGCGGGTTCTCAGACCCAGGATGCGCTGTGCAGCGTCTTGAGGTTTCGCTCGTCCCAAGAACGGCTGTACATTCTTGACCGCTTCCTTGACCGACGACCGTACCGAAGGTAAATCAATTGAAATGTATTTGAATAATGGCAGAAGTCAATTATCTGAACCCTGCTGAATGTAAATCAACTAATCAGTTAGGCTTCTTGGTAGCACCGGACATCGGAGGGATGCACATAAAATAAATACTTCGCCAGTTTTTACCCAGTCCCTTCGGTTTCGCATATGTGGCTGAGGCTTAGAAGGTGGATGCTGCTGATGCTGCGGTACACCACCGGGGTCAGTCTGTTGAGGCTGTCCCAGAGGGTTTGTCCGGTGAGTGTGGTCTCCTGCACCCCTTTTTGCCCGTGGCCCCTTAATCATATACATGTTGTACGGGTATGTATCGTAGATAACCGTACTGCTTACTACAAACACACACACGAAGGGCGCGCGCGCGCATAAACTGTGGATATTTATGCTCCTGCTGGGTCCGGAGGGCAACCACTAAGGGTACACTTGCCATGTCCGAAACCACACTGCCACGGCTTTTTGCAAACGGCGTCTACATACACACAGGCGCGCGTGCGAATCCACACGGCTTCCTGGGAGCTGTCTCGTCGGCTGCCGGCCCCCAAGACGTCGGGACGTAACGGCACTTGACCACGGTCTGCCAATCGTACAAGTGAGGAAGTATAAATGTTCCACAAATAAACACACCACTATAAATCGTTAGAACAAATATATGAGCATATCTATAAATAAAGCACATTATGCTGCGGGATTGGCACATTCGGACATGGTGACGCTTGGTGATGCAGTGGGCGAGATCCCAATTTCCATACAAATGCATTTTCCCACTTCTTCATGTTTGATGGCTAAATCAAACGCAAACGTTTGATGTTTATGATTTGATTAAGTTTTAGTATATTTTAGTCAATTATTGGAAAAGATTGAAGAAAACTAATATGTTTTTATAAAAAGCTTTTGTTTACAATTATATTTTACAATTTTTAAATAAATGCATACTACTTATAAGCCTTTTATTTGTTTCATAGTGTCGTTCTAGCATAACACCAAGTAAAGAAAGCTTTTCCCTAGTTGGTGGAGCTCCAATAGAGGGTTTCATGCTGGCTTTCGAAGAGATGGCGATCCTTAGCCTAGTGGATACATCCTGGTCTCTGGTGGAACCCGTCGTAGAAGCATTGCTGCCAGAATCAGAACAAACATATCGATGAATATGTTTTGTGTGTGCTCATCTGCAGGGCAGAGAGAGAGCGAGATGGAGGAAGGTGTGGTTTATTTATGTTGCACAGTAAACATGCTCGACAGCATGAGCATTGGCCGGAAAGTGAAGAGACCCCCGGCCCATGGCAGTAGTGGTGGCGCAATTGAATGGATCTTCGCTAAACGAACGCATTCCAGCTGAACGTGCTCTCGGATTCCGGGTCGTCGATAACCATTGACCGAAAATGATGATGTGCGCGCTCTCGCTGGGTCGCCATCGGTCTGGCTGGGGTATGGAACCGTTCGACAACGTATGAAGGTACGGAAGGAGACTAAAAAAAAAAGCACACACAGTTACAAAGCAAACGTACAAATCGCCAACGCTTCCCATGGTCGATCGGATGTCAAACGATTTATGCAAAAAAGCTGCAGCAAAATCGAATGCAGCTTGCTAAGATAATCACTTGTAATGTAAATTTATTCCGCACTCTTTCGCCCGCACGGACGCATGCAGCACGTTTTGAAGCCGGACCACTTTGGTGCAGCGACCACTCTCGTGCTCCCCGAGGGGTGATCCCCGGGGGATGAGAAAAGAGGTCGTGGATTACATGGGCAGGGCAACATGTGTACCATCATCGAATGCAATTCAAAACTAACCCATCAATCCTTGTGCTCCTGCCGGGGTGCAGAACAAAACAAAACCCGGTGCCATTGGCCCAAACGGTCAGGGTCGCATTGATAATAAGGGTAGCTGGAAAAAGCTGACCGGTGCACAGGAACCCGTACGCATCCGAAGCTGCAGTAGTTAGCGCCTCCTCGGGGCGGGAGTGAACGATACCGTTGTTTGCTTCGTATTTGCCAAACAAATCATATAACATACAATGTGCGATTCATTTATGCTAAATATGCAACCGGAACGTGGCACGTGAGGTTAGTTACGTCGGGGTTACGACTCATCCTTGGTGATGTGCGATGTGTGCCATATTTGGTTGTTGATTGTTGGATAGATACGATGGGAGAAATTTAGGTCGCTTACAATATGTCGTGGGAAAAATATCAATATAAAACTTTTAGTTGTTTTCTTTTCTGAAATTTACTATCGGGGTCCAGTTTATAAAAACTATTCTTGGAGCTTCAAAAATTTTACTCTAAGTTCTTAGTGTTTTAGTTAGAAGAACGATATGAAGATCAGTGATGGATCAAAAGATATGCGGAGTAGGCGTCCGTCAATCGGGCTATGGGATCTTTGGGGCTCTCAAAAAAGCGTCAGTTAAGTATCACGTTAATTGAAGTACTTTAGACGATTCTTTTATATACTCCTCACAGCTTCCGAAGGGGTCTTTAATCATTACTTCTGAATATTTTGAAGCCAATTTGGAGGTTGGAGTGAAAAAGAAGGTTGGTTCAAAGAAGACCAAACCATCAACTTACATATTCTGCATTTGGGGGTTCCGTACTTAGACAACATGTGCAAACTACATATCGCTTGCTTACTGAGACATTCATCAGATTTGCTATTGAACCAAGTTTTAGTTTAAATCCACCAAGTTTAATTCCACCAAGGGTCTCCAAGATTAAAGATTCGAAATGAAATTCTTACGGAAGAATGTAAATTCCTTTACTACTTCAATTGAGATTCCTTCAATCACAATAAGTTTGTGTGTTTTTTTTGAAGTTTTTACGCAGTATATTACATTTCAATTTCTTCTACGTAAAAATGACCATTCAATTTGGAGATCATTTCAATTTTTCACTAACTATTAATAATCATTTCATTTTCATCATTTTTTTATACCACTATGCCTTAAAATATTTTCCATTTAACGTATGTACATTAAGAATGATTAGGAGCAAACACGGATTTTATTACAAGCTCCCAGGAAAAGTTAAGTCGCTTTGTAGTTCCTGAACTTGCTAGAATCTAGTACACACCAAACACATTCAGAACCAATTCACAATTTTCGCAAAATCTCTGCGCTTTTTGAGACTATGTAAAAGTGTTTTTTATAAATTTTTAGATTACGTTTTATTCTAAGAGTTACTCAAAATATAGTAAAGATCTTTTCAGATTAATCCAAAGAGTAAACATACAACATTATTTTATAATATTCGAAAGGAAACGACATCAAAGCGAAACCTCTCGAGCTGAAAGAACCCTTCCTAGTGCACGCAATAAAAAATAACTACAAAATCTCATCCACAATCTGATGCAATTTTCCAGCGATCGTTTTCCATCTACCGTGGCCCACACTCCCTCCGGTCAGGAGAATCGACCGGGATGGAATTATCCCCTCAGCGGGTCCATGTCCAGTCGATAATCATCATGGCACCGCGTTGACGGAATCACACCCAATCAAATGTTCAACTGCAAGATTGGATTCCGCACTCACCGATGAGGCTGCCCCATCGTCACTTATTTCGTTCCCTTTCCACACACACACACACGGACACATACCGTGCACCTTTTTGCGGAAAGGTCATATGATTGCAACCCAGTGTGTGCAACCATTTCATTACAGCTCACACATTCCCGACTGTAATTTGGAACATCCTTTTGTCGCGTTGGTAGTGGGTTCCGTTTTTTTGCTGTGTTTTTGTTTTATGGAATGTGTCTTTCCGCTCGCTCATCTTATCGCCTTTCGGGAAATGCTTCGTGTGTAGAACTATTTTTCGATTTGTGCAAAATTCCACCATCACCGTCGACGGATCCGTTTCCCATTCCCGGCTGCGAAGGTGATGATTGCCGTCCATTTGCACCGCGCGTAAGGATGGGTTGATCGGGAAGAGTTTTTTTTCGTTTGCTGTCCTCCTATCGAATGTAAACTGGTGGACGTTCCGCGCTGCTCTTGTTTTGTCACGCTGAGCTGGATGGCTCATTCCAGCGGATTGTCCAGTCTGTGGTGGACGTCTGGTGCCATTTTTTGCCAGTTGTATGTATTTTTTTTCTCCCTCAGAACGAACTGTCGGTTTTGTTGGCGTTTCCTTTGATTCCCTGGCGAAAGCGTGGATGCTCTAACCTCTCATTTGTGGCTGATCTTTGGTGTTTCATGTTTTACGTCCAATGAGGTGATCTTTTTGCTCCGTAATTATCAAACACGACAATGTTCACACCGAACGCACTGAGAGGTGTTAAGAATTGCTACAAAATATTGAGGCAATAAAAGATATTATTAATAAATTATTGCAAGTTACCGAATTTGAGGAAAAAATCGAATACAATTAAAATTAAATTATATTTCCATCCAATAAAAGAAACGCTCGGTCCAACTGGTGTGTGATGGCCAAATTCATTACCTTTTCCTCCATCAAAAGGCGATAAGATGGCAACAGATTCGACGCCAAATGCTTCACTCTCTAACTGTTGAACATTTCTTTGTTATGGCCATCGGATTTTGAAGTTTTTTTGTGCTCCATCGTCAGAGTCATTTAGAGGCATCGCTAGCACCGAAACCACGTACGACTGTCCGACGAAAGACCGACCATACTGAACGGATTTCCATCACCATCCTGTACATCTCTTTTTTGTTGCTTTCCATTCCTTCTCGCTGACGGTGTGTCGGTTGTAGCAATAGGCAAACGCTACCAGCCGGAGTAGGAACATTCCATTCCATCTTCACGATTTGGCAACAACGTGCACAGCACCGAGCGTACCGAGCAAAATAACATAAAATTGTTCTGCTTTTGTTTCGTTTTGTAATTCCTTAAATGTGGTTCAGATTCCGCGATTCGATGCATGATCGCATGCTGCAGGCTTCGGGCCCAAGCCAATAGGGATGTGGACTTTTTTGTAGCTGTTGCTGCTGCGTGCACTCATCTCGATTCTTCCCTGGCAAAAGGGTTGGTACATTCGTGTGGAGGGATTTCGGGACCGCCGAAACAAAAGAGCAAGTGGCAGAGCTACACGTGAGATTCTATGCTGGTGCACTTAGAAGAAGGACCGATTTTTGCATTGATCTTTCAGCGGCATAAGCATGAAAAGTATCCACCAAAGCGTTGGAAAAAAAAAAACCTCGAGAGCATTTGAACATTTGAAACCATCATTTTCCCACTAGTGGAAAGTATCGGTTTTTTGTTTCTTTTTCATCTTGAATATCGTTCCAGCAACTTCCATTCCAACACACTGACGATGACAAAACAAAATTGGCGAAAAATTCCTGTCGCCTTCCGACAACGAGACAACCGGCGGAAAACCAGGGGGAAACCCAAAATATGGACGAACGTGGATTGTTGCAATAGTTTTTCGTACAGTCGTCCCCACCGAAAACTTGGCTTTATCTAGCGAAGGGTTGTTTTTTTTTTGTGTTTCACTCGTGTATTTTGTTGTGAGATGCATTTCTGCACTTCTCGCGGGCTGCGTTTCTTTTTTTTTTACTGCCGTATGTTGGGTGTTGGTCGTTTTCACTCTTATTTGGCAAATATTCCACATTCTTCCGGGGCGGGGCGTTTTTTATCGGCTTCACCGCGTGTTGCAAAATCGAAATTGCATTTCGAGCAATTTATTTGCCATTGTGCGAGCGCTTACAAATTGGGCGAGTGCCGTCCATCGTTTGGAATGTGGTGTTGTGACTTGTTGTAGATAAAAATTAAAATACTTTTGCGGCTTTCAAACAAATCAACATGTTTGTGATCTTTGCCGATTAATTGGAATGGTTAGCAAATAATCGTTTACGCGTTTGTTTTGGAGCCCATCTAAACAAAATGTTTCTGCGTGCTTTTTGGATTTATCCTTCAATATTTTCGGCAATATTGCAAAGGACAACGCTTATGAAGTCCTTTTGCAATCTTAATCAAAATTAATTAAAATCTTTTTACACTGGACACCAGATGGGCGAATATCCGAGCCAATTATTTGCTGACCACAGCCGTACATCACCGGTTTCTCAAACGGGACGGACCAGTTCATTCCATGTCTCTTTCGCGAACCGCTCTTCAATTTATACAGTATCAGACAAAACAAGTGCAAATAGTATAATATGATGATATCTGAGCTCAAACAAATAATTGGGTCACAAAATGAATTTTTAACTAGTAATTATTTATCGAAAATCATAAAGTTCTAATGCCCTATTGACGATAATGTTTTCTTTAGCAGTAGTTTGAACAATTTGAGCATAACATTCCTCAGTATCAGAATAAAGAAATTCTTCTTTCCGACCGAGACATCAGTCAGTACGGGTTATTAATAAGAACGCGATTTTACTCCGTTTGGTTACCAGGAAAGGACATTAGACCAATCAGTATAATCTCGTTCAATTGCAATTCTCCATCCAAAATAATATTTGGAACATTTGGATCATTAAGTTGTATCACATCATAAGGCGAAGGAATTGTCTCCCTGCCAGATTTGTATATATGTAGAATTGAAAGGTTTTCTGCAGCGATCAAAAACAATCTTCGCTCTATAACTATTTCTGTTTTTCAAACGTCTTTTTGGAACTGTCCAGAATAGGCAGGACATCTTAAGGTTGCAGTGCCATAGAAGAAGATACACTGTTTTATTTTAGAAGAACAAACAAGCCAATAGCTTAATCTCTGCTTGGACACGGACTTAATTCACATTTGTTTAAAGACATTTCCTTCTTCAAGCTGTGAGAGATCACTCTTTACATAATAATATGTGAATGTGAAATAAATCGAGTCAAATTGAGTTAAAAAAAAAACAAACTAATACAATTAAGAAGGAAAGAATTGCACTTGTTTTGTCCACCACTGTGATTTTCCCGTGCGAGTGTTAAATTAAATTTTATAGCCAATTGAAATCGATTGATACAAAGCGTGAGTGCGGGATCTGTTTGTCCAACATCTTGCACACCATCTCGGTGGTTGGAATGTCTTCCCAAAGTCACCCCTTTCACGGTGTATTCCGACACACACACGCACACACACACATGCGCCTAAGAATTCGATCCTCGCAGAACATAGATGAAGTCGCAGCCGGTGTTACCAATCGCCGGTAACACATTATTTTGACAGCCATCAGCGAGGACGAGTCGGCGGATCAGAAAATTATTGCCAACCTATATCGCCGTATCGTCCGATCTCGGACCAAACGCTACTCCACTTTAATCGGCACCAATATTGACGGCGCAGTTGTTTACGAGCCGTGTACGACATATGTTTTCACGGAAAAAGTTTCGTATTTTCGAAGGTGAAAATGGATTAACACACGGGTTGCGCTGTGAAGATTCGTCGAACGCGACGTCAGGCGGACGTGCCCGAAGTACCTGTAGCTGAAGGGTTTTTGGGGTTTTATCTTGCAAACAGAATCGAGGCCTTGAAGAGATGCTGGTCTGGACCACAAAAGCTACCCTTTTCTTTCCTTTCCCTACTCACTTCTTCTACTATTCTGGACCGGACCAGAGTGATTCTAAATCAATTAGATCTTTTTATTTCGAAAATGGGATGTATATTCCGGGACAGTGGGGAATCCAAAACAGGTCCAATGTGTTCAAAAGCATTACTGATTACAATCGGAAAATCATAAATTTCTAACAAAGATCAAGCAATAGTTCCAGGCTAAAGGGACGGGAATTAACAGTGTTTAGCCATGTTCCGAAACTGCATGTCCGTTCGATGATGTTTTCAAAAGATTCCCTTTTGCCCGAAAGTTTGTCGTTGTCGTACAGCTTTCGGGATTGTCCCTCCATCCCTACTCTCTTCCTCTACGCTCTTCATCCACAGTCCTTTTGTTGGTGCTGTTTCGTTGCTTTCAAAAGTGGTTTATTTTATTAAATGTTTACTGCAGCCCCTAGTCGTGCCCTCGGCCATCACGCTGTAGGCCCTTGTCATATGTCGTCGTTTGATGACGATCGGGCATTTTGGTCAACGATCGAATCTTTTTTCCGGGAATGAGTCGGGTCTCCGCAAACGGAGGATTAAACCCGACATGGTTTGGAAGGATTCGATAGAAAAAAGGATTATTGAGATTGGAGACACACGGTCGGTGTAGGTCAAAAAGTGTTCGAAAAACGAGAAATCAATTCGGTATCGATCTTGAAAGACACAATTGTGGGACACACGATACGATTAATGCACTTTTAAATGTAAAATATTGTTCCGAAACAGTATAAACCGTGTTGGTATAACTTTAAACATATTCTTTTGGCGACAGAAAAGGAATAAACCATGTGTCGGGAAATGTGATACTTCACCAGCAACAGCTTGCCACTGTATCAGTAACGACAGTATGTTGTTTAGAAATTAAGGCAAAAAAAGAAACCTGCCATAACGGAAGCTTTACAACAGAGTGCAGAAACACAGAAAGGGAAAAGGAAGCAAATTTTGCCCTTCGGGAAATTCTTTCCAATATCCCAAAAATCGACATTATTTCTTCCCTTTTTTTGCTTTAGTTGGGTAAAATGGGATTTAGATTAAATCGCGTTTGCAGGATCATATGGTCCGGAAAGATGGGACCGTATCCCCGGACGGGAAGGGCTTAACATAATTGGAAAGTGGTGAAAATGAGTTTAAACTGCAGTGCCCTTTCGCCCATCTGGTGCTCAGGGATTCTTGCAACGTGAGACATGTGGTGCAGGTTCGGAAATGCGATGGAAAAGGCCATGAATTATTAGTGAGCCTCGATCAACTGCTGCTGGCAGCGACGACTCGCAAGTGCAATGCGACAAACTTTCGGTTGTAAGACAAACCCCCGAAAAAGCCCGGGCAAAACTTTGCTTCGGTTTCGTTTGGTTTGACTTGTGATGGATTTTTGGAAACTGTGGTCGTACGAAACCAATTCCAACTTGTCTGTGTATGTACCAACCGTATTCAACCACTTGCCGCAATTCGTGTGCGGTGCTTCGCAAAGAAATTAGACGTGTACGTGCGGTTGAGCGCCACGTGGGCGCCAACTTTCGTTCGTGTAGATAGTGTAGTTCATTTAAAATTAATTCGTGCTGATTGATTTTCGGCGTCAAGTTGAAGAACGCGAACAACTTCTTGATTTTGCGCAGATACCATTGGTAATGGGAATTTACTTAGTGAATTACTATTTATTTTCGTGATATTCAAATAAATCGCCAAAAATGTTGTTAATTTTCCATCCAATATAGCAACGAACGAAAAATGTTATAAATTACACCGCGTGCACTGAAATCCTGCCCGGAGAATCAATCTCATTATCATAAAGTAAGGAAATAGCCATAAAATGAAACCGAAAACGGGAAATGCAGAATATATTGATTATAAATCCTAACGCAACATGTTTAAATTCGAGCAGTACCGCCACCATTATTTATTGCATACTCGTACCGTTCCCACCTTACGCGAGTTACTCGACACGGGTACTCGCACTATGGTACGCAACGCAATTTTATTTACCCAGCGCCCAGCACTGGAAGTCAATAAGTGAACCCCGTGGCCGTTTTGAACCTCAAAACACCCAAATGAAGCTGTTCTAAAGCGGAGGGGCCCAGAAACAACCGAAACACATAAACTTAGTGTTCCACGAGCGTCGATACAAGAAACAAAAAGCTTCCCGCGAAAACAAAAAAACGCCACATACAAAAAGGCCTACAAACCACCGCCACCACGAAAGCGAAAAGCAATTTCTACCTTCGGCTCGTAAAGAAAATAAAATTTCGCACAAATTGGCCAAACCGCGGCCATCTCGTGAGGGGTGGTTTGGTGTTCTTTTTTTTATTTTACCATTTTTCGACGTTTCCGTTTGCGTTTCATTTGTGGCATTTGGTAAAACGCGCACCAGTACGGGGTCGTCCATTATCACTTTTTGTACACCGCGCTCAGTTAGGTGCAACTCGGCCCCGAAAGGTCCCACACCGTGGAAGGTTTTGGGCGTCATAAAACTCTTCGTACTCGTCCCAAATTCCAGTTCCAATCAATTTATGTATTTCGTCCTTCCCCGATGCCGGCCGATGTAGTGTTGTTGTTGCGGTTGCTCCGGTTGTTAGCACACGCACGCACACGTTGGTTCTGTTTTGAGATGGGTTTCGGTTTGGTTTGTTTGTTTCTGCCGTGAAGATCACCCAATTGTGCTGGTTGGTGGTTGGCCCATGAAGGCCACGGTCGGTCTTAATTCATGATCGTGCCTGGTGCACGTTGGGACATGGAGTGGACAAATTAAGGAATATTCACATGGATTGTAATTTGGAAATTGGATTTAAATTAGAATTTTTTTTTTCCATAAAAAATGACCATTGAAATTAAAAAAAAAATCCAGAACGCTTCCAGAACCATTTACAAGTTCCTGTAGAATTCCGGACAAGTTTACCAGATTTGCTAAGGATGATCAACGCTTCATACCGAGTTGAAGTTAACAACCATGGATGCTCATAACTCCAAGATTATGGGCCAGCTTATCTAATCCTCAACCTAGCACTAGAGAGGGCCATCCACAACTAGGGGTCTTAGTGTTTCAAAAAGTTTGAAGTATCTCCTCCATTCGAAACATTTGTCACAACGGTCGGAGCTGAGGTTTTATGGAACCTGATAGTACTCACATACGTCTCAATGACTTGGAATCTAACCTTATCTCACAAAATCCTCTTGGGTCCGTCTGAGAGGATAATGCTCTTCAGGACTTTTGGTTGTGAGAAAGAACAATGGCGGAATAAGATTCGCCATGCTTAGGTGGTTGGTCACGTCATTCGAATGACACCGGACGGTCGTTCCTGTAAAATCCCTTTTAGCAAATCCTGGACATGGTCAGAGAAGAAGATGTAGGCCCAAACTGAGATGGATTGATGACATTGGTGTGTTCGTCGTGTATTCTAAGATATTAGAGTTGTCAGTAGAAGGTATTCGATCATACGCAATTTAGAAGCAGACCAAAACTATAACTAAAGCCTGGGCATTATTTATGTTTTCCATCCAAATCGCCCTTAAAAATCACTTACTGTTTTTAATTAAATTTCAATTCTCGTATTAAGAAGTTTGTTTAAAAATAAATATTTGTATTTTTGTTCCAACAGAGTCCCACCGTGCAGCGTCAGGATTCGATACTGCTCGAGTATTAATAGCGTTCGTTGCAGTCTTTGGGGTTTTGGTTTTAATAATGCAAAATAAAAAAAACGACCCCGCTGACTACGCTGGTGATCTGTTGGCACATATTTCCATGCACCCAAGCTTGATCCCCGGATGCTGCCGAGTTGCGAGGCTTGCATGCAACAGCCAAACAAACCAAAAACAAAAAAATCTTATTTAAATTTCTCATGGCAACGCTCACGGACTGTTTTTGATGAGCATTTCCTAGAATCGAGAGCGTAAAACGGTGTTTGTTTGGTTGGCGGATTGAAAGCTTTAGTCTCTGGGTAGGTATCAAGCGGATGGGACGCTGGGGATAAGAGGTCAAACGCATCAGACAGCGAAGAGGCTTTTAATGCTATTAATTGGTTGCCATTAAATGATTTATATTGCCCCTAAACCACCGAGATCGGTACCGGGATTGATGGTCGGGACGTGATTTTGTGGCTATGTTTCAACCCGTATATCTGGCCCCCGAAATCGAAAACCTGCAAAGTGAGGTTGTGCCAAAAACATATGACAAATAGCGCTATCGGTGGTTGGTACGCTATTGGTCAGCCGTTGGAAAGGTGATGTGTTCGCGACTAACAGCAGAACATTATTCTTTTAAATACATTCAGCGTGCGATTTGCCATTTGAAGTATTTTTTTTCTCCACTTTTTGCATATGATTTGCCGTTTGCGATAAGAACCGTGGCGACTTTTGATTGATTGACAGGGAGAAAGTACTCGGGCTACGTTTGTCGGCCGGTAGGATGAAAAGTGATTATTGTTTTGAGAAAAATCATTTCTTTGTTAGGAGAAACTACACGCAGAAAATTGACCGTTTCCCGCGAGTATAGAAGCAGGGTTACAAATCACTTTGCGTTGTACGAAGCACATGCGCAACTAGAACTGAGAAAGGTATCCGAAGGTGGAAGAATTCCTCACGCTGGGCTTGTGGTGTGGTTAACGCACCAGCACCACGCTACTAAGCGCTTGCCGCGTAATCCTTTAGTTGAATAATTTTTGGGCACTCCCACTCCGGCCGGGCGGCCCGCAGCGTCAGCGAAGCAGATGATCCATCGGAATTGACCGAAGCTATCTGATGGTTTGCATCAGTTTTCCTCCCAAAGTCGCAGTCCATCCGCAGGGTCCGTTATCAAGATTCAAACGTATCACGAACGCATCGTCCGTCTATCAACCGGTTGTGGGTACACCTGGAAAGAAGAAGGAAGGGAGTGCGGGCACGAAGAGCAAGAGTTATGAAGTTCTATTTTTCATGTCAGAAAAACTTTCGGTACACTCGCGTTACACGGTGCGTTCGTGTGCTAACGAGGCCTAGGCCGTGTTTGGCAGGGTTACCGAAACTGCAGGCGACGGACCGAGGCATCGATCCCAAAAGGGGGACTCTGGGCACGGCTGCGGACGGTGCTTAGCTTCATAGCTGAATGAAGCAACGAGTCAACTTTGTCCGCCTCTGTTCCGAAGAGTTGAAACATTCGAGTTTTGAAGAAGATCTTTGATAAATTTCCAACATTCAGCTTCCACCTCCATGCCCACTTCGGGACCGTCAAAGCCCCGCGAGGTCTTGCCTGCAAAAGTGGCAAGGCAGGTTGGTTCCTTGAATCCATTAAACATTCCTTTCGACTGGGCGATAGAACGCAAAGTGCCGCCGGGACGGAGGAGAAGGGTACACGATTGCAGACCGGAGAGTGTTCTAAAATTTAAACCCTAAATATAAACGAACGCCAGAACTTGGCAAAGGCTAGGAACGCGAGAAGTAGCACCGTGCCGAACGCTGGAGGCGAGAGATTGCCGAAACCAAAACATACTTTAAGCCGGAGCACATTAAGATATATAAATACCGATTGGTGTATTTTGACTCGATTGACGGATTCAGATTTCAAGCCGTTGATTGCGGGGCGGGCTACGAGCGGTTGCCGATTGTGCTGTGGATCGGCTTTCGAGGCCTCACATTTCTACTGCGTCATCGTCAAACGGTACAAACGGTTCGGAGATCCCTCCGTTCCCAATTATGGTGCGTACTAACGAGCTTTTAGCTTTGGCGTTCGAGTGATGGAATTAGGACGCACAGTGACATCAGGTGTGGAGTAGAAACGGGCAAGAGATAGGGGCAGTTTTGGTTAGAGTGCATGATATTTGTTGTTTGATTAAGGAAAAGGACAAAGCAAATGGTTTGAAGCAAAAATTGCAACACGTGGAAAGGCTAAAGGAATGAGAGAATGCTTGGACAGAACTTGGTCCAACGAAACTTTTTCATTGGAATGACTTCCAGTGACAGTATTTTTAATCTTTTGAGGAGAAATAGAATAGAAGCGATTAGGGTAGAATATTGAAAACTATGTGGGATTGCAGACAAAAAAACGAATGACGTTCGTGATGAGGTTTGGCTCATTTATAGCTTAATGTCTAGAAAGCGCGAATTCTATGATGTTCTAATGTTGCTAGCAGAGCAAACTATTTTGAACCAAACATGTTCGTAACAATATTCTTGAAGATACTTCGAGCTCAGTACATCCGAGGTCTGTAAGACCAAGTTGTAGACTTAATAAGCTTCCTGGAGGCCCGTTTGTTTCAAAAAGTTAAAAAGTTAGTTAAAAAGCTAAAAAGGAAAGTTTAACATTAAAGACAGCTTCAAAAGCGATATAAACTGAACTATTAAAATGTTCTTGAAGAGTCTACGTGCTCAGTATAGCCGAGGGCTTTAAAGTAAGTTGTGGTTGAAGAATACAATTACAAGCGGTAAAATATTGCTGAAGTAGCAATCGAGGACCAAACTTTTTGAAGTTACTAGATTAACCACATCAGAGCTGATGAAGGAAATCGACAATGTTTGGACTTCCGAAAGTTCCAAAAAATGGCTCCTAAAATCAAGGAAAGCTTCAATAGTGAATTATGAACTCCGCGTCATCTCATCTACCGAGTACCAAGAACCCAGAATATTAGTTTTACTCTCCATTAGACACCAGTATTTTTTCAAAAACCTGAGAATTCGCCAAGAACTCCCCTCAGATGGAAGTAATAAGATTTTCGATGAACTTCAAGCTTTACTCCTGCAAACACTTGCGGGCATTTAATTGTTTTACCTTCTGATAGTCTGATACCATGATAATCTAGTATAACTCCTATAAAGCTCTTTGTTCAATTATGGTATACAAACCTAACCGTGTGTTCAATTAACTTGAAGCATTAAAATAAACTTCCGTAATACTTTCCCATTTCAAATCCATCCACTCAATCAAACGCTCGTTGTTTATTGAGTGATTCTATAGTTTATGGTGATTTCCAACAACACCATACGATGACTTTTTAATGCGAAGCATCAAACCGATTTGATACTGGCCACAACGGTGACGTGCACATAAATTCACTCGCCATGGCCCAGCATGACCGGCATGGCGATGGACCGCTGGTTTAGATTCGATTTTTAGGGTATTTGATCAGCCAGCGTAGGTTTACGATTCCGGTCTCGCATACTTTGTACCCGGTGCGGTACTAGTTCGCTGCTCGCCAGAAGTTTATCACCTTACATCCCACCGGTGAGGTGCGGTATTTTATGTATCCGTTCGCCGGGCGATTCATCAATGAAGGTTTTATGCTGGGCGAAGATGAACGTTATACGCTCTCATGCACCACATCAAGCACCGTACCGGGAGGGGTTACCATGCCATTTTAGAGTGGATCATAATAAAGATGTTCCGGGGCGCTGTTTTTTATTTGTCTGACTCAAGCAACGAACTTATCGGACCCGTGTGCCATAAACATATCACACCGTTCCCGGGGAGGAGGGTTTCTATCGGTCTAATCGGTTTTTGGGTATGTTCGGTATGCTTTCAACTGGTCAATCGGTTTGAGTGACACGTTTTGCGGTCAATCGAAATCGCAGCACGATTACCGGTTGTGATCTTTTTGGAATCAATTTCATGCCCTTCGTAACCTTTGGTGTTATAAATTAAACACACAGTGAGAGAGAAGCAGATGGATACCGGCAGGAAGGCGGATGTCCAGATTGAGTCTAGTTTGTTCTTTTATATAGCATATACGAACAACCTATCAAGAGTACTATTTGAGCAAAAATCACTTGAAGAGTAGCTACGAGGGAGATATGTCGAATTATTTAAAGCATTCACTCTTGAAGTCTTTGACGGAGAATAGCCAGAAATTGCACCTGAATATATCTTGAGGATTTACTCTCCCAAGGTAATAAATCACAAAAATATTAATTAGTTAAATAAGATATTGTGTTACTCCATATATCAAAAACTAGTCATCTTCTTCCAGCAATCTGCACGCCAAAAAAACGTGCAAAATATAAAAAGAAATAAGCATAATTGGAATATCCGATACAGTATTCTCTCAATGGAAAAAAAGAACAGACACACACAGCAGCTGATGGTACGCATCCGGACACAACTGACGGAAAGTATCAAAAGTTACAGCAGCACATTGGCACCAGTTGGCATTCGCAAGTCGGTAGTGTCCGGCCAACAAATCACCCGAGGAAATTTAATTAATTTTGTATCATATTTGATCAAGCGGTCGACGGGAACGGGAGCTATCTCCGACCACGGTGCAGATCGAACGGTATGCGAGGGTCTTCCGGCACCTGTCATCGTTTCCGTCCATAGTTTGTCGACGCTTCCGAGGGATGTGATACCCATCAGAAGACAATGAGCTGTTTGCCGCATCGGTTCGGCAGCAATAGGCCGGTCAAAGTGGGTATTTTGGAACTGAGACTGAGAAGATTGTGCACTTTCTTCAAACGCCCTGGTACGAATGTACGCACTGCAATGAAGATTTAAGGCTTCAACTGCAACCAGTGCAAACCCTTCTGGAGCTGGTGGCTAAAATATGCGAATCCTGTAATGGTCTGATAATGGAATGAAGCTCGTTATTTCGGTGGCAAAGTGAATAATGCTGAAATTGCATTTGCATAAAATATGTCCTCCTGGGCGTGGAGCAGCGTACAGAGCGACAACACAACGCAGCAGTCACCAAACACTCGGGATGCAAAAGTACATCGCGCGTCCAATTTCGATTGGACTGCACCTGATGATCATGGTAAGGTTTTGTGGTGCGATAGGACGATATCTGCCACGACTTATCGGCATCGTTGCAGTGCATGTGCCCGGGTGTGTTACCGCCCTCGGTAAAGACTGTCCGCTTCTAATTACATAATGCTCCAATAAATTCATTATTAATAACATCGAAGCCACAGTACAAGGGTGTAAATGCAATAATGCAATTAAATTTATAACACATGCGCGCCAAGCTGCCGAAAAAAAGAGAGACACACACACCCAAAGAGCAAGAGCCGATGGTCTTGTTCAATGCTTGCAATCGTTAGTGCATCCTGGGGGCTTCCGATTGGCTTCCGGTGCAGACACACGTAATGCTGCCGTTCCATTTGCCCGAACCGAAGAACGAGAAGCGAGAGCATGAATCTTACTTCCGGAGCGTGTATCGAGCGTGCAACTACTCCGTTGACAATGGTGGCAGGTAAATGGGTGTTTCAGCCGCCTTTTCCACAATGACTGCAAAATGGTGTGTTGGCCTGCGTTGGTCAATCTGCCGGCCACTGGAGATGCACTGGGAATCTGTTCCGATGCATCCGGATGCAATGGATGGGTGGCTTTTAATTTGGAATCCGTATAAAATATCGTTGTACCGTATCGAGAACGAATGGTTTTCGGTAAGCGTGTCGACCGAATAGAAAGGGGACGACGATGCAGTGAATATGCAGCGATGCACTTTAGCGAAACTCGTACCAGAGAACGGCCCTAATGGTACTGTCTGGCTGGCTGGCAAAACCGAGACGGAGCTGGGCGTGGAATTATGAGATTAGCAAATTGTACGTTCAGTGAAACAGCATAAGACAAACATTTGAACATGAATTGATCAAAATGTTTCCATACATTGTTGTCAACACATTTTACTGATACATTGAAATTATAATATAATTTAAATAAAAAAACTGTTTCTTTCATTGCAATGTGTTAAATGACAAATTCCAGCAGGGCGCCATAAGAACATGCATTAATTAGATGCAAATGTTTCTGCCATGATGGCGGCAACATATCGCCGACATGCCCGGGCGAACCTCAAACAAATTGCGTTACCTCAAAGAAGTGTTACAGCAGCTGGTAATTACACGCCGAACCAGGACCTGCTACCCAGTGTGGTAGTAATATTTTAAAAGCTCAATTTAATTGCACCGGTATTAAGCAAACAGCATAACCCATCCGGACGGAGGCATAAACGCCAACGGCCGTACCGGCCGAAGTGATAAAGCGTGTTCGTTGAAACTGCCAGCGCGATATGTTTCACTTTCCCGATCAGCTTCCCGGCATCCGATTTGGCAGGGAAGGGCGTATGTAATAAGTTAATATTTTATGCTCACATGTTGGCCGGTAATCGGAGGAATCCGTGCCCTGTTACCCGAGGGTTCACCACCCCTTTCGAAGGGGGGTTGAAAAACGCAACTAATGCGGTTCAATTACTTGTGTATGCACATGGTTCCCGGTTTTCTCGCGTTTTGCCATCTCCCAGGGTTTGGAGCTGTCGCAACAAGCTGTGCCGAACGCGTTGGACAAAGTGTGACCGAGGGTCCCCTGGGCTTTAGTAGTTTAGTCACTCGCGGTTAGCAAAATGGTTCAAGTCACCCCAAACGCCCGATGTGGAGAAATCGGTGCAGATAAAAATCGGACTGCACCCGTTGCATACACCAAACCATTAGAAGGCTCCATCGCACAAACCCCCGAGGGCACTACCAAAGTCTCCAGCTTGTGAGCGCCATTTCGCACGGGACACACGGGTAACCATTAGGTGGAACGATTTATTAGGTGCTAATAAACGGAAGAAATAAATAAAGACAGCATATAAACGGAGGCGCTCCCGCGCCAGGTTAGTAGTGCCGGAGAAGTGCATCACGTACTGTAACCACAAGGCAGCGTAAGAGGACGAAACGCCTCCTATACACCCGGCGAGTAGTGTGAACGGTGCAATCATACAAATCATAACTCATTAGCGACGGGTGCGCGCGTGGGAAGTCGTTTATGTGAGGATGGCGATTTCGATTCGCCGTTCGCACGGGGACCAGATCGTTCCCCGATACACCGGGACACTCCGGGGCTCTTATCGTGTGAAACAGCGAATCGTACGAACGACGAAAAAGCGTGTAATAAATGGGAACCATCAGCAAACAAATTAAACGTTAATAGATAACATGTTTTTGCAATCGTAAAGTGTATCTCATTAAACTTTATATTGCGTGATGTGGCTGTTAAAACTGAGGCGGATGGAAACATATCTTTATAGTTTAATTAAAATTTTTATTGAAACTCTTTATAAGCATGGAACATAGCTAAAAGCAGGAAAAGAATATTTATTAGAAGGTGTGCACATTAAAGTTACTTACAGTGTATTACAAAACTCTTCTAAAAAAAATATAAATGAAGGGAATAAACGAAATTGTTGTGGAGGTAGCAAAAACAATTACTTCAATTTACAATACTTTATTCAAATCATTTTCAGTGACATCTGAGGATTTGCGAATCTGATGTCTGGACGACCTAAGTACTCGCTCGATGCGGTAGATGTGCATTTTGCTGGTGTAAGACCAGAATACTGAGTAATACTCTAAACATGATGAGTATATGGCGTTATTACAATCATGGGCGACATTTAGAGAACATCAAGAGAAAATAAAAATTTGGACAAAAAAAAATCATAGCAAGACTGATTTACTTTATGTATTTTGTTTATATCACAATATTTTATTATTACTGAGAATGTATTAGACTTTTTCTTATCAAAAACAATAGTTGGTATAGTTCTGTTCCGCACTGTATTAATTCCCGACTCTTCACATTCTTCATATTGATTTCCAATCAGTGTCCGGAACATTCCTTCCAAAGGAATGTTATTTAAACAATCTTCCATAAGTAGTAGATTCTACCGCAAACATCTGTCTCGTATTTACAGTGGAATTTCTCTGTTGATTTTCCACCCAGTCCCGGCCAGCGATTCAATATGGCAAGATATAAAGATAATGTTCAGCTTATCTGGTTCACCTAGCAAATAGGAAAGTTCTTCTATTTGTTTCCCTCCCATTCTGCTGCCCACCGGTTGACGAATTTGGAACCTCCAAAAAGCATCCACAAAAAGTATGAAACAGATAATAGCACTTAGCCGTGGCACCCTTACTACCTAGTGGCACAGGCTTGTTTGCTCCCGAGTGTGCGGTCAACGGTGAAGGTGTTGATGCTGTACGCTTCGATTTGCTTCGTACTGCTGGGAGTGATATGCTTTCCCAAAAAAAAAAAAAAAAAAAACCGGCATTCCGCTTTCGGAACAGCTGTTTGGAGATGGAGACAGAACCGACGGTGACACTGCTCACCGGTTCTATGAATAATTCAAATAGAAAATATTTATGTAAATAGTGTAACCCTATTATTATCGTCATCATCGTCGCCTTTACACCATTATTTTGATCGACGCCCTTGCCTTTCGTGCGGGGGGCACCGTAATGCCAATTCCCGTTTCCCGGAGGATAACAAAGTCACCCGATCGAAAGTGTCGATGAAAAGTTTCTCCACAAAAATCAAACAAGTGTTTGGGTGCCGCCCCCGGGGGAGAATGCTATTCATGGGCCGAGGGGTTTTCCGTCCGCGTTTGGCAGGAAGTTTTGGAACTTTTCCGGAAGATATCCGACATCCAGCTTCATCTGCTTCCCGCTTCCTGTCCCGTGCTATGTAGAACGTGAAATTTGAATTATTTAACAAATTAAATATTGATTCAGTCTAATTTGTTATTCAAACTTTTCGGAAAGGTTTATACACCAACCCTCGCTTTCGAGCGCATCGTTTTTTTGGGGCAGGGTGCCAAAGTTGAGTCCCTCGCAACGACCACCGGGGAACGCAAACGGAAGGAGTCTGCAAAGTTCGTATCAATATGCATAACTTCTCGAGCACGAAAAGCACGGAAGCTTTTAGCGGTGTGCCGCCAGCAGCTCGAGAACCTGTTGATTCTCTGCCGGAACCGCTGTTGCCTTTACCCAAAATCGAGAGTGTCTGTGATTGTACTTGGAGCTTTTGTTTCGCTTAATTTTCCTCCCGCTTTTCGCCTGGTTTCCTTTTCCCTTCAATTTTCCAGCGAAAAGTGTCCCCTACCCAAATTAAGCTCGTACCGTTGCAGATTTACATAAATTCTTCAACGCAGTAGGACAGTCAGGCGGTGGGACGGGACGAGATTTATGAACCCGCCACAGAAATATGCTTCCATTGTATTGGTGATTTTGGGACGAACGGTGAACAGGACGACACCGGAACAATCTAACTCGTCCCCGGAAGTAAGTCACCGAGCGTAACAGGATTTATGAGTGGTGCTGTTGGTTGAGCTCTAAATCCTTTCTTAATGAGCAAATTAGGACGCGAAACAAAAGGTAAGGATAGTTTCCACGTGGGTCTTTCACAAGGTCCGGGTATGCCCCGAAGGGAGGAAATTCATTCAAGCACAGGTTAGAAACAGGTAAAACTGGGTGATGTTTTACCTAAATGTCCAGTTGAATCGGAACAAAAGCGATGGAAAAGTGGGACAGGTACGGTTCGGTTGGTAACTTTCAAACGTCCGGTTTTGATTGTTCGACATGAAAATGTTCAGTTAAGCCACTTTGTCGAACACGCTCTGTTCCGCAGAAGGACAAAATAATGAACTGACCGGTTTTTTGATCCCTGCTCCGTGCGCTTTGTGGATTTGTTTCTAGTTGCAGGGCGGAAACATTGAAAAGCTTTCTTGTTAATCACATTTAAACAGTTTCCTTCGTTTCGGACGTAAACGCTTGCCATTTCCTGTTCACACAGTGGCATATGGTTTGTTTTGTTCAATTAGAAGCATGTCTGTGAGTATGTAAATGTGCTTTGTTTGAGATAGTATTGCAAGACTCTTAAAACGCTTTTAATGTTTCTTGTGCTAGAGTTATAGATTCAAAATAGTCCTACGAATAGTTAAATTGTTATTTAAAAGATATGTAATTTTTTTCATTCTCTATTTACTTAAACTTCTTGTAAAATTTAAATATGGGAAATTGGACTTTTATAGCGTTTGTCTTTTAATTTTATGTTTTTTTATTCATAATTTTATCATTTTCGCTTGACTGTTCTCATTTATGTTCTATGTTATGTTTTTGATTGTGTGCTTGTTTGAAATTCGTCATTAATGTTTTTATTGATTTCTTTTTCTTTAAATTCTTATTTCTTACATGCGAATGTTATTGTATGGGTATTGAAAAGTTTTTTTTTTTAATTGTCTCTCACTTGATTTTAAGCTTTATTTTTATCAAATACATTCTCATGTTTCATATATTACAAGAACGTTTTATCGATGTTTAGTCATGAATAAATGGATGTAATTATTTAAATGTTTTACTTTCTATGCTTTGTATTATTTTCCCTCCAAGATTGTTTTTTTTTGCTTTTTTTTCATTTTCATTATTTTATTCAATTTGCTTCATTACAAACTGAGTATGTAATGGTTATGTTTTTGTTTAAAACATTTTATTTTAATTGATAAATTATTTTTATAGTTCTTTGCTTTGCTTTTTCCTCAAATTTTTTGCAGTTGTCAGCAGTTTTCGTTTTTTTAGTTTTTTTCGGTTTTTTTCACATTTGTGAATAAAATAGTGATGTTTTATAGTTTTATAGTTTTTTCTTCTCTTTTATTTTTATTTTCTCTTTATCTTTTTCAAAATAACATATTAAGTTCCAAACAAGTTCTTATCATGTTTCGTATCATTTAATCTTTCTGCACTGGACAGAACGATGTGGAGTTTAATATATCAACGATTTCTATTTAATAACATGAATCATTACAAGCTTTCATCGCTTAGCCTTCGGTCAATCTGTCATAAATATGATTATGTCTAGTAACCACAAAAAGAGAAAGAGCGTGTGTGTGTGTGTGTGTGTGTACATATCTTCCAGCCACGCATCGACATTATCCAGTTACACATCGCCATCGTCACCTACGGAACCACCGTTCGGTACATTTTCTCCATTTTCATCGGATCCGATCGGTCACACCTTCGCCGCTTAGGCTAAGTGGAATCATCTATCAGCGATGTTTACCATTCCTTTTGATATGTCGATGGGGCACGGGGCACCGTTGAGATGCTGCCCGCGCGTCCAAGGGCGAACTGTCAAAGGGATTGGGAAACGAGAAGCGTATGAAAAATAACCAACCGGCAACCGGTAGCCCGTCGGTAAACGAAACTTTACCGAACCGGTTCCAACAGCCACAAGTTTCGGACCTCCCGGAATGTATAATCTTCTCCACCATTTCCAAATACACTATTAATGACTGATCCTAGATTAAATAATTGTGAAACAGGTCTCGCCGCAAAACGGGTGGGTTCTCCGCCAAGTGCTCCACCATACGCTGACCGCATATCAACACCGTACCGTCCGGGTTCGGGGACATTGAGCACCGACGAATGAAATTGAATAATTTCGATATTAAATTCCGTGTCGCCTTTTCGGGAGCTTCTCGTGTTTCGGCTGGCACGTTTCTACCTCTTCCGCCGAAGAAAAGGGGTCTCTTGTGAACCGCACACTCAGCTGTTGAATGCAGCCCGTGTGTGTGTGTGTGTGTCGCTTCGAAGTGATCCTTTCTTCGGCCGACCGAATGGGACGTGATCTTAACAGCGGATACACGCGGCTCAAACAAATTTCCCAAATTTTTCTCAAACAGTGAAACTAATTTTTCTCTTTCATCCCAAACCGGGTGCTGTTTGCACAGTTGGAATGAAATCGTTTGAACGGAAGGGGTTTTATTCCCTTTTTTCGTAAAGAAAAGGGTAGCGCTCGCATAAAACCTTCTACTGTGTCTAAAATCGTTATTCGTGCCGTGTGGAAAATTTATTTACAAAAATAAGAATGATAAAATTTTATTTTTTTCGGTTTTATTCATTCAAAGAAAAAGTACATATTTACTTTTTGTTTCTTTCGTTTATTTGTTTCTTCCAAGAAATAAAAGACTGATGGAGCACTTTCTTCCAAAAAAGCAACATTTATTTTATGCTCCTGCAGCCTTATAAATATTTACCGATAGTAATGTTTTGGCTTTTTATTGGCTCAATATAATAGCATTTTTGTGACTACACGTACATTGGGTGATTTCTTCTCCATCTACGCTCCCTGCGACAATGTGCGTCCGGTGCTGAATAGAACCGAAATTGGATAATTACGTTACGGTTGCTTGAAACCGCACGGAACCACATCCAATGTTGATTTCTTGCATCCCGTCCAACGTCGCAAAAGGACACCGTCACCTGGTGTCGAAATCGAAGGCGACAAACGATACCGGTGACCCACTGCCGGAAACGGCAAATCTTGTAAACTTTTATCACCTTCTCCTGCCGGTCCGGATCATTACGTACCGAATTGATTTCATCAAACCGGAACCGGGTGCTCAATGCGGCCGGGTTTGTCAAAATATTGTCCAGCCGCACCGTACCGGTTTGACGTGACTTCGGTGCTGTTTCGGAGCGGAGATATATACATAAAAACTCCCGCGACACAAAGAAGAAACCTGGTGCGGCACTTCTTTGCAACCGGGCGGAGAAACCGGACATAAACGGTTCCAATAAAATGAATAATAGCAACAATGGACCGCGGAGGGAAAAAAAGGAGACATTTTATATATGTGCCACAAGCGACAATAAACAGGAAAGATGTGTGGTAAATATTATGGGCTCATGGTTGTGTTATGATCCAACCGGAAAGAAGCGGTCCCTGTCGGTTTTTTTTTCCTCCTTCTTCATAAGCCGTCATCATTTCTCGCAGCATCTCAGCCTTTATGTCAATTGCTGCAGGCTGTAAAATCCAATTTTTCCATCGTTTACTGTGTGCCGAATTCAAAGTGTGCCGTACCGTAAACGGCGAAGACCGGGCGAAGATGCGAGAGTCACAAGTGGAAGGACCTTCTTCTAGAGCATCACCAACTGGTCACCAACCGGGAGAGTACGGATGGAAGTCTCCGGTAGCCTAGCAACGGATGGGCTGGGAATGAAAAACACGACAAAACAACTCGGCAAATCAAAAGATCACAAAGGCATTCAATGAACCTCGTTCGGGGGAAAAACACGCACATACACACACACACTCATCCTCGAGTTCCCATTCACAAAGGGCCTGCCACAAAGAACCGGGGTTGCATGTAAATTTGAAGAAAAGATTCCTTAATCCCTTTTTCTGAGGCACCGCACTGCGGCCTCCGGTATATTTTGCAGGCACGGCAAACGTGCGGCTGTGAATGGTTGTGCTGGAATGTGGAGGATTCGTCGGAGGCGTCGTGTGTCGGGCGTGTTGTTTCGTTTGGGTGCTTACGACTTTGACGTGTCTTGGCTGCCCAGGTTTGGCCCCTTGTGCTGAGACATTCCAACCGGCTTTACTTGCCGGATTCCGGAAGGAAATATGAATAAATCCAGGTAAGACCGGTACCGTCGGAAGCGGCACTGATTTTCGAAGCTTTATCACACGGACGTATTCAGAAACCATTAAACGGCGCGAGCGTTCAAAGGTGTTTAGCGTAAGCTCTGGAAGCGTATGGTGAAGTGTATTAAATTTACGCTTCATTAAAACACCTGATAAGAGATTTTCCAACCAGCGTGTGGGGCATGCACGAAGCGTTGTTCGGATGCTGCAGGAGTTTTGGGCTCCCATCACGTTTGATTATCGTTCCAAAACACATCTCTGCTTAGAATAGGCATTTAGTATTTGCTCGTTTTATTTATAAATGCAACATCAAAGGATTTTGTTGGAAGATGATAAACATTAACATAAACATGCTGACTCAGTACGAGAAATTAACGCGGAAGTTATTAAATATGTATACAATTGATAATTGCGTCAGAAAGTAACATAAACTGTACGACAACTTGTGATATTATAAATTCTATTTGAACAAAATATGAATTTATGACTTCAGCAAAAGGAAATCTCGGTACACTTTCCCAAACTTTTTCCAGATTTTTCTTTGTCAAATTGCATTGTTCTACAACAGATTCTTGAACACGGAAATTTTTGAAGATTTTGTTATTAAAAAATTACAAATAAATTATAGAAAATGTGGAAGGAAATAAAATTTAACTTTTTCTCCACTGTTCGGTTATTGGATCATCATTTTTCAAAGAAAAATTGTAAGATATCACCTAAGATATTATTCTCTCTCTTATGTTGCTTTTTTTTGGATATTCCATGTAAGATTTTTTTCTCAAACTCTATTCTGAAACATTTTAAAATAATCAAATTTTTGTTTAAAAATTTGATTAATTATGTTACTTATTCCACAGGTTCCAATTTGGTAGTGAGAAATCCGGGAGAAATGTGTAAAGAATGTCAAGTTGTATAAATGTAAAAAGTAAATGTAAGTTTTAAGAATTTAATGCCGAATCTTAGAATGTAGTGTAGAGTCTTTATACTTGACCCTTATTAAATGAGGTTCCAACCAACATAGAGGATACCTTTTTACATATACTCAAAAAATGTTCGTAGCTATATTCAAGAAACAAATGAACGCATAGCTATATTTCGGATTTCATTTTATATGCACGAAGAAAATATTGAGTAAAAAATTATTCTAAGCTTCATGAAAACTAGACCATCTCTACCACCATCTAGGAAGAATTAAATTGTTCCTCATAAACTAACAAAATAATAAATCGCTTGGAATGGGATCACTCCTTCTTTGGCTCTAATTCCTTTTCCGCTTTTTGTACCCAAAATATTCGTCCCAGAAAACCGATTAAGCAGCAAAAACATCCATCAACCCATTCCGCCTCCGGTGGGAAACGCAGAAAAGTTTTCCACGCCTGCGAGACGGTGGGCGGAAAGTTGGCGACGAGAGTCACAGCGTCGTCCCAGCATCTTCCAACGATCCACACAAAAAGAAACGCAGGACACCGTCGGCAATGATATAATGAAATCAATTAATCGACAGTTTGTAAACACATAAAACATCTTCCTGGAATTGCAGTGGAGTTCAAGCGAATCGTACTGTTGGATGGTGGCCCGATCCAGAGGTACACTTCCGAGGAAATCTTGAACGGTGACCACCGTGCTAGCGGTGTGGCACGGTTAAATTAAGCGAAAACAAGAAGCATCATTGTAGCGGTGGTGGGTGGTAAGGGTAAGGGGAGGGGGGGGTGGCATATAAAAAAATCCTCCCAGCGGAAAGCGGGGATAAACAAAAGCGAGATCAACCAGACCAGTGTAAGAAGACGAACGACGATTTGCAGACATCGGGCGTCCGGGGGCGTCCACGAAAGGGCACAAACGAATAATCAATGCCAAGGTCTGTGTAATGGATAAGTTTGTCCGCCGGTCTCGGCTTCCACGGGGGTGAAAAAAAAAACCCCGGCGGTGGATAAGTATCGGTGAAGTGCCGGCGTAAATAAGGGCCTCCCGAAGGAGTCGCAGTCGCCGTGCCCATCGTCGACGTAACGTCTGTGCGGTTGCGGTCGGTGTTCTCGGCGATGAAAGCATCATTGCGCACTTCAAGTGCTTCCGTGTCCAGCAGCAGCAGCAGCAGCAGCAGGAGCGGCCATCGTTTGTTCGTCTTATTTCTTATGTTTTTTTGTTGTAGCTTGTTTTACCGAGACTTCGTTTAGCAGCTCATTCCACTTTACGGACTTGTCTTGTGGCGATCAATTCGCCACTTTACACACTGCCTTACCCTTTGCAAGACCTTTCCGTCTCCTGCACAACACCACAGCGCATGCAAGTGGAGCTCGTCAAAATCCCTCCCAGAGACACTCCAACCAGAATCTGCCCCCCTAACAGTAAGAAAAAAACACAAGCAGAGGAAATCGTTCGATCGCGCTGTGTGGCGGATACCTTTGATGCTAATTTATTGTATTGGATTCGATCGATTTACACTTGAAATAAGCTCCACATAAAGCTGGGAAGGGAATTAAACAGAGTTGTGGCAGCGGCTGAGAGGAAATTCAGAATCTTCTTCGACCCGCACCGAGGGAGGTTTTTTTTCTGTGTGTGCTCCGAAACAGGAACCGTCGCGCAGGGTTCCCCCATTTCGCTTTGGCCTTTGAAGATCGCGTCTGTTTCGTTTCCCGCTTCGCCCAGCTAAATCTCTCCGGCTGATCACAGGCCGCGCGATTCCATCAAGGGCCGGTACTATCGAGGCATCTTCTGCTGCCGTCAGCGCGTCACTCAGCTTTTCAACTACCGGCCCTACCGACGTAGCGAACGAGATTCGGATGCAAGAAGCGGATCTTTCGACCACACTACCGGATTGAGCGGGGAGTTGGGATGCTGCCGAGGTGTGGCTGAGAAGCGTCAAGATGATTTCCTTCATTCTTTATGCTCACCGCGGGCGTGAAATTGTACAAACAGCCAATGCCGACTACCAGTGTTTTGCCGGTGGCCACACAGCACAGCGTACGTTCGGGTGTCCTTCCACCAGCAGTACCAATTCCGTTCGGCCGATCGTTTCGTATGTGAGCGGGTTTTGTTTCGCTTCTTCCACTGAACGGCATAGCCCAAAAAGCGTTGCATCCGGATTGAAATAATTTCCGTCGGACACCTCCGCGGGGCGAGTACGAGCTCGCGCAAGAAGATGTCCCCACGCTGGCGGTACCTTATTTGTACAGCTAACCAATCCGATTCTCACCATTTGCTGCCTGGTTCGGCATGCTACCGATTCATGTTTATGCCTGTTTTGTTCCTTAAAAGTAGGAAACAATTTTGTAGCGAATCGTGTGTGCGGTTGACATTGTTGACTGCATTACCACTGGCTAAGCACCGCTGTAGGTATCGCGACAAAAAGCGTGTCCGACATTGAATGGAAGATATATAGCGTAGATATTTGATTTATCGCATTAGCGGTGGTATTTTGTGCAGAAGCAAACGGGCGATTCTGAGCATGGTCTACAATATGAGGCATACTGTTCTGTTTGGGTGGCTTTTTGAATAAATTGATTTTATTATCAATTACCAAGGTGTTTAAATCTCGATATGAGCTACTAGGGTGAAGCTTATTGCACAAAAATTGCTGACTTATTAAATAGCATGGATTTGAGTAGGCTAAGAAACCTTAACCTAGGTAACCTTAACACTGTATGAAAAGTTGTTTTGATTCCTAACCCAATATGTTTTTACCCAATATTTGGAGCAGTTCGTTGGCCGAGGAGATACGTACGGAACTGGTCTCATACGTACGCAATTAATTCAAGTTGCTGCGGGTTAATTCAAGTCGAAGAAGTCAGAAATGACAGGCCAAGACCACTTGAGGTTGTGCTGCTATAGAAGAAGAATTATTTCGTGAAGATAACTTCAATAAATAATTAAGGGCAATTCCAATTATGATAAATAGACCACAGTTGTCATCTGAACCAAAGAAAGCCTCTTACCAAGCACCTACAACAAGACCTAAACAAGAAGAACTGGGAACTCTTCATCTATATGAGACTACAACTTGATCTGTAAAACATTGAAGTATTAAAATCTATCTTTTACACCGCAGAAAGAGTTCTAAATCTCATTAGGATCGTAATTTCTTATTTCGTCTGGCTATCCTGTTACCGAATAAAAAGGAAGATAAATTAGAAATTACAAAGTCTTCAATGTTTAAGGTCTACAGAGCAACATAAAAATATTTGAATTTTAATGATAGCGAAGAGACGAAACAATCATACTCTTTACTTGCTAAATCAGATATCTCATTTCGAAGATCCAAAGCCTTGAGCTGCAGCTCAAAACACAACTTTAGCTATACTCTAGGAACAATTCCATATGCAACGTATCGAAATATGTCTTGAATGGAAAGTCATTCGAAACACACCCAAAAATGTGCGTTTGTAGTCTAACTTCCACCAGTAAGGATCAGTTTAAAAACAAATGGCTTTTCGTTTGGCCACACGCAATTTGAAGAAAATGCCCTTGACGCCCTGTACTCTAACGGTCGAAATAGATCGGCTGCTCATTACCATGGACGGTGGACAAAGAAAGTCAAAGGCTGCCGCATTTCCAGGACCGTGTGTAAATAATGGTAAGGTTCGTAGGGAAAATGGAAAGTAAGCGATTCGCTCCAGACCCGAATCCGAAACGCCGCAAAAGGACACCCTCGTGTACTCATGTGTCGTACGTATGCAATGGGTCTTTGTTCTCATCGAAGGAGGTCCACGTTCGTGGTGTGTGGGACGCTTGGGCCATAAAGTGAAGTGGAACCAGAAGTTTGATCTTCGAACGCATCCCTTACGCTACCCGATACACAGTGCGATGTGTTGAATCCGTCAGACCAACCGTCGTCCCCTTCTAGTGCGGTGTGCGCTGTGATGAGTCGAAAATATTCTAAGCAGTGCGGCGAATAGACGCTACAACACCCGCTCGCTGGTAATTATCATTATTCATGTTTCAATTGAGTGTGAAAGTTTTTTTTTCTTCATAACTTTTTATTTACAATAAGACGCTGTTAGCTACCGCGTCAGAACGAAGGCACCTGTGTCGACGGAAATAGCAGGTGATTAATGTTTTCCAAGTCGAAAAAAAGGGTTTCCTCCTTCGTTGGGTGGGTGATGCCCCCTTTCGCCGTCGGCTTCCGTTGGTAAGGGAACGGCGGTCGTAGGGACGCATTTCGGGACGGTCCCAAACAACTGGCACGCATTGTTGAAGGAAATGACTCGGTATTATGAGAGCACTTCGATTGAAGTGACCGAAAGTGATAGGATCAGAGGCTGAGTGGTCCGGTCAACCGATGTGATGGCAATCGGCATTCGGGATGACCGTTTTTTTTTGGTTTGGTAGTTGTAGTTCTTTTCAGTGCGTTTTTGGACATGATTAATGGAACCGGGCTCGTTGTGCTACTAATTGACCGTACAGCTAGGGGTTTAGCTGTCGGAAAGAAGTGTCCGAAAAATGACAGAATATTTGTGAAAACAATAATGAGAATGGAGCAATTGATTACATTATTACGGTTTTATTTGAATAGCGGCATCGAAAAGATGGTCTAGTTATGTGAATATTAAACGGTCAAAGTAGAATTATTTTATTTTTCTCATTTTATTAAGTAGTTATCTGTTACTGTCAATTTCATTCTTCAACAGATAGGGAATAAACTTTTTTTTTTTAATTCATCATGGTTATACACTTAATATTTTGTTCGCTTGAGATATCGCCCAATGTAAAGACAATAAACAAAAATATAATGAAGAGCAGATCTACATCTTGTTGGCAGCCATGTATCAACCATTTTGTGAACTTCAGTTGGAACGTGTAGGAATGGAAACATAATAAGCATAAAACATGCACGCCCATCGTTCGTTCTGGTTGATGCGATTGCCGCTAGCAAACGCGTCCGACATGGTACGTTCTTTATGCTAATTCTTCACCAGTAATTAGCAGCCAATGAAATCCTCCGCTGTTGTGAGTGAGGTAGTACGCAACAGCGCAACAAAGCAAAGGTAGATTCTCCCCACGAAGACAGGGTGCCCACCACGAGGCAGAAATATGATTGTTACGTACATCCAGTGACGAGAAGTATCGCTTCGCTGATCACGCACCTTTGGCCAGCTGCACTGATCACGAGCTAGGGGTTCCGCTCAAGAAATGAACCCGTGGGCAAATGGTTCCGAAGAAAAAGTTTTTACCAAGAGCACGAACGGAAAGGAATGGTACGATGCGATCAGCATGTAGACATCTATCAACTGTCAACATTAGCTCCATTTTGGGCAATGCCGTGGCCACAATTGAAACCACCAGGAGGAAACGGATACTCTCGATTATGTGTTCAACAGTCCATAAAATTTACGCCATTTTTATTACTTTTTATTATTTCACCTCATTTACAGTGGCCGGGTACGTGCGCTTGAAGATGGATGGAACTGCCAGGCGTGCCGTCGACGTGAAGGCAAGCTTTTGTTGGTTTATGTGTGCTTTCTGATAGTTTTTTGTTTTTATATTGATTGTTTTTGTTCCCTAATTGCTATCCACCTGGACATGCCATAAACGGACGGTGTGAGAGAAGTATTTCGGATAGTTAATTTGAGCGCACAATAAATGAAGTTATTACTTGATTCGCTAAGTGAAGACATGTGAGGACCCTGAGCAATTTTGTGAATAGAGCTAATGAGCTGCTTCTATTCCTTAGCTCACTAGCATGTGCACTCAGATAATTCTTTTATCTGCTATCAATATCATCTAACCGTTTTATATTTGTTCAACTGTTGACAATCATTAAAGTCTTTTTCTTTGATATTTTCCACAAAGCGTTACTTCCAACTGCCTAGATATCCAGAGACTGTGAACTTGGGTCTTTCAGAATACAGTATCAACTTTTGGAGGTGTTTCTCAACAAGTGACTGGTATACAATGTTGGGATGATAGACATCATAACATCATCAAGTCTAGGCCAGTAGTTAACAGCACATGATCGCCTTTGGGTATTAATGTAGGGTCATATCTTATAGCAACCTGGAACCCTGAGTATCTGGCGGTGAGAGCCTAGAGTACTGACTTTATCAACGCAGTACTCAGCAGACCTATTACTACTGTAAATTCCCTAGTCATCCGGTGTAGGTTAGATTTAGATTCAAGAGTTGAAGAGTACCTACCGACTAACAGGTAGACGTGCTAGTGACCGTTAGGGCAATTCTAGTTTCAAAAACGCATCAACGACCTCTTGGAATGTTGATTATCTATAAAACTTCTCTGCCCCAAAAACTAAATGATATGCATTGAACATCCGGAACGCGTAAGTTAGCATCATTAGGTAATCATAAATTACTGCGACTTCTTGCTATCTATCTACAAGTAATCAAAGTCGAAAATGTCATAATATAATATTGCTCAGGAATACTTGCTTAATACAGATAAATTAGTAAGTATTTCTTCATTTCACATGGCTCTTCCCACATGTTGCAGCTCCAAATTGTTTCAAAAAAATATGGTAATAAGTCCTTAGAAAGAAAACAATTTATTTCTTTATACATTTTTACACCCGTTTAGCTCCAGGCTACATCTCCAAAACGATTCATAAATTTGCATATACCCTTCTGGAGCGGCAATCCTACCGAATGCATGCTGTACGTACCATTCTCTCCAGACAGACAACATAACGTCAATGATTTGTGGCGGCTTCGGAAAGAGGAACATCGTCGAAAGGCTGGCTGCAAAACAAATCCTCTCCAGGCCCTGACACGAAGAAAAAAATACAGATCACTTCAAAAATACCTTCTGGCTTTCCCGGGGCCCCGGCTCGGATAATAGGTTCATGTAGCAAATATTTTTGCTCATCCCACGTAGGAAAACTTACAACACGGCTCCCGTGCATAGCTAGGCAAGTGCCGCATGGTAGCAACGGCATGTCTACCGTCACGTCTCCACGGTGCAAGGCCCCGCTGACACAAGGACGCGCACAAAAGCGCACTCATCCAACCATTGCGAAAGGTTTAATAATATGTAAACGAGCTGCTGCTGCTGCTGTTGCTGCTGCTACCACCCACACACGTTCGGTGCACGTTGGCTTCTTCCCGACGCGCGGGGTCGCATCATGTCGCGAAGACTGTGAAATGTTACGGATACGTTTGCGCGTCCGGATAAAATGGTGCGTTTACCGTGTGCGTGTTTTGTAGCGAAATCAACGTTCGGTACACCGCAACGCGCTGGTTAGCAGTGCTGAAAGCGAGAAGCCGATTTTATTTGCAACGCTCGTCGGGCCGGTTGGTGGCGAAACATTTCGGTACGGTACCTCCGTTTGGGCTTCCTTTGTGTTGCAAGTGTTTGCGGGCAGGAAAGAATGTCCAAATGGAAATCCATAGACATTCGCAAGAGCGGACCAAGATAAAGCCCACCCTTCAATGTTTGCATTTTTTGAAAAGGCAGTTGGGGCACTGGTCCCTCCCCAAAAGAATCCCTTCCCGTGGATGGGTGTTCTATTGTGAGTGATATTATTTTTTAATAAAGCAAATTTTTCACGACTGCTTTCCCGGTGCGGTCGGGATCAGGCTGCTGAAAGGCTATCTGTCATCTTTTCCACGTAGGATTGCCATCTGTCGTAGGACGCGGAAGATGTGAAGCAGTGGAAAAGGACAAACGTTTGGGGCTGTAGAATAGAGCGTGTCTGTTTTGAGGGTTCTCCATTTTCCGTACGAGGGGAAAAGTGCGTAGAAGGTTGAGCTCCAGTGGGGGCCCAATGTATGCAAAAGAAATATTGTTTTTTTACCGTCCCAATGTCGTAAAATTCCTCCCTGTTTACAGCATCGTTTCGGGACGGTTACCATTTGGATGAAGATTTTGCAGTTTGGGGATGCATTTTGATGACAGTTGTCCGGATGGGTGATTCCATGAATGCATTCCAACACTCATTGCTTTTGACAGGACGAAATATCTTGCTTCTGTTGTTATCCACAAATTATGCTCATGCGCATTATGACAACGCATCTCGTAATAAATGGATTATTATTATTAAAATGGAACCAGATCCTTCTAACAATTCAATGCTCATCAGTAGATGCAATGATGATTGGATAACCTTCGACCGATGGTCAATAGGAGAGGTTTGATTTGCTAAACTGTCCTTGAGGTGGTAGATAAGCCATAAACAGCGTACTGCAAATTGCCATGCTAACAGATTCATTATCATTATTACCTCGTTATCATGCGGAGACATCTTCAGCGGTACGCGAACAGGAAGACCGAACGGACTGACATTTGGGGAGGCAAAAAAGGTCCACATTCACCCAACCAGCCATAAAGTGCGCAAGGTAATGGGCATCGAAAAGGATCGTCTCATTTCTTCCAGGGCTTTTCCCTGCTTAAGCCACAGTCAAATGAACTTTTCTTAAGCTAGTATGAGCTTATTCTTCTGTTCGTTCTATTGCCCCTGGTTGCCCATTTACCGTTCAAGGATATCTTTCATCTGTACCGACCCGTTTTGCGGTCATCGGGACCTTTTCTTTTTTTTTTGGTTCCAATCCAAAGAGACATGTCTTGGGTCTGCAGTCGCAAACCCACACACCACCTTACTGGGTTTGGGCAGATAATCGAGTCTTTTTCCTTTGCTTTCTTCCCGCTTAGCCGAAAAGGCAAATTACGCTGAAGGACAAATTTTATTACCTCCAATGCGAAGGATTTGGGACGTAAACGTTTTGCGGACGGCTCGTTTCCGTACCGCGGCGATGGAAGAAAGAAACGAACTTTAAATAGCGAATGCGTTTGTAACGCCGGGTATGGGGACCACTTCAGTACTTGAGCGACACCGCCCGACAGCAAATCTGGTTGCCGATTTGCTTGGCTTACGGCAGAGTGGTCAGTGTTGCTGTGTTGAAAAGTGACGCATCACAACGGTTTGCCCGTGCCTTGGTCTTAGAATTTATAATGAAATGTCAATGTCAAAACCCGTCATGTCCCGAGCGGCCCCGGCTTTAGACACTTTTGATTTATTCTGTTTGGCGGGCGAGTCGCGAGTGATTGTAATATTACTTTCTCACGATTGCATAAATTACAAATCCTTTTTGTGACAGTGAGAATCGAGAACTGTCTAGCAAACTTGGGGTGGCGGGGATGGAACACGGTGGTGCAGGCGGCCGAAGAAAGTTTGGATGAATGAAATCAAAGTTTTATTGGGCAGTCGCTATTCAAGAGTTTATTCGGTGTGGATGAGGGCACACTATGGGAAAATATGGTTAGGAGTTACAACAACAATAATAAACTTTCTATTTATTTATTTATTCATTTATTTATTTATTTATCTATCAGTTTATTCATCTATTTAGTTGCTTTTTTACTTTATTATAGTTTTTTAACTCCATTTGTTCATTTAATTATTTCTTTTATTGTATTCATAGATACTATATATTATAAAATAAGGTATTTAGAATTTTTGTAAATTCTTCAGTTACTATTTCTTGACTTTTGTTTCCTTGAAGGTATAATTTTCTTTCTTATAATGATTCCTTTTTTTTATTCAAAAAAATTCCTCCACTTGTTTTGAACACGTTCGAAAATAACATTTAATATTACGTACGACATTGACCACTTACCAGCGCGCTCTAAACAAATGTGCTAAGGAATGGCCAAAAAACGCATTTTCCAAGGAAAAGTTTCTGACATCTTTTCGCATTATGCGGTAATCGAGTTTTCCAAAGCAGACTGCCCATTCGTGATATTTCCTTTCCCATTTTATGTTTTTGTACGAGTGGGCAAATCTATTTTTTTCTTTCGTTTTCTTGCCCATTTGCTGTTTTGTTTCAAAATGTGGGGAAGAGGCTGAAAATGTGTCTGCAAAATGCAAACAACATTATCGCGGTAGTTACATTGATCTAAAACGAGGGAAAAAATACTATTGTGAGAAAGGATTCTTTTATCACGTGCAAACTCTATAATATGCTTTACAATATATCTAATGTAACAGATTTTAATAGATTATTTAGAAAGTTGAAGTATTCCGAGAATAGAAACCAATTGTCAAATATTTTATAAAGTAACAGAATAGTGTGTAACGGACACACAATAAAACACCGTTTAGCCAACGAGTGAGCATTAAAATCTAGTTGGGAAAGGTCAATTACATTCCACTTCGTTTGATTCAGCTGCATTGGACGATTCACAAGGAAAGTGAAATATAATACGGACCCGTTAGCAGGCGCATAAACCCTTCGAGCAGAAGAACAGAAGAACGACAAATTAAATTTTTAAACGCTGGCACCATCGAACGGAACCCTTTACCCATTGAAATGTAACCAGAATCGGCAGTCACCGGACGGTGTGGACTCCCCAAGTCGCCGCACGGACATTGAACGTACTGTGAAAGAGTATCCGTTTCTGCGTAGGGCACGGAAGAGTTCGTGGGCGATCTAGATTGTCGCCTCGTGGTCAGGGTGATCACGCTTCAAATTCATCGGAACTGACCCGCTAAAGGGACGTACGCTGGAGACAAGAGACGAACCCACGAGTAAGCGTAAGCCTGGTGGAGACGATGAGATGCTGTGGTGATGCACCACCCGATAAGAACGCCACGGTGCGCTCGGGTGCGACCGAAGAAGCAGAAGAATAATAAAAAGAGTTAATATCATTTGTTAGAAATGTAATTGATACTGCTGTTGCGACTGTGCAGTGGTATTCGCCGGCGACCTCGCCACCTTCCGGACCACAGGGAGACGACTTACATTCTCTAATGGCCGGCCACACTGCCGAGATGCTGCCCCCCCTTTCGGTGGCTTACACCTTCGCGTGAAGGGCATTAATTTATGGGAAATGATTACATTAGTGGTCACTTATACGATAGCTCATGTTGGTGTTACTGGCCCGTGGGGATGTGAGCGCACACCGGCCCGAATAGTGTCGAAAGAAATCGATCCCTTGCGGCATTAAAAAAAAGAGGTGCTGGATTGTCATTCGAAGAATTTCGTATCACTGATGAGAGTTTGATTGTCGGCGAGTGGATTCCGCCGTACGGGCGAAAGGTTTGAAATAGAATTAGTTAATCGCATTTAATCAGACAAAATGGAAATGCATCTCAAACCTTCCTTTGGGAGGTGTGTAAATTGAAACCAGGGATTTAAATTAATTTAAATTTAAAATACAGGGTTCTTAGATTATACAACAACGCAAGTGAGTTTTTCAAAAATCGTAGTACATGACATCTAAACTGAATGAAATGACAAAAGAGCCTTCAAAAATGAGAAGCACATGATATCACAAAGACAGCGCATGTTAGTACAGCGTCATTATAGTTGTATTAGATCGCGCGTAACATTTTGACAACCAAAAGCTGATTAAGCAGAAAAAATTCGACCATGAAAAAATATTTCCTTGCCTGGTATTTGATGTTTTATGATTTTTCCTAAAATCCTGTTTGTTGTTAATGTTTAAAAAAAGATTGTTTAGATCTAAATAGAAATGAGCCCGGATGGATTCGGATCAGATTTGAAGGATCGAACTCAACTTGGATTCAGATGACATGCGCAGCATTTGTGCTATCATGTGCTTCTATTCACTTATGGCTGATGCTCTTGTCATTTGATGTAGTTTAGATGTCATGTTTTTCGATTATTCACGGAATTGCATCCGTTTTTCTCTCATCTAAAAACCCTGTAATGTTTTATAAAGCATCTAAAAATTATTAAATATGCACAATAATCCGAAACATATAGTTTTTACTAAGGGAGTTTTATGATTATTTAAGCAACCTTAAAGTAGTACGAAGAAATCCATAAAAAAACCGTCTTATTGGCAGCTTTCAGTTGAAATGTTTTGTTCGCATCCCTTCTACTAGCACGTCCTGCCACGTGAAGAATAAAAAAACACTGTCATGTAATGTTAAAAAAAGTCTTAACAATGCTTACAGCTCCTGTTTAATTGAGAAACACCGTACACAATTCTGTTGCGAAAAAGCTTTTCTTTTCCCCTCTTGGCAGCATGTTTCCCTTCGGTACGTGTTGGCAGAAAACGGATTGCCCCATTCATGTATTGACCGAGGTGCAAAGAGGTGCACCCGCTCGAAAGCGGGCCGTATTTCCGGCGCATTTTGCCAATCGCTTCGTTCCGTTCTAATCCGCACCGAAGACCATTTGCAGCCGTCAATGGAAGCTCGGGCAGTCTCGGAAAGGGATCACAGCGCGGCCAACAAAAACAACGGCACCCGTTGTGTGGGCTGGTTGGTAAGCTGGCACAAAATAATGGTCGCAAAAAAAACTGCAGCAGTAACAACAACAATGGTGTAAGAACGGGGCCTTCAGGATGGGCTTTTTGTGCAACGCGCGGCAACAGTCGATCCAGAAATGGTAAAGGAAATTAAAAATAACATTGAACGCTGCACCCGATGCACCGAAGATTACATGTGTTCCCGCCGTACGGTTGCAACGCAATGCAACCGATGCAGAACAATGGCGGGCGGATTTTGTCCGTGCACCGGGAGGGGGCGCACACAACTGAGGATGAGCGGGATTTGGTTTGTTACCGATCGGATTGCCATTGCGTTACCAGCAGTACGGTGGATTCACTTCGGTTCGATAATTGTTACGGATTATGGTTGATACTTATTTCCAAAAGGGCAAACAACGGTCACGGAGCGTAAAGCAGGAGCAGGAGCAGGAAGGAAAAAAAGTCCAGCACAACAAACTGCAACAAACTTTATCCCGAAAGGACGAACCCGGGACCGGCAGTTTTCGTGTTGGGAATTAAGAGCCTCAAGTTCCCGTAGCATCCTTACGTGTTTCGACAGCAAAGACAAATGAGATGCCCGGAGGTATCGAGCCTTCACAAAAATGTTTCGTTTTCGGTGAATATTCCATGACGATGGCCGAAGCATGATGGCACCGTAACAAAGCACCCTCCCTCGAAAGGAAATAATGGCCACCGCCGGTGGAAAACGCACCAAGCGTCGGCAACGACGACGACGACGACGACGGTGGCATAAATATGTATGCGGTCTCGAAAATGTGAAAAATTATTTATTTATACTTCCATTATTTGCCCAGTTGTCCGTGGAGATTGTGCCAGGGTTTTGGGGGTGCAATGTTGTATCATCTTCACGCGCGGTGGTCATGTTTCGATTGCCGTGGATGTGCCGTGAAGTTTGTGACGCTCAACGCTTTATTTAGTCAGCGATAGATCCTGCGGGGTTTATTTTTTTGTTATCGCGGAAGGATATGGATTTAAATATTTTCCCGAGAGCATATCTGGTGCGTCAACGAAACGCATTTACACTTCATTGAACATAGAAAGTGTGTTCATTAACACAGAGCTCTGGGGGGAGAAATAAATGTGGGAATAAAGCAACATTAAAGCACAATATTTTTATTTAATTAATGCTTGAGTTTAAAGTTCTGAAAATATGACAACACCTCAATATGTTGCTTCTTTATTGAAGATCAAAGAAGAGCTCCTGTATAGCTTTATCACTATCACTTCTATGTCTACTTTATACTCTCTATTAATACAATAAATCCTAACATGATAAGATATCCAACTTAAGGACTTCTTCATCAGCCGGTGCACCAATAGCTAGCTAAAAGCTTGCTTATTTATGCATAAAACTATGCAACCCATTGCAGGACGAACGTTAAGGAAAACTTTTGCTAAATGGTCACCCTTCAGCAGTCCCAGCAATGAAGAGCATAAGGGGGATTGGGATGTATAAAACTACCGAACGAACTATCCCACTGTGCCCCATGTCGGTCGGTCGGGACGAAAACATGAGATCTCAATTTTGTTAGTGTTTTGAAATTATTTAAATTACCCTAGACTCATACACACATCCTTCTCGCATTACAGCAGGGGAATCGGCAGTAGTGTTTTAACATAAGAAACACATTATGCGAGTGCTTGTTGGCACCACGGGAGTGTGATACGTTAAAAAAAAGGTGCATTAAAAAAGGAAATTTACTGTGATGTTAGTAAGCGTAAGATGAATACATGTCTGTAAGTGATAAAAATAGAAATATAGTTCCGAATAGGATATTGTAATCCTGTACATTTGATAATTATTACATTTTCTAATAAGCTTCATATTTCGTCAGTTGTGCAATACTTAAGTTAGTCGACATAGGTCTAAAATGAATGAATTTATGATGAAAATTATTTCTTATAAAACACACAATTTGTCCTACATTTTTATAACAATATCCATTAGAGGATTTCTCCATATACAATGTAAGGATATGTTAGGCGATTTTTTATCAGTTGGTCATCTAAAGATCATTCAAAATCCTTATGATGTTAAGTTATGTTATGTTATGTGTTATGGTTAAAGTTTACTTACGTCGCAATATGTGGATATTTAGTATCTTACTATTATCCGTATTGCTTTTATTTTACAATATCCTTCCATGGTTCATATAAGTCGTAGATTTGACATTTTGACAGACATTTTTTATTGGAGACAACATTTTAAAAAAATATCTTCATACTAAAGAATAATTTTGTAAACCACCGACATCAACTACGCTAAATTGTTTAATCCCAAAAAATTAAATAATTAAAATTAATTACTTTTGACCCTGAGTTAAAATAACATCCATATGGTTGATTTTATCATTCACTTTTTGCAACTTTGAACGTACATTATGTTGTAATAATTAATATTTTAATAAATATTGAACTATTGGGATTAAAGTATGATTTATTTGTTCATTTTAGACCTAAGGTTCAATATCAATATTCGTATACGGGTTTTTTTAATGCAAAAATACTGGACCTATGATTTTTAAATTCCACTGAAAAATAATATCATATGGAACCAGATCATATACATGCAATTGCAAATACTTTCGAATATTTCCTATAAAAAATTTATATCTATTATGTCCGCTCCTAATTTAATAGCGAATGAAGACCCAGAAAGAGAAACGTTCAGTCTAGAACTTTAAAAAATTTCAATTACCTTTTTTCTTTCATCAGCAAAACCTTTAAAGTCAAAACACCGCACAGTGCCACTCATCGGGACGCTATAAAAATATAAATATTTCCCATGTACCTGCTAATTTTCGTCTTTTCATCCACACTCCGCCGTGCGAGGGCGTAAACCGTACCGGCAAAAGCTGAAACATGCACGGTCAGAGAAAAACGGTCCGGGTCCGCCATTTGCCGCACCCGCAACCACCGGTGCATCTTCCAGACACGCACTTTGCACACTTGCCGTGCAGCGGTGTTGCTGCTTTCTATTGTTTGACTTCATAAATTATGACCCATCCCATCGGTGATGATCATCTGGTAGAGGAGAAGCGAAAGCAAAAAAAGCGAAACCTCATGCAGCAGGTGATTGTCGGTCCTTGTGCGCCACTTCGCCGACCCAGCCACTTAACGCCATAAAAGAGGTGCACCTAATTTTACCCTAGTTTCCAGAAATCCCGTACACCGTTAGCTTTATGTCCATCAAATTCGTTTTCCGCTGCATTCGGTTTGCGTTGCTGGGCTGTCGCTATAGTTTTCTTATCGCCAGAACATAAAAGGATGCGCCTGTACAGAAGGGCAGACGGAACAGCCCGATCTTACGAGAGCTTCGTCCCCGGGCAGTCAGTGTTTTCGTTTCGTGTGCCGCCGCCGGGCAGACACGCGCACGCTTCAGTGACACTGTTTTTGCGGGCATGTTGTCGCTTTTATCTGCTTTCCCAACAAAAGTTTTGTCTCACCGAATTGTTACTCCGATAGATGCGCGCGTAAACATGAGCATGCCGATAGGGCGATTGTAGCGTGTGCTAGATAAAATAGAACAAACAAAGTGCCGCAAACCGTACTGGATGCTACTGGGAGCCGATGATCATCAGCGCCATTCGGGCCATTCAAATGTCATGTAGTCGTTCTGTCACCGCAGGATACGGAGTTATGTGATTGTGAATAATCGTAATCTTTTAGGTTGAAGAAGCCCCCAGGTTGAAGTGGCAGATTGGGTAAGTTGGAACGAAAAGTTACCGTTTATAAAATTCCAAAATGTCGGTGTGTTAAAGACAAAAATAACTTTTAAAAACTGATAATTCCCGTGCGTTTATCTTAAAAATATAATACAAAATTCTTATCGATTCTACCTTTTCTTCCGCAGCACTCGATACGTGCAACCTGTGCATTGGGCGAAGAAAAATCACCCCGGGAACGGAAACAATCGGCCAGAATCAGGGCTCCATAAATAACGCATGCATATGTTGTGTTCCTGCTGCTGTCGCGTTGTACAACGGTATGCTTCCGACCGAGTCCAACACACAATCGCCCACCGAATCCTGTTGGGCTGGAAAGCTCCATTTTTATGAATCTGCTGATTAAGTGGACACCCGCGAAAGGACCCATCGGCACCGCACGACCACAGTTCCCGGGTGCGTGGGTTTTAATAAATCACAATCTAATTTACAAAAAAAGGCATAATTTAATGTGCTTACCAACAGTGCGGCCCATTCTTCTGCCGTCAGGCGTTGTGTACGGGTTGAAGGAACGGATTATGCATAAAGAATGGACCTAAATTTACACCACTTCTTTTTTATTAACACTCGAAAACGGGCGATTTTTGTTTTTTCGTTGAGATGTGTAACGAACGGTTTTTATGTGTGATATCACCCTGCAGGAAATATAGTTTATTATTTAAAAGCATGCTTATTCATGCTTAAAAATACTTTATTTATTTGCTTTTTATATTATGAAAGGACGGCCAAACATTATGACGCATAACATATAAACTAGACTGAACTACTAACATTATAATTTAAAATATTTAAAGGAAATATTTAAAAAACATGAGCTTTTATTTAAATTAGAAGGACACAACTCCTTCACCTTCATTTTTATCTGCACCTCCTTCCGGTTGGACAGTTTCATTTTTTAAAGCAAATAAATATATTACTATAAATAAAATGTATAATAAATGTTAATCAACACAGCTTAGCATAACAGACGAGATAAAGCTCTCGACGCTGGATGGTATATGACATAATTGAAACGAGTGAAAAGATAACGCACAATGCCGCTACATTGAATCCTAATCAACTCACATAAAGCACCATCAATCTACCCTAGGCGCCACGCTCGTCTAGCGTCACGATCGCACGACAATAAACTTAATGTTTACACATCGCATACAAATGCGAAGGATTCTTTTGCGTTTCCGCGTCCCTATTTTGCGTCCACGGTTTTCTGTGCACGGTCTGCCCAAACGGTCACAGGTGTGGATGATTTATATCCTGCTCGTCAACATTTAATAACATCCACTGCTTTTCCCCCGTTCGCTGTTCGCTTCTCGGTTGACGGTGTCCGTGTCCGTGTGCTTGCAAAATATTTCTGAAACCATTCGTCGTCTCGTCAAGTCGTGTCGGTTCCGCATGTACGTATAGCACGAGCCGTATTCGGTCGGAGACCCCCGTTTTCCTGGTTGTGGGTTATCAAATGCAACCTGTTACCTTTTGATGAGATGAACCTAACTCTGGTTGCTGTCACTTGGGCCGAGATTTCTCTGTCGGAATGTCATTCCCTGGGAGGAGTGGCTTGCCCAAAATTGAAAATGTAAATATTTCCCCCCCATTGCCAGAGAATGACAGGCTTTGCTTCTTTGCGGTCCCGGACTTTTATTTTCACCTCCCTACGAAGCGGCTCGGAATTCGTTTGCTGGTGTAATGAGGAAGATGGCAAATGAAGGGTCCTCAGTGGTGGATCCTTGACGATGATTATATTCAATTATGGTATTTGCTTTGCGAATTATACACCGTTCGGTTGTGTTCTGTATCGGGGATAAATAGGTGTAGAGGGAAGCACTCCCCAACTCCGTGACGGAATGTTGAAATGGTAGAATTTCGTTTGTTTCAATGGAGCAGCTTGATACAATTACTTCCACACGTCTTTTACTAGGAACAAAAGATTATATAGGAACCACCAGGATTCCAAGAAAAGAGCTTTCTGGCAATTCGAATTACTCGATTTTCTGATTATCAAACATTAGCTTTTCTTTGGAAGTATGCTTCAAACTTAGGAGAACTTCGGTTTTTCGATTCCAAACGCTAGATTAGTATCTTTTGAACACCAAAGTCGTCAGCAAACTATCCAGTTTTATATCTTGATGAGAACTCTACCAAAAAAAATGGAAAGCATGGAATGGTTTTTTCCAGATATCTATAGAAATGAGAGATTATGAGCAATATATTACAGACAAAAATATTTAGAGTAGTTTTAGACATGTTGGAAGCAAACTTTTCTGTTTCGATTAGTTTCACTTGCTCATGTTGAAGTGGAACCTATATCAAAATGTACTTAAGGCTAAATAGGGAACTTTTTCTAATAACACTGGTGTTGCTACTGATCAAAAACAGAAACTACTGACAGCGTTTTGTTAAAAGAGCAGTAATTGAAAGAGTGATTGAGAGTGATTACAAAGTATAAGGATACTCAGTCTTTACGGTGCAAAATATGGCAACTGCTATTGAGTGTCGTTCGGAAGATCAGGGCTAATCCTAACATCGCGGACTATGGTTAGGCCAAACATCTTAGTGCTGACCATTCTACTGTAAGACGTATCCGACTCTGAGAAAGATTTAAGTGAACATTCAGATCAAAACCTCAAACAACAAACAATGGCTAGAAATCGTGCTCGAAAGCTGTACGACCAGGTATTGACCAATCCGCTTGTATGCATTTTGATAGATGATGAAACCTACGTGATAGCCAATGCCGGAAGTTATTTATAGGACTTCCACTCGCGGTAAGATCTCTAAGAGATTTGATTTTGTTTAGAGGAAGCTGCTCATGTGACAAACGGAGCACCGTTTTTGGGATGAATAAGATCTGGAACTCGGATTTATATAAAAAAATAGTGAGTTAACACAGGTTCTTTACCATTTATAAGATCTCATGATGGCCACCAGTCATGTTTTGGTCGAATAACAAGGACGTGTTACAATGGTTTTCGAAAGATATTGGGCAGAATTTGAAGAAAAATGGATGGTTTTTATTGTACCAATGATACTCCCCATTTTAAAAGATATCTCAGGACGGGTAATAATTACTGTTATCATTCATTGATTTTATTCCACATCTCTTTCAACCATTTATATCACCAGTTCTTTTGATTGTGCAAATACTTCAACTTTTGTGGCTAGATGTACGTGTCCATGTGGTAATGGCTTGAAAATCCAAAGCAGCGTTGTACTCAAGCTAGAAAACGCTCCACCTACTCGTGTCGTGTGATTAAAGCTTTCCACACAAGTGCATCATAACCGCACGTCTAAGGTCAATCGGTTGCTTTCCAGTAAGGGTTTTCCACACTCCAGATGTGTCCGGTGTGGTTTTGAGTGTTCGTGCTTAAGCGAGATAACTCATCGTTTACCACCTAGCTTAAGTGCGATATAATAATCGATTCACCCGACCTGCCCAGAAGCTTCCCATGTCTGACCTTATTAATACTTTAAAGGTTCGTGTCGGCAGGACTCAACATCTCAGGCGATTATGCCTCCAACGGATGCAGTTCAATGTACAGACAAGCTGTTTCTTTCTCTTCTCCCCAATCCCAACCCTGTCAAATCGATATCGGAAAATCTTCACCCAACAGAGATCTCGCTCGCTGTGGATCGGCTTGCAAAATCCGTTTGTCTCCGTGATCTCCTGCAAAAGTTACCTACCCTTCACCGGGTAAGAATAATGAATAGAAAATGGGTCCATTCAAATATCCATTACTTGTTCGAGCGACCATTTTGCACCGTTCGCAAACCACGCCGGCTCGTGACATTGATCGTGAAGCGGACGCACGTTTGTCGCACCAAACGCGTCGAGTGTGACATTATGTCACGACATCGTCGACCACGGGCCGTGGTTCGGGTATCGCTGCTAATTCAATAAAACATTTATTCGCACATTTGGATAAATTGATGCGAGGTGCCGATAAGCGCGCGGTGGTGGTCTTTTGGAACTCGCGAACTCGCTGGTCGTCTGATCCATTCCGACGGGCGTCTTTTTGCGTGGTGAGGTTTGTTCGGTTGCCTTGATTCACTTCCCTGCTGGTCCAATAAGGTGTAATAAATTTATTTTTTCGTACCTGTTGATATGTGCGGGAGTTGGTGAAGAGTTGTGGCGGCATGCGAACTCTGCTGTTCTCCTTTTGCACCGTATTTATTGGAAAAGTATTGTAAAAGGTGGTTTAGTAGAAGATATTGTATCTGTATCTATATTTGACTGTGTTTATTTGTACATAATTTTAGAATGTTAATATAATATATTTTGTTCAAAAGTTAATGAGATTCCAGAACGATTCCTGAGCATGTTATAAGTTACGTACTCCCTGCGATTGAAGTTCAAACCACACCGGACATGCGGTCTGTTCAACCGATCAAACATTCGCATCCGTTCGATTATCGACGTCTGGATTGAAGCGAGTGTCGTTGCAGAAAAAAAAACCCGAAAGACTTACGGGATGACTTCTGCATGGCTACAAACTCGCGGAACGCAGAGCTTTGTACGTGGTTTATCTCACATCGTTTGCGATCAGCACTGCCGCCTTCATTCCTCTCTTGGAAGGCGTCCCCAGCTGACATATCTGCTTGTCAACAGTGTATTCCTCGGATCCGGATAGTAAACGCATCGAAGAACACACCGCGTCTCGGAAGGTGTGCGTGTGTGTCAATTATTTTTGCTTACCTTCGTCCAACCACCAACTCCGGACAAGAAGAAAACAACAGGACGACACAAACGACGCAAAACAAAAAAAAGTATAGTGGTACGAACAAGTTGTCGTTGTCATGTGGGATCAGTAAGAAATTAAATTCTGCCCGCTGTCTGCAGATATGGAATAATAAATTATGATGAGATTAAGTTGACGTACCATTGCCGTATCGTTCGCTAGTTTGTTATTATCGACGTACGCGATAAAGTAACGAGTGTTGGCAATGTTTTCTTTGGCCGGTGTACGAAGCGTACGTGGCTATCGAGGTGAAACCGAAGGCGCAGATAAGGAGGCGTGTTGTCGTATACAAATAATGCGCCATGTTTTTCGCCCGTTGCGTATATGACATGCAGGACGATAAGTTGAACACACACTGTCTACTGCAGAATCACTGTGCACGGCAGAAAACAAAAGCAAGAATGTGCGTGGTAGATTTCCAATATTTGAATGTTTAAAATTGAGCAATAAACCATCGATATCTTATCGTTTTCATGATTGAGAGTGATTGGCTCGTGAGAAGGACATCTTTATTTGGAGGACATCAAGTGAGTCGAGAGGTTTGCTGGGTTTTTGAAGTTCATAAACTTTATCCACTCACAGATCCCCATGATGAGTCATTTAATATCTACACACTAACTTTTGAAGTAACTCAGTCCAATTCTAAGATGACATTGGAGTATGAAGAGAGCTTTAAGAAATTAAAGACATATATGTTTAAATTAGAACTCTTGGTGGGAAAATATTCAGTGAATCATTCTCAAAAAGTGTCGGGAACCTCCGGAAGCTGCACGGATCACATTCCAAGCATCCTCACCGGTGTCCGGAAAAGCGATTGGCGTCCTTAATCGATTATAGGTCCATTTAATACGCAATAGGTTCCCGTTTCCGTTTCACACCGGGTCGTGCCGTTTGATGTTCGGGTGTGTCGGTGCCGTCCATGGTTGTCGTATGCATTTCCCTACACATTCATCCGACTCCGAACACAATCTGCTAACGAGTCACTCGGCCCAACGCGGGGAAAGTGAGATTTTGTCACACTTTTCCAGAAAAACGGAATAAGCAATAATGTAGCCTTGGATGGAACGTTCGTTCCCATTTCTCGAGGTCATCCGCTTCTATCTCCCAAAACAAAACGAAAAAAAGAAAACGCCGGTTAAAGACCGAACGGATTCAGATTGCATTCGCTGCAGTAGTAAGGGGCCAAAACATCAAAGCAAAAGGCGACCGAATGCAGTCAGCCAACGGTTTCTTGCTCCCGGTTCGATACGCTTTGGAGGGAAATGAACAGAGAAAAAAAGCACGCTCTTTTGAAGAGTGATCGGTTAGCTTGGAGTTTTTTTCCCTTTTTTTTTTGGTTGGTCCAGATGTGCGAGAAGTCATCGGAATTTGATTCCGTTTCGAATCGCAACCGGAGCAATGGGTGCCTCAAAGAATGACTCGGTGCTGTAGAGTGCGAGAATTTGATCAACATCCTTCAATCCTGCCTTCAAGGACGCGTCCCTTGGGACCGTACGTGTGATCCGAGTGCACCTTCATGTGCTGATTGTCCCAAAAATCCCACTCGCCCTATTCATCGCAACCCTGAGCGGAATGGGGTGTCTTTCATTAGTTTTTACCAAAGCTGATTGTGTTTGCAAACTTTCCGTGTCCGTGGACGCAGCGCACGAAGAATGGCATATCGGCATGAGGCCGCAGATGGACCTTGCAAGCCCATCTATCTTCACGTTTCTATACCGAACGTGGCACTCATAGGACAACACCCTCGGTCGATCGTTCCATGGAAGGGAACGGAAACATACTCGACCGTACAAAGAATCAAAGGGATGGTAAGAATATGTTTTCACCAGTAAGTCTTTTCTTGATAGCTCGAACAATTCTTCACGATTGGAACTGAATGTGAGAACAAAGTTTCTCGCCCATACCGAGCCATTCGTACATATGGTTCAATGGGAAAAGCATGCTCAATGTTGGTTTCAATTAAATTACATGTCTCTTTTTATTTTTTGTTGTTGTGCGCTGTGTATCGGATTCTGTTTCCTTTTACTTTCCATGGCATATGTTGAAAGCGAACCTATATCGAACAAGGCCTGCCGCTCCTTAATGACACATACGGGAAGGATACTCCAGAGACCGATGTACAAGTTTTTGCTGGGCTAAAGGTTCGAAGGACGGAGGCCGGCCGAAACATGGCATACAAACAGCAACACAACATGTTACGGTGTGTTTAGTAAAATTAAACTTTTTTCTATGGAATTATATTTTTTCTATTTTATCTGTACTGAAGTATAGAATAAATATTAGCTATTATTACTAAATATGTCTTTTACTTACTATACTTTTATTTTTACTCTAGTTTTCGTCACCAGCACTCTATTCTCTACCAGTTCCTATATTTAGGTTAATTTAATTTGAACAAAAGCATTATTAGTCCTGATGCTATTGCGTCCTTTGCGTGTAGTCATCCCCATACGAGGACTCTTGCAAGACTTTCCTTCCAAGAGGGGCACAAAAAAGCGGACGAAAGTGGACGAAATTTATTACCGCTTATCTGTGTAGGGATGGTAGCTAAACCCGTACGACACACTTCCACTATATTTAGGTCTTATTCCCGGGCTCCTGCCCCGAGGCAAGATGTGAGATAGTTTCGTTCGACGGAAGGCACGAGACTACGGGTGTGTTTGTATATCCTTTTACTCAGTTTCGATGCGAAGAGTCCCCTGAACATGTTCGTGAAAGTATGAAGTTTACCATAAAAAGGAATACAGCGGTTTGCTGTGTACCGTTTGTTCAAAGCCGCATCTTTGCTTCCCGGAGATCTTGCGGTGTACCGCACCTGGATGCTGTGACCTTGGGTATTGCGCATCCCATCCGTCTTGTGCGTGTGCACAGGAGAGAATGGCAGGAATTAGTTTTGTGCGGCTAACGTAATATTTAGCAGGGAGAAAAGCTATTCGTATAGAAGAAGCTAATCCATATGGCTAGAAGGACGATATATAGGGTATTTCTAATTTATGAATAATGTATCCTTTAGATGTGAAAGATCGTTGGAGAATTTTTTTTTTGTTTTCTGTAGAGCTATAGTAGATAAAATCCCTAAATTCGAATTGCTGTCACTAACTCACGTCTCCACTAATCACATTCGGACATTTCATTACGTACAGCTCGTTGGTCAGAATTGGTGGATTTTGTCCAAACTCCACCACCAATGCAATATTTGCGTGATCGATTTAAATCCTACTGCATGGAATAATCAGATTTCAACAGCGAGACACACCTGTAATTATATCAAACTTATTGCCACATTTAACCCGATGTACCCCCGTTTCCGACTCATGACGCACAATTGCTCACCGTTACACTTTCCAGACAGGCCTCGGAACAGATGGACCGTGACCTGAACCTGGACAACAGCCAAAAACAAAACATAAAAACGAAGCAAAATTGATGCTGCATCCCGGAAGGCTACGGATGCCACGGCTTACGCAAACGTCACGTTGCCGATGATCGAAATTACGCACGTCGTACGGATTTCAATGGTGGCAATGGTGACCAAAGGGAAAAATGACAACTGGGCGCGAAATCGTGCCACAGCACCGTACCACCTCCGAATAAAAATAATAATATCGACACCTATAATAAAGCGTACCCGGTATGGTGCGCAAAAAACTGTCCTGAAATTGGAAAACACGTGATCCGCGTTCGACTGGAGGGAAATGGGACCGGGCAGCATATGCCATCGGGACGATTGTGTGATTACGAGACTACAACGACTCTACGACAGACTGTCCAAATGCGATATCGGACCCGCAAGACTCGCGGATACAGTGGGCTAGCTGTGTCGCTGTGTGTAGTTTTTATCCTTTACGGATTCCGATATTAACACAAACAAACGAGAGCGAATTGTTGTCACCCTGGTGGATAAAAATATGCTGAGCATTGCTGCTGGTCATCCTGCTGACGGTATTACCGCATCGTGTCATTTTGTTTTTTTTTCATTTCAACCATAGGTTCAACCATCGATTCGATATCCTTCCTTTCATTTTTGTTTTGCGCTTGCCTGCCCAGGCCATACCATCAACGATCGAAGCGGGTTTATTTTTTGCTGCTGTTGTTTTCCGTTTATTTGTGTGTTGTTCATTATCCATGATCGAAATTGCGTCGCATGTTGACTGTTCAATTATTATTTCCCACTCGAGAGATGGAATGCCAAACACCAAAAAAAAAAACAGGGTGATACACAATAATATAACCTGCATCGGAATTGCATAACGTTCAGGATGGGTAATCGTGCTGCAGTTATGACATCATTTGGGTAAAAAAAAGAATTCTATTTATAAACCTGAGTTCTCGGATGAGGTGTAGAAATTGCATTTAATCTCTTTGGTCCAATGGAATGTTTGGTATATTTAGCATACTCTACCATGTTAAGTCTCATAGAATTAGAGTGAAGGCATCTCAATGTCTTTTTGTTGTTGATTGGCTTTTGATCTTATTTTTTAGACAAATAATTATGGGTTACGACTCAGTGGAGGTCCCATGCGGATTGAAGGTTGAGGAAGCCTTGCTCACCTCATAGACCACATTGGAGGTTAATACAAAAGAATTGGAGAGGGAATAGGGGTTCAAACATCGCCTTTCCTTAGGCGGAACCCTGGAAAGATATCCCCGATCATTCACGTAAGATTTAACTAAGTAGCTACTTTAAGTGATTTTCGCGAAATTTTTAACAATTCTTCTGGAATTCCTCAAAGCAATCATTTAGGTTAACTATTATTTTTATTATACACTGGCGATATTTCTTCAAGTTTGACGAAAAAATACTTCAGGATTTTCCAAGTTGTCTAGAATTCCTTCTGATTGCACTGAACTACAGAAATTGGCCGATCTTCAAGATTACTTGAGTGGTATATGATAGCAATAGATATATGGATGATAGCTCATATGTAATTTGTGTACACAATTCTTAAATTCGAAACAGCTTCAGATGTTTTAATTAAACTAAATTTATATTACCTGTAGTTCAAAAATATTATAATGGAATTTATTATTAGGAATTGAAAATCTTCAAGGAGTTTTTAGTGGGATTGTGAGCTAAATTATATGAAATATTCGATATCTATATCAGTTCCTCAACTGAGGCATTTTTATTTAAGTCTCTATATTAGATTTATTGCTCTGAATTCTAACCTATATCCCATAATTTAATTACTAATGGATTGACAACCTATTACTAGTAAAATGTTGATGGTTGGGATCCAAAATTGTGATAGCTTGAGATAGGTATAAAATACTTACCTCACAACAAAAGCAATACAAGTTTTTTTTTCTAATGACAGCCTGGCCGTATATCTTGAAAGGCAACACAATTGTTATTATCGAATAAATGGAAAAATGAATGACCTCACGTTTCAGATACGTTCTGAAAGCAAAAACAGGAAGCAAACAAAACCAATATTATACATTGTCATAGCAAATCCGAAACGGAAGAAGGAAATTGACCACTATTTATCACTAAACCGTTTCATTCACATGGCATCGGGCGAACACTCATCTGCGCGAGCTGAGGGTTAGGCCCAAAATCAGGTCAACCCTTCTTCACAAGAGCCACACACTCCTCACACGGCCTGTATGATTTAACGAGCAACACTCCACACAACACACACGCACGGTTGGATGTCTTAAGATGAAAATAATTACAGGGTTCATACGAGAGTAATTTATAGGCTCGAGATCCGAAATATGATCATTTGGACGGTTAGCGACCGTGTGCTTCCTTTTAGCGAAACTGAACGAAATCGACCACATCCGCCGGGGCCGGTCAACAGCTTCAGGTACGGAATGGGTTGAATACCGTTTGAAATTTTTCATTCGATTTTCATTAGCGTGGTGTTGTTGCATCATGGACAGGTTATGAAATCTGGAAGTAGTGAGACTTTACTGAGCAGAATCTCATCGGAGGGCGTAAATCAAAGTTTTCAATGAAGGAAAATTAGTCGTACCGCTAGACGACTTGTCATTAAGTCTTGAAGGAGATATTTCCATTCGACATAAAAGTAGTTTTGCCTTAAATCTACTCAATTCCCTTTCCTCACATTAAATTCCAATTCGGATTTGCAGGAAAATACAATCAAAGCTCCCAGTATTAACATGTCAACCGAGTTTAAAGTTCCAGCAATCCACCGGCCACAAAGCTTCTATCATTCCGCATTAAATGGTCAGCACCTTCCAGTGTATTAAGTTTCTTCCCCGTGCCGGCATTGAGGCCTTGACTTGCCAAACACTCAAAAAACACACATCCGAAACGATCCCTTCCAACCTGTACATACAGCTCAGACAGGTGACTACCCAACCGGATAGTGTTTCATTTTGCGGCATACGTTGGCCACATGCGATGGTAGTAGCCAAGTGTGCAATTTTCGACCCGGTACGGTCCGTATTTTGTTAGGGTCCGGCCGCAAAGAACCGGCCGACCGGTTGCGCGAAGGATTGCATCATTCCCGGCGTTTTGGGCCCGAACCGTTTAGCGAAGCCTACCGCACCACCAAAACCGCAAAACACTCACACACCCGGCAAGGGACGATAAAAATGGCTGTGTAAAAAATGGTGGGCAAAACGGCATAATGAAACAGCTAACCATCCCAAAGGTGAAACTCAATACCGGAGGTTCGTTTCTTTTTTTGTCTTGCTGCTTCCGATTTGCTGTTCGCGAATACGGTGGCCATCACCACGGGACGATGGTTTTTTTTTTGGCGAAATAAGGGTCCGACACCGATCGTGAGGCAAAACGGTGAGAAGGCAACGAAAGTCAACCTCATCGGGAAAAAGAGTCATGTGGTCAAGGTTTGACCTTTTGGGATTCAGGAGTTTGTAGCTGTTTTTAGTTTTCTTGTTATCTTCAACCGAACCGTTGCCTAATAGCTCATCGGTATCCATCCCATCCCGTCCAGTGTGGGTCAATTAAACCACCGACCGAAATAGGGAAGAAGCCTCCACGGCAGTCAGAACTGGCGAGAGCCGAATAGAGAGAAAAAAAACCTTTTTTTTTCTTGAATCGATCAGTTAATAACAGAGACAGATCGCTATACTAATCATAAAAGAAAGGAACCAGCGGGCACGAGGGTTTTTGGGATTCACGTTCAGTTTTTTGGTTATTCCGAACCCTCAAGGGGTATAATACATAATTTCCTTTGATGGTGGTCGGCGAAGGCTCGTTAGGACGAATTTATTATCAGCAAGCCAATTATCGTCCGCGCGGAGGGAAAAGCGAGCGTGTTATTATCAGCTTTACACGATACCCCAACGAATGTAGCGTAAATCAATTAAACGGCCATATGGTGTATGGCGGGGTATGAAAATAGAATCGCATCGGACGGGCAGAACAACAGCAACACTGTTGATGAATGTTGTGGGTTGAAGCTGTTAATTTGTTTGGTAATTTTTTTAATCAATCCAATGATAGATATTACGACAGAGTAGAAGCTGTCAACAGTTTTGGAAGTTTTCGTTTTTATTTTACCTGATTTTTGGAATATTAGAATAAAAAGATATTTGTTCATTTCGGTAGAATGAGGTTCATGTTCATCAAGAACAAGTGTAAAACAGAGAAATAAACCATCTTTACAACCGTTTCTATAGAAACAATAAAAAAATCTCGCTTTTCCTTTACAGTTGTAACCGGTCCTGGGTAAGGATGATCCTTTGGACCATCCTAGAATCAGCCTGTAGACCACTCTCACCGTCCCATGACGTGGAACGATTGAAAAGGACAATGATTGTGTTCTTTTTTTTTCTCGTATGCCACTATCGACCGACACTTTTCTTTTATGATTATGGTTATTTTCTGTGCCGATTGTTTCTCCCCCAGCCGGATGACACTTCCTTTCGGTGCACGTGTCCCCAACATGGCGACAACTGGGAGGGCTGTGGCCGTTGGGTGTCTTTTATTTGTTCGCCTACTATCTATTTCCAACGCTCCATCGAAGAACAAAAACCCCACGGTGGAAAACCGATCGACGGTGAATGGCCAGGTCTTGGGTGGCAAGTGTTGCGCTAGCGATAGAAAACCCATTAAACCCCGATAGTCGAGAGCGCTCGTCGACTCATCGACCTGCTGCTTGGAAACACGATTGGAATGTGGCCCTGGCTGTGAAATCGGAGCTTTGTGCTTTTGCTTTCCGGTGTGCTGCCCTGAACGGAGTGTGGCTTGGGACGAACGAACGTCAACGGAGCATACCATTTCTTCGGCCCCCAAGAATGTTGTCCCGGTCATGGCAAACCAGCATGCCAAGGCGTAGTGTTTGTTCATTACAGTCGGCGCAACCGTTGCCGATGCAGGCAATGTCCTTTTTTGCCAGGATATTGTGACGAATGGAAGTTGTAAAGTGTTGTTTTTTTTGTGTGACTATTTTATGTATCACAGTGGTCGAAACAGAAATCAGAATATCTAGAAATTTAACGATTTTTTGTACTTGGGGAGTTGTTTTACGATATAGCCTTGGACAACAATGATTTTGTTTTCCTAGTTTACTTTTTTACAGCTTCCTACAAGCTTTTACAAAAAAAAAAACCAAACATAAATTTTGAACCCTCAGAAACGAAAAAAAAGGCAAAAGTTTAATTTGGGTACAATCTTTATATAACATTTGGAAATTCTGTTATTTTTATAATTTGTTTCTTCTGTTGTTTCTGAATAGTGCTTTTCTAAACACTTTTACTTATTTGTAATTATACTTGAAGCAAAATGGAGCTTTTGAGATACTTTCAGCTTCACCAGTCAACTACCAGTCATTTTATTTATAGCTTGTGTTTAATTTACCGCATAAATATTGTTCATTAATGATTAATTATTCCGATAACTTTGTTCCTCTTTCATCATACTTCTGTCTATCTTTCTCAACAAAATTACAGAGATTTAATCCTGAGCTTGTGCTATCTTTAATTATTCTAAGTTTATGAGGAGCTTGCGATTGTAACAACTTGCGGAGAATTGTCACTTAATATCTCGGATATGACTTTCATAGAAACATAGCGCCTCTGATCAGTAAAAGCACAATCAGATGAAAAAAATTTCAATTTTATTAAAAATAATTGCGCTCACATTACGAGTCGTATCCAGATAATCTAGTGTTGAAGGTTTCAAGAAATTCCATTTTACGTTCGCATCCTCTCTTCTATTATCTACCATAATTAAACAAATATTTCGGAAGTCCATGAATAAGTCTAATAAGCCAGAAATAACAGGCATGATCTAAAAGGTCGTTACGTCTGTAAGAAGAAGAAAAAAATATTTAGAAAATATATGTCTTGTTTGATATTAAGAGACTATAAACGTCTTTTGCTCATATTAAAGGATTAGAGAGAGAGATAATGTTTATCAATGATTAATGTTAAATTGTTTTATGAAAATATGAAAATGGAGATATCGATTGTTAGTGCATAAATTAGCGTTTGAGACACTATCATAGTTGAATACCATTTAATAATGTGATAAAATAAAAAATAACAAAATGAACATTTTTCCGATATGAAAATTTAAAAATAAAACACAACCTTTTCCACACCGACGGGAAGATTAAAATATGTTCAAATATTGCACCATTCATTCAATTTGCTGTGACACAATCAATTCCAGCAAACATTACTTCAAATTACGAATTACGTTCATTAGTAAAGCACTTATGTTTGTTAACCGTTGTAATTACAGCACGGTTGTACCGAACACATCTTCACGTGCTCTCGTAGTGTATGATCGTCTCGCAACCCGGTCGATTGTCTTAGCTGTAAAATAAACAAACACTGGTACGGTCGTATCAAGAAGACAGGGTAGCGAAATTACCCTCATAAGTAAACCCTACAAAACTCGGGAGAATCGGTCCTGCTAGAAGAAGATGGCACCGCCGGCTAGGTGATGCGGTAAGTCGAGTGCAATCCGTAGCGGGAACCAGCATGGCCGAACACACACACACACATACTCACACAGAATCAATGCAACACTCAGTTTGGCAAATGCTTGCACGAGACCGTTGTGAGATTGCTGTTTGCATAGGATGTGGCTGCTCGTTTCGGGGGTACACCCTTTAGGGCTCCGTTTTCGGTCAGTCGTTTTGCACTCTATTTCGTTTTGGTACGCGCGCGTTTTTATGGCGCGATTTTACACTCCCTGCCCGATTGCCCGTAGTTGCTTGTATCGCGTAAATCGCTGCGCAAAAGCATTTCTGCTGCGGGCCCCTCGTTCTTTCGTTTTCCCGAACCGAGCTGCAGGGTTGCAGGGTGGTAATGGTAATTTGATCTCCATGTTTATTCTTCGACACCTCCCTGCGACCTTCGACAATCCCCACCGCTGTGGCGCACCGGTCCTTCCCATCCATTCATGTGCAAGTGTACACACTCGAGCCCGAAGACGATTGTCGAGATGGGGATGGTGAAGAAAATGAGTTCTGTTCCCATTCTGTCGTAATTGTCGCGTCTACGTTCCAGCAAATACCGTACTGCGGGTGGCAATATTCCCCAAAGACAACGGCATCGCTCCACAATGGCCACGCGGTGATGACATCGAAGGGTGACTTGGGGACCGGGTGAATCAAAAACATTGAAATCGTTTAAACTCTTTCGAACAAACGCTTGCGGATTGAATGAAACAATACAAGAACAGGACGAACGCGAAGGAAGAAATTGCCACATTCGACAACATTCCCTGCAGCATGTGTTTCGATGTTCGGTGTGTTTCTTATGTGAAATAAAACAAATAAAAAGAGGCAAAAAGTAATGTCGTTTCTTTTTCTTAACCAAGCACCTACAACATGAAGCTTGCAAACGGAACAACAACACATTTACTGAGGTCCTCTCAGGAGACGAAGAACCGCGAATTGGGAACCAGGGATGATATTGAAGCGCACACGGTTTACCCGCCCGAAACGCACCATAATCTTATAGTACACCCCTTCTCAAACCTCCCAATCGTGCCCAACAACACTCAACGCGACAAGTGTATGCGTGTGGCCGTAGGACCCCGCCTGTGTTCGGAATGGCGTACTGACAGGCATGCGAACGAACGAAGGAACAGTTGTCCTTGCACCGGCAAACATCGTGTTATTCGTACGTATCCAATTACAAATAACATATCCAACAATAAGTTTTAATTGAAGGACGTGTTCTGGTTCTCCGTTTTTTTATATTTATTTACACACCCTCCACCAACGGTGTGACAATCGGGGTTTCGGGCGATGTTTTGGCGAAGGGTTGACTGAGGTGATTAAAAAGCGAGTACCAACAGGGCGGGTTTGTGTTAGGACGTTGCTAGGGTTGTAACGTGTCGACTGTATTAAAACACATTTTCCATAACTGGGCGCGTGATAACTATAACGATCACTGAAGATGAGTTGAATCAAGTGGATGAACCAGTTTTTTTGTGCTTTTATCTCTCATCGGACAGCATGTTCCTGTTTTAATCTCATTTCCAACAAACCATTAACATAAAACAAATAAATAAATTCAACTACTTCCTGAGCACTCTTCCACCCGACAGGCGCTTTCAAACGCACGCACTTAACGGGTGAGAACATAAGAACCTCAATGTTTCCCAATTTCTTCCAGCCGTGTTTTGACAGCCCCGGGTTATAGGGACCCCATCTGAAACCGGTTCCCGGGGCAACATGTGTGGAAAAGAGTTTAGTGAAAACAAAACCCATTCCGCTGTTAATTTCCACTAAACGATTTCCACGCCTTTGCTCGATGGAGTCCAGATGGGTGAACTCAAAGGGTAACAGATTCACCGCCGGTTGACAGCTGGAGGGCCTGGGAAATTGAGGTCTCCCATAGACGTCGTCGTCCTTGCGCGTTTTGCTACGCCTGCAAGCGACACCGTGTCGCCACGATTGAAATGATCCTCTAAAATCCTACGCAATGGGAGCAACTGGGAAACGTCCATGAGAAAATTCAATTCCAAACAAAAAAAGGAAGATCCCAAAACAAACAAGCTTAGCCCGCCCAGTCCGTATCCTGGCCGGTGTCGTTGTTGGTTTTACCTGATTGGAATGCTTGGTCCATCAAATCATCGATCGTGCGAATTACTCGCTTTGAACGTTTTCTCAAATCTACCTGCTCCCAAAGAACGGTCATTTCTTCGCCTACACAGGACAATGCCCAACTTGAATGCGCGTCTCAAGCGCCATAATTTGAACCACAGCATCAAAGTGAACAATCGATCGAAAATTCCAATCGCCCGGTAAAGAAAAGGTCTTTCGAGGGTAATAAATAAAGATTTAATGATTTTGCTGTTCGGACGAGCTTGTTTATTTTGTGCATTTATCATAAGCCCTGCGTAAAAGGGCAAGGATCGTGGTGCAGGATCTTTGTTTGCGTTGGCTGCACGTAACAAGGACGCACCGGAGGAGAAAAGGACCTCAGAATAAACGTCCAAAACGATTTATCATTCCACTGGTGTGCGCTTCATTTGAGACGCATTTGGTTTAATTTTTTGTATCCCTCTCTGACTCGTTTTCTCCAAACAAAAGCATCTCAAAATCTGAAAACCAACAAATTAATAGCGCATGAGGGTGTTTTTCCCGAAGGATATTCTTTCGACCGTTCGCATAGGCACTTGCTGCATGCGAGTTGGTTCCGAAGAGGAAAGAAGCCGATGAGTCCACCGAGACCGGGAACCTGCATCGATCGAAATGATGTCACTTGTTTCAGCTTCTTCTGGCTGGTTTTTTTTGGGGAACTCTGGATGACAGTATCGGGTTTCCCCGATTTGCCAGTATTGCGGTGTCTATAAACACACTCTCCAGCACCCTTCCCTGTAGGTAGAATTTCCCCCTCCAACTTGGAGAGGAGGAAATTTGAGAGGTTTCATGCATTTTCACCAACCACAATGGCAATGCGACCATATGGCGGAACGGCTGCAAGCAATAACGATCGTATTGTTGGTAATGAATAGAATAGTTAGAGGGAAGAATGTCCCGAATTGCACATGCAACATGTGGAGTGGAGTTTCAACAATATTTAATCAATTATTCATGGTATAATTTTGCAGTAAAATCGATAAAGAAAAATTAAAACTAAAATAGCATTGAATAATATCCTCTTCTAACGCCTCTTTAAAGTACATCAGAATGCTTTATCGGCCCTAATGAGTACTTCAAAAACAATGCTATTTATTCTCATTTCCACCGCTGTTCATTTGGCGCTTTTAGAAGCTATTAAACGACGTTAAACATTTTCCATTCAGTACCTCAAAAGTAGCATGGCGTGTAGCCAGCAAAGCCTTCATTAATCATGTTCTAAAAATTGCCACTCCATTCTTGGTGTACCGAAAAATGACTTTGCCGGGACCGGCAGTTGGCCACCATCATTCTAAAACCAAGCGTTCATCGTGCGAAGCGTGTATTAGGTTACGCTCAGGGTGCGCTCAGGGTTTTTTTTTCTCTTGTTCCTTGTAGCTACCGAAATCTGTCCTCCTTAATTACAGACATGAGTCAACCCATCTGTCAATTCGAGAGCACGGGAAAAAAAACATGAAGCTAACGAGCCTTGGGTCAACCTGCGGAGCGATTTCTCAAGCCGAACGTTGGTTGCCCTGCATCTGCTCGCCTGTCTTTCGATGAAAGACGTTTGATAAGTTTACTGCACGAACGAGAGAAAGACCATTCTGTTTATGTTTTTTAACGTAAAACTGTTTTGTTAACATGTGCCTAAATGTTTTGCCGAAAAAAACATAAAACAAACGGTACAAATTGCTAATAATCCATTCGCTTCCTACCGTTTTGCATTTTCGTTAAAGTGAAGACAAATTGTGCAAGCGGAAATAAAAACGAGTGGAATGTACATGCTTTATGTTAAAGAGCAACAATCAAAAGTTTTTTCTTCTCTGCAAATTGTACATCGCTTGGGTAAGAAAAGTTTTTCGTGCAGTTGTTTTATATTTTCTCTACTGCTCGTTACGAATTGTGCGGGAAGGTTTTTTTTTCCTTTTTAATTCCAGCTCGCCCAACAAACCAGCATAAACTTGGTCCACTGGGGAGGTTGCTACCCGTCTGCGGAACCCCCGGGAGGAATGTCCTTGCGCAATATTCGCCCTCAAAACGGCTCAATCCCGTTGGTCATCCGCCATTGTTTGGCAAACAGAAGTTGAGCCCGAAAATAGGATTACCTTCAAATAAACAATGCAAAAACGTGAACCGGATTCGCGAGTGGCGAGTCCGTTTGCCATCTATCGTGGTCGTTTTGCTACGTCGGGCAGAAAAACGAACAACGGATTAGTGGCCGTGGCACAGCGCGGGTATTACACTAGGATCCAAGACTTTCAACGTTCATCCAGTGCACCTCGCCACGCGAAAAAAGAGGAAGGATGTGAAACTGAGGCTCCCGGAGGAATGAACACAAACGGAACGGATAGTTCAAACAGCAGTCCATCCCCGGGTGGAGATTTTTGGCAAACTGCACTAAGAATAAATCTTGTCCCGCGTATGCCTCTCGAAAGCTCGCAGTTGTCCGGCAGTGCAAATCGCATCACTTAAATCCAAACAACAGATTCCGAAAATCAGATGCACGTTCGAAAGCTAACCAAAACAAATCCCCACAAAGCGAAATCAATAGCCTATCAGGCGATGACTTCTGTACTGCGTTGGTCTAGTACTTCTCAATGATGTGGAAAAGCGAACGCTTGGATGCTTCGGGCGTCGTCTGGCTGAGCTGGATCACCGATGAAGGGCGAATTAGAGTGAAATTAGATTGACTTTTGAGCATCGTCTTGAAGTGAACAGCTGGAGTCAAGTTGACTCTTAAAGTTGATTCAAAATTGTCAATTGAGTAGGAAAGCAGGCATGTTCAAGGACCTTATAGAAGCTCTGTAGGGAAATCAGTCAATAATTACTGTAATATATTGATGCTTACCTAAGTTTGGTTACTAATTTCTTTTAACCGTTTTGTCTATTAGATGTCTTTATATCTGGAATTTTATACAGGATGGATTTACTTAACATTTTCAAGAGATAGAAACACACATTGATAGTTTTAAAGCAACAAACCTGTACACAAAACATTCATAACATAACATGGTAACGAGGACAGTGGAAAAAATATGTGTTCCCTTTAAAACATTTTATGAAAAATGGTCACAAAACTACAATAAAGTTGTTTACGTTATTTGACACTTAAATGTCTTTATAGAGGATTATGCAGGGATAATGCAGGCTTAACCTTATTTTAAGGTCTTTTAGATTTTTTATTACCTTATAAAAAGCTGGTTTTCATACAATGAATTTTAATATTTAAAAATTGTATTTGTTTTAAACTGGGTTTGTTACTAAAATTTCAATCAAAATAAATATTTAAGCTAATACAAATTCTGAAAAGTAAAAGGTTACTAATGAAAGGCTCAACATCCTACAAACAAAGTTGCTATATCCCTTGAAGATTTTAAGAAAATCGGAAAAACGAGTGTCCATATATTTGTCGTACGCGCTATATTAATATTAATATTCTTGGCTCTATAAAAAGAGTTATTCGTTGTTATTGTTATCCGCTTAAAAGCATATTTAATTTCATTCATTCAACATTTCATTGCGTTTAAAACGAAGCCTTTTTTGCAAAAATATTCTCAATTCACTAAACAACATGTTTATGTTCCCAGTCCCATTTTGCTCATGGTTCGAATCATAGGAAAACAAAAATCCATTTAAACCATTGTATTTGTGTGCCAGTCCTCCAACATTTACAAAACATTTCCTGGTTCCATTTCCGTCGTCCTTGACGGCTTGGAACTGCACGAAAGTTTACGGTACGTATTGATGAGTGGCATGTGTGGGCGCATTCGTAAATATTTGTAAATTACAACAATAACATTTTTAGACTGGACGAACGAACGAAAAACGGGAAAACTTTTATTCCTTCCCCACCCTAATGGTGTGTCCTTCGGACTTTAAGGTCGGTCGGTGTGTTTGTACGCGTTTGGGGTGCCCTTGCCGTATATTTAGTTTCACAAATAGAGGAAAAATCAGCAAACCGCACCGCACGAGAGCCCGAGCCGTACGACAAAGTCGATACTTAGCCACGCTAAGGATTTGGGTGGTGAAAACGGCAGAACGCATTCCATTTAGCGACGTTCGACCCCACTCTGTCCAAAGGGACCAACGGGGATTGTTTATTCAGCGAGAAGGACCCTCACTCTCTCTCTCTCTCTCTCTCTCGCACGGTCCACTTCAGGGATAACATTTTCCACCCAAATGCACACACCGCCGACAATGGTCGAGGGTTTCCATGGAGCGTACGGACGTTGGACCACGACCAAAAGCGGGTAAGTGTATGCGAACAACGTTTTCTGTGTGGCGAGACACATGCTTTTGTGCTGATTCTTTTGTTCCATTAGTATTGGATGGAATGCGGTAAAGTGCTTATGTATTGGACTGTTTATGGGTTTTCGAGAGCTGTAATATTTGTAAATGTTATAAACAATTTTCGATACTTTAAAGCTCGTTTCAGTTTTTACGTCTTTTAGTTCTGAAATTCTCCACTACGCGGCGCACTCCCTAAAACTATTTTTGTGGAATACCTGTACAAGATTATCCACATACCAGAACCAGATACCACCGAAAAGCACCCAATTATGCCCCAATCTTCTGGCCAGCCTCTCATGATGGCAAATTATCGGGTCCACTGTTTTTGCTTCTAATTAAGCTGAAGCATTCCCGGTGGCTTAGGAAAATTCGGAGGGACGCCGTACGCTCAACCAAATGTCACAGTTGTCGTAATATTTCATTTAAATTTAAATTAACTCTTCCCCCCCAAAAGGACGCAAATTAGCCTGACCGGAGCAGGCCGATTTTCTTTGCAAATGGAATCAATTAGAAGCCTTCCGCCAATTGTTGCCACTGTTTGCTATCTTCGTCGTCCGTGGGGTGCAGACGGAAGGTTAGTCGCATGGGGAAAAGTACTTCATTTTACTCTCCCCCCCGTGCCGGGGTATCGGTTCCAGACACTTTCATTTAATAAGTATGCTCTTGTTCTGGCTCAAACTTTATCAATTCCGAGTGAAAAAGGTCAACATTCCCCGGGCTTCTGTGGCTAACCTTTCCCAGTGCAGAGTGCCGTCTGAACTTTTGACAGAACCTGAAAAGGGCGGCAAAGTCGAAACAAATGTTACATAATTGCGTTCATTCAATTCCATTTGCACGGAACACAGCACGACGAGCTGTTACGGGGTTTTTCCGTATACGTTGGGATGGGACGCGGAGGTTTGGCAGAAGGGTGGGAAGAAAAGTTGAATTTGGTCGGTCAAAACATTTACACACGCATTCAATGTCGCCTGTCAATGGTTGATATCGGAGACAACCCTTTAAAAGGACACCTTTCCGGGCAATGTCCGGTGCTGATGTTGGTTCCAGTTTTCAATGGTGTTTTCCTTCAGCCTGCGCACGGTACGACGCCCCGAAGCAATAAGGGCGGAAAGGCAGGGTGGAAAGGCGACGTGAGATTGGAATGGAAATTTAAATGACAACAATATTGTTTCCTGTCCACCTTTCGGTGCAAAGCGGTCTCGCAATGCTTCGTCCACAAAATGTTGGAAAATCTAGCCACCTCACACACACATACCCAAGCACTGATACGACTCAAACGCATCGTGAATGATGAGGAAAACTCTGATTGTGTGTATATGTACTTCTTTCCCATGGCAAAGTGTGCTCCAGAAGGAAGCACGCTGGTGAAAATGCGCCATCCTGCGAATGACCATCGATTGAATATTTAGATAAATTTTCAATTTGAATAAATGAAAATCATTGTTTTTAATATGCATCTGACACGCACCTTCCGTGGTACGGGTTCCGTGCCTTTTTAACCGTACGGATGAATACTCGTGGTAAGGTGATGGTAGGCCACATGATAAACAACGTACGCCACTGCACACGACTGCTGTAGTGTTGTAGCTGTGCGGAGAAAGTCAACTACAGTGCGAGGGTTGCAGTCCGTTTTTTATGGGTTTGTGGTGTCCTATTTCAAATGAGGTTATCGTAACGTTGGGTTTTAGCAGAAATGAATATGGAATAAAATTGTGTCAAGGTTAGAGAAAACAGTATTGCTTTTTTGTATTATTAAAGGTTGGTTGCACTCAAAAATAAAAATTAAAGAATTTATTACGAATAAATGGTCTCACTTTTCTCATTCCAAAATAGCCTGAATGTATGAAATTTTATTGGATTTTATTCTCTATATCTAAAAAAACGGATATTACTGAGTATTTGCACAATTTCTGCATATATGCTGTAAGTTGACAAGAATAGTGAAAAGTGTCCTAGTTGTATGTGAATGATTAGGATGACCTTTTCAAAGAATCTTTTTTCAATTCTTAACTTAATTCTTTGCACAAAAATTGTATTGCCATAACATTAATGATCTCTTCGTTTGTCGTTGATCTTTGGAGTTGAACATTAATGACAAAAACTTTATCAATATATCATTCCTTCCCAAAAAATCAGAAGGGCTAATTTCGGTATCTTAAATGAAAAATTTAATTACTATAGATCATTATACAAAATCTACTAAGGTAGTATTATGCAAGATTCTACTATTTTAATAAGAATAACACCAGAAAAACAGAATTATCCAAGCTTGATACACTAATTTTAAAAATTGCATTCATTTTCATCGCATTCTCCATAAAATAATTACTAAATTTCGTTGTAAACTGCGAAATACAAGAACTTAATGAAATACGAACACATGAATCTCAAAATGCGTTTAATTGAATCTGGAATTGTGTATAGTTATTGATTCGCTTCTTGAAATATTTTATAAACTGAAAAAGGGATTTTTTTCAACATACTTCATATAAAAAAATATTGGATGCTCAAATTGTTAATTTGTTGTTGTTGGCGAACAACTGTTTGTACTAACAACTGTATTTTTCTTTTGAGTAAAAATGATAAGATAAAAATGTAAAACAATTAATTTATGTGAAAAATGCTTTATACAGTTATTTACCAGCAGAAACAAGAAAACGAGAATATTTCAAGCAATGAACCAATAGGTATACACGTTTTCATTATTAATGAAATGCATTTCAAGATTCATGTGTACGTAAGTAAAAATAGCAAGAATGTCAAACAACTCTAAACTGTCTCTGGTACAACTAGCAGCAAACAAACATAAGTCTCTTGTTATGTCTCTTTTGTATCCATTAATTTCCTATCAACTGTACACGGAAGATTTATTTCCAGTAAACACACGAACCCAAAACCCGACCCCAAGAGTCCCCATGCTTCCGAATAAATGAGTCATCCTTCGTCTTGAAGGTTTCTCCTTTTTTATCAAATTTTCATCTCGCACCGCTAATTGTTCCTTCATTAACACGAAGTGCCACAGCTGAGTGGCACTCGTTCACTAGGAAGCAACAACACGGGAAAAAATAGGAATTAAATTTTATGCAACAATCCTTCCATCGCTATCAGCCCGAAACCCCCTTTGATGGATGACCACCAACTTGAACTCCATTTCCGACCACTCGGAAGTCCTCTGAGGGCCCCGAATATCCATGCACAAACAGCACCGCCTCACTGTTTTTTTTTACTACAGCGCTCTAACGGGGAAGGCAATTAAAAATGTATTAAACCCGCCCTACACAACGAAAAAATGACAAAACAATATTTATGGTACGGCGATAAATGGTGACGGTTTAGCGCGATGGTAGCATGGGTGGGGGGTTTTTCCGAAAGTTTTCCCCGTTATCGTCCACACACCGGCGGTGGTGTAAGAACGCAGGTCGGTGACAAAATTTCCTTTGTCGATTTTAGTGGTAGGAAAAAATAAAAAAACGTAAGATCCAATCTGCAGAAGGGTGAACTACTGATACCAACAAACACAACACTCTGGTGGGAAGGCAGAATGGGAGTTCCGGAAGGAAAGGACCCGCGGGCACATTTTATTCACTTCCTTCCGTTGGGATGCTTCGGAAAAGCGGATGGGGATGGGGAGGAAAAACTGTTCTTCTCGGACCGGATATGGGACCCTTTTTTCCACGGGAGTCATTTTTACAATCGCTGTAATTAAATTGCCTCCAGCATCCGTGTGCGGGCTCCAGTTCCGAATGCCCGTCGTTCGGCCAGGGAAAGTTGGTGGAAATGATTGAGTTTTTCGGGCAAACAGGAGTTCCGTAATGCCCGCCGGAAACGCAAATGCGCCGATATGTTACCAATCCCTGAGGTTTCCACGCCCGCCGGACCGATTCTGTCGATCTGGTGCTTTATGTTTCGACAGCTTTACAGCTCGGTGCAGCCTCGAAAGGGGTGGCAGCCGAAATTTACCGCACCAGTCAGCCATGAAATTAACTTTAAAGCGAATGACGAACGCCAAACCGTCTCGGCCGGTTACGGTTCGGTGCGTTTTTGTCATTACGATTCCACACGGGGGGTTTTTCCTCGACTTTCCTTCGAAGTGTTTCGATTGCGCGAAAGTGTGACAAACGCGTCGCCGACCGTGCAAAGCGAAAAGTCGTGATTTATTCGGTCTGCGGTTTGATTGGTTAAATGATTTAGTGCGCTGCAAGTGGTGCACGACGTCCGCCACACAATTGCAAGAATTGCATGCTTAAAGTGTTTGACGATCGTTGCGACACTGTAAATTTTGGTTAAGCAGTTATCGGTTGGTGTGGAGTTAATTAACAACTGTTGGGAAATAAACTGATGTAATGTTGCCCGATAGAACGATTGATATAGCTTCTGTTATGTAAATGATACCAATTAGTCAAAGAAAGCAAACCGTGACAGTGACATTCAACCTTCCCAGTACGGAATGTCCCTAGCAACATTTCCCTCTCGCAAGGCAGTTCCAAAGTCGCTGATGAAAGATGAAACGATGGAAAGTTTATAGTTCTGACTCATCTCCGCTACTCTTCTCAGCTTTATCCCTTTCCACCAGCACGCCAAACGGTCATAGCGAGAAGTAGCAGCAGTAAGGCACAAATTGGCAGATTTAATATGAAATTTAATTGCCATTAGAAACCGTAACCATAGCAGATGGAACGCTAAGCCACACCGAACGCTAAAGGCCAACTTTTCCACGTTTAGTCGTGCGAGCCTTTCGCAGCATCTTCGCCGTCCGCAAGGAGCCTACGGGATATACTTTGTGAAGCTAAACCATCATCGTCCCTCCCAGACCGTTTACGACCATCACAGCAAGCCGGACAACCGAATGGGGGGAGTTTTTCTTTTATGACCCCGCACGGGTGCAGTGTTCGTCCATGGTGGAAGGATGCTGGCAGTTCGTTCGGGGTGCAAAATGGGGAGGTTTCTGTCTGGAGAATCAGGAAGTCCATTATTCTCGCATGCACTCTCGCAACCGAGCACGGCTTAATGAAATTGCCAGTGCGTATGAATTTATTATGGCAAAAATTAAACATGATTAACGTGCAACGCTCGGATAATCAGACAAAAATGCTCCACCGGGAAGGCTTTCTGTTCGGTAAAAGGACACCGCCACCGCCGGTGAATGACCCATTAGCAGTAACACTAGTGGCCAGTTTGGTAGTAGTTGAATCACAAATCGTTAACTTTAATTGCTGCTTTGCGGCTGCCGGCCGCCCGAAAACTGTGTGTGCAACCCGGTGGACGGACGCCAGGATGCCATTTTCTTCCGCGCCATGAGACATTACTTTTATGTTTACGGTTGGGTGGTAATTCTTGGTTGGGTTGGGTTTTTAGTGTGGCCACTTCTTGGGAAATGTTAGCTCGGTGGACCACTTTGCGGCCAGCGTTAAAATCACCGGACAGTGTCTATTTGGGAGTTTCTTTTTTTTTGGTTATGAAGTTACATTGTATTTGCCGTGTGCGTATTACACGCCGTCACCTAGGACACCGAGCAAAAGAAAGGACACACTTAATTGATCCCACTCGAGCGAGCTTTTCCGTTTGCTCCCCTGGCGGTGGCCGCCCATTCAAATTTAATTGCAATCGCTTAAACAGAAACACTGCAAACTAATTAAATGAAAGCAGATTGAATGGTTTGGAAAAAAATAGCATCCTTCTTTTCTTGAGGGGGGGGGGGGGGAGGAGGGGATGGGAAGAAGGATGTTTAATAAAAAATACACCTCCCATCAAAAAGACGACCTCCCTTTTTTATTCATCAGAGGATCAAAACATAAAAAACAACTACATGCGTAAACACCAACCCCCAAAGTACCTTAGCGTGCTGATTAAGCGTAGCTACTTGAACGTCAAGAAAAAAACATAGAAACTTCAAGTGCTGGAAGAATTTCATTAGCCCATCACTAGGCCGCTCCTTCGGACCGACGAGTTAATATCCGTCACAGGTGGCTGCTACCGGTGTGAAAGATAATTAATAAGGATTTCAAACATTAGCTTTGATGTTGACGGGGTCGCGTCTTCCAAACCAGCCGAACGGCAGCGAAAACCTAATAAATTTCATTTACAACGCTACATTAAACCACGCTACTGATAATGCCCGGGCCTCTTCGACGGGCTTATCGCTTCCGCTGGGCGCGTTATTTTTGTACGTCAAATGGGAAATGGCGTTTATTAGAAAGCGCTATATTAAAAATTTAACGCACCGGCTTGATATGAAAAATTCCCTAATTTTATGCAAAGAATATGCTCGTGTCTTAGGGAAAGGAATTAGATGTATTATCTTACGGGTACTTGAAAGGCACAACGGGGAAATTCTTCTTGAATATTGCATTCTTTTTAAAAATTCACTTCCGTTTGACGGTATGTTTTGTTTTGCTCATCAAAAGTGCTCAACACAGCATGACGGCGAACGCTTGTAGTTTTTGGGCTGATCGGGCGCATTCTTAGCTCATTATCCGCTCATTATCGTGGTTCACTTCTATTGATCGTTAATTAGCTTCCATAAGTTCCACAACCGTTTACAGTAGACCACCCCCTAGCAAAAAAAAACAACAAAAATAAAACGAATCCTCATCAAAAGATGCATTTCTGTCAACCGTCCAATATCCCCGGGTCGGGGCATCGTAGAACGAGTAAACAGTAATTAAACTCAATTTGATGCCTCATCCATCTTGGTCATCTCGCCAACAGGCGACGCACCCAACCCCAAAAGACTCACATTTTTATATGTATTTAATTTTCTGCCTCATTCACACAACAAAACATTGTGGAACGATGGAATGCATTCTTCACACATTTGTGTTGTGGAAAGCGAAAAGCAAACGCGATAAACACGAGCAAACGGCCATATGGATCGGCACTGTATGAGGGTTACCCACTCCCAATGGTGGAAGATTCCAATCTGACCCCTCCTGGTGACGTTGATACCGAACTGTGCAACATTACATATGCACCCAGAGGATTTCTCCAAACCAGCCGGCGAAGGAAAGAAACCACCAGAAATCATCCATTCCGTACCATCCGTGGACTGTGACATCCTGCAGCAAATCTTTCTTGTTTTTTTGTCGCTTTTTCCAGCATTTCCTTGCTCGGTGATCCATCACCGCCGTTTGACATCTAACAACCGTGTCTTCTCACTTTTTTAAACGCCACACCATCATACACTAGAGAGAAACGGTTCGCTCCGGATGGGCAGCGTGTTTTCGGTATGACAGCGCGGTGACTTTATTAATTCCTGATTGAGCACCCATTATCGGGCCCCGGGTACTGGGAACGGTGCGCGAAGCTGACGGCCCAGGGAAGGAAATTGATTGGCTCGACAGGATACTGGGCAGACGGTTTGATTGTTGACCCGCTTTGCACACAACCGAACGACACGGTGCAGCGCGTCTTGTGCATCCTTCGGTGAAATTTCCTGCCGGTGTGGGTACGTTCCTACCGGGTCCGTCACGTCCGTTTGTCAAAATGATTCAAGATCGGACTTTGATTAAGCGTATCTTCACGGCGAGTTGAAGGGTTACGGGAAACAGTGACGCCCGGTAAACGATGCGCTATCTGATCGTACGACAATGCAGCGTAACGCACGCACGTGAAGCTGACACTGATTGATTTAATTACAGACGAAGGAAGTTTGCAGATGCTGCAGAAGTTACGCCTGTGCACGGGTTCTTATTCTTCAATCCAAATGAGATTTTTAAGATACATTTCTGTGAGAGAATGGTAGAATGAGGATAATGTAGCAAATTTCTTGAAAACTAAGATTCAGAGCAGATGTGCACGAAAAATTGTCAGAAAAGACAAAAATGTCTTTTATATTGGATAAGGTAAATTTATGTATTAAACATAAACATATCGCAGAGACTAAGAAACGGTGAAAACTACATAAAAGTTAATGATATCATTAAGTAACGGTCTAGTATTCTAGTATCTAGCCGAACAATATTCTGTGCAGATGCCAGCAGTATACGGCCTGCACGTCGTTGGGTTGGTAGGGAAGGAGAGAGGAGGGTATCTGGAGAGAGGAGGATTCATTTGCCTGGATAACTCTAATTAATTGATTTCTCCTTATCCTAGCTAAAAGACCCTATCAGCAAGCTTGCTCCAATAGCGATGTTTAGAGGAGAATAGTATTCTCCCAGTTACTCAATTGCTTTAGTGCTAATTTTTACACATAGGTGGTGCATAGGTATGAGACTCATTTTTCCACGTAGCAGGATAGTCAGTCCATGCTACGGGGGAGCGACCCGGATGGGGTTTTGGTCCCGGTCTGTCGTGTGAGAGACCAGCGCCGATGCCACAACTCCACAGGGCCGCCACCAAAACCAACATTATGAGACTAACAAACTATTGAGGACAGCAAGACATGACTTTAATAATAAAAAAAGATTGTTGTCTGAACTTGAAATTGAATTCGTTGGGGTTTACTCCGTCAGCCAGAAAAATATTCTGGTTGTAGTTAAAAATATGCAAAAAAAAATTAATTCATAGTTGGATGGGGATGAGTTTGACGTTAGGCTATATCTTCGGTAGATTTCATGAATGTCTCTCGAGTCCTTCAAGACAGTATTGATATATTGTTACTAACATTCATCACGATCATTACTTCATTTCGATCTGAGGATCTTTAAAACCGTCTCTGCCATGGTGTCGGATCTGAAGGTAGTCTTGATAATTACTTAGTTAATACTTCAGAATCTTCATTAGTTAATACTTCAGAATTCGCTGAGACGATCTTGGATGTTAGGGGTTCGCTTTATCAAAAAGGAACGATTCTAAATTGCACTCATTTGGAACCCATGATGGCCTGTAACTTCCCATTTTTCCATCTTTTGGCTTACGTCGTCGAATTAGCTTAGAATAACTTGCTTGCTCTGTTACTGAATTGCCTTCAGACTTCAAAAATGGTTGTGTTTTTTTTATGTAAATACTTAAAATTATTCGAAAAATTCACTAGCTTTCATATAAACGAAGAGCACAGGTTCCAGTAATTGGACGGTGGATTTAATCATTCAAAATCTTCTAGATGTGAGCTTGATGTCTATTTGTTTGCACTATCAGCTACCTTTTCCATGTGTTCTTTCACGCCCCAACTAGGAAGAAGAACCCAGAAGCAATCCTTTCCGATTGACAAACATTCACGCGTTTGCGTCGTCATTCACTCAGCCTGGATGCCTTTTTCTTGAGCATGCGGCTAAACCTTTGAACAAAAAAACCTTGCTCCCTTTTTTCCCCCTCGGCACACATTCTACGCAAAAATAAAGAACTTCTTCCAAACACAGCACAAAGCAAACAACCGGTTGTTTGTTGGGAAAAGCTTTTTCGCATTTTGCCGAATGCAGTGGAACGTATTTCGGAAACGGACGGATGGAAGATTCGACTCGAAAAGTCAACCGAAACCGGGAGCTTGGACTGAGCAGAATCACCGGAATCACCGGATGGTACGATAGGGTGTACGAGCGTGTATGGGTGTATGCTTGTCTGTGTGCGTTATTTACAGATATAAATTTAATTAAGACTATAGTTTACTTAGACGCGCTATATGAGTGTTAAGGCGAGTGGATGGAAAAGGAGTAATGTGTTTGCCTTTCTCGAGTCGTCAGGATGTGCACGTGTTTTTTTTTGTTCAAAGTTCGGTAAGCTAACAGCAAATTGGAACGGATGCAAACTGAGCAGGAAACATAACAGATCGGATGTGTAAGTAAAGCTCGATAACATTTCACTACCGGTGTTTTCTCTAACTTCGCTCCGAATGCATACTGTGAGTGGGAAAATATTTTTCCGAAATTCCACACGAATTAATTTCTATCGTAATATTCAAACAAACGTTTGTTGAAAGGAAAGATTTCACTTTAAATGCAATTTTCTCAATAGTGGTTAGTCTTCAAGCGTGTCTGCAGAACGCCATCCTTTCATGTTTGCGTACCTTTCAGAAACATTTCTGCCATAAAATGGTCGTCCCGATTGAATCAAGACGTCCATTTCAACCCCGGCTTCACTTTAAAGCAACTATTGACAAACGTTTAAAACGTTGTCGGAATGAAAAAGGTACGTGCATGGTAAATCTACCATTTGATTTCCATTTTTCCTACCGGAACATAATATGTGGAGCAAAGCACATTCGAGGGTAAATACACAACGAGCATGCCACTCGGAGACGCACACACACTCCCTCAGAGAGAAAAAGAAAACCTCATCGGGTTTTGTTCCGGTTCGCCTTCGGGCCAAATTTGTAGCGAGCAATACATCCGACATGTTCCTTAATTTCGCAGATTTCTTCCATTCGTATGCCCGATCGCTGTAGTGGGTGGAATGGTTTCGGTTCTTGTTGACTTTGACCGTATCACTCCGGGTTTAGAAATCCCACCGGGCCGTTGGAAATCTTACGCCGTACCAGCCACATGAAAGATGAAGATAATCGGACCACATCGGCACACAGCCGCTACATCATCCCCCGACATCGCCCGAGGCGTTACACTTCGACATACGACTCCGTAAGGACACTATTCGTCCCGGACAGTTCTGGTTGGGTCGTGGCCCGCACGGTCGACAGTGCAATGAATGGAACGGAATCGCAAAAGAACACCACGCCCGCGGCTGTTCACGGTTCACAGGGATGTTGCTGGGATGTTTTTATAGCAATGGAACGTTAAAAACCTGCCAAAGCTAACATCGAGCAAACCGGGGCCGGTAAGTAGCAGGGCTATCGCTTCGAGTGCTACGAGTGCCGTCGACGGAAGAACTTCTCATTTCAACCAATTTTGGCGAACGTCTGGTAGTGATCCGGCGCCAGGCGGCTGCAGGCGCAATTGGGTAATTGTTCCAGCTGTAACACAATCGCTGCCGGGTCGTCGGCTGTGTTCGAAATTCGAAAGAAAATTAGTTCCCTCCCTAATTGGTACACGGTATTGAGAACGAGAAAGATATCATAAAACCTGCAAATAGCCGCAAACTTGACATTACACAACAGCAACATCTTAAAAAAAAAACCGTCATCTACAAACCCACAGCGGACAGCACACTGGATCAGGATTTCTTCCCTCTGCTTAACCGTCAACCAGATCACACTTCATTTAATTGCAAAATGGCGTTGGATGCCGGAAGTTGACACTTCCATCTTCCAGCAACCGGCAAGAAGAGCTGAATTTAATCCATCGCCCTTGCTCGTACGGGAACTCGGAAGCGGAGCGATCCACTTCCCCAAACCCTGACAACATAGAATAGACGAGACAGTGCGAACCACCGCGATAAGACCGAGATAAACCGTAACACTCCCCCCTATTGGCCGAGGTTTGCGAATTTCTTGCCACCGTCTGGTGCGGAAGTTGACGGAGAAAGTGTCACCAGAGTCAGTCACAGTCAGCCGAGCATGGAAAAGTATGCGGACAAAAACAGATGGACACAAACCAGAGCCGAGGCACGAGCAGAGTACGGTTTTGGCCCAGCTTTGATGCTGCCTCTTCCATCACTATCACTTCCGCTCAACGCACGGCAAGTTTTTGTTGTTCCACCACGGTGAGGCACCCGAAGCTTTGGATGGGTGCGATTGGTTGGTTCTGCTGGTTTTGTTCTCGTGTCTAAGGGGTGTCCCCCGTAACCGGTACCTTCCGGTCCGGTTGCGGTGACAGTAGACATGTGGTTTGGTTGAAGTTTTTCCTTTTCGTCGACTTTTCCAGCCACAACGTTTGGGGACGCTTTCACTTTTCATTTGCTCCTTCTCGCATTGTGCTGGACCGTTGAGTGGGGTTGTACCGTACCGGATGGCGACAGGATATGGAGATAAAAATACTCCACACGGGGTTATTAGATGGTACTCTTAGTATCTTGCCTTCCTTCCCCAATGGTATCCGGTTACTTCGTGCCTCAGTGACAACAGTGTGCTTCTTGGGCTGCTTCTCATTTCCCATTAGGGAGGATGGTTTAAAGGAATAAAAAAAAGGAAAAGTTTAAACAATATAACAATATGCTTAAGGTTTATAATGGTAATTGCTTTATAGCGGGTTTCCTTGTTGATAATGGCTTACGGTTCTGGTTGAATTAATACGGCTTGAGCAAAGTCTCTCTGGTGTAGAAAAAATGATCCAATTGTTTTATTTTTTAACACTAAACTTCGGGGTTTATTCCAGAGCACACTGATGTCTTGTAATTTGCTATAAGCCATTCAACAAAGAATGTCTTAAGGTATATTCCCCGAAGTTTTAGTCTCCCAAGTTCTCAACCAAAAATTTTTACCCATTGTAGCTGTCCAGCTCAAGAAACATAATTTGATTGAGCTTAGGAAACAAACCAATAAACCAAGGATATCAAGATTAGAGAGCTCAGTATGAGGAACAATACTAGACCAATAATTCAAAAAGCTCTTAGTTAGATGCAAGCATTGTCCTTAACAGTAGATCTCGATCCAAGTTATTTATTAGTAACTCTACATAAATACAATCTTTCTTGAGGAGAGTGTACTATCTTGATGTCAGGTTAAGTATCATTCTAAGCTAAACTGTAGACTTGTCCAAGAACCTCAGGAAATGTATCAAGAAATCTATGGCTTTCCTTAAGTTTATTTACCTGTAATTAAATACTACATCTAACGTACGGGGTAAAGGTATAGATATGTTCTGATACCTATCATGACTTCACCAGTACAATCTTTCGCAGTTTTTCTATCATTACTGTAGCTGTCCATGTTTATAGTACAAGCTTAAATAGTATTTTTCATTAGTAGACAGCGCAATGACAAACAGGTCCTCTATTTGCTGTACGCAAAGAAAAGCTTCAAAGCGTACATGCACACCAATCATGCAAACCCATAATTGCATGTGCTCGTATGTCAAGCTAGCTCCCATCAAATGCGAACAGCCGTACATGAATATGATCGCAAACGTCAAACAGCGTAATTGAATTCAAACATCGCAGTCGTAGCGGGCCGCACAAAAACAGCAGTAAATATTTGTGGAAATCATTACGCGACTCAGTAGTAGATAATTGATCAAATTTTCCGCAATCCGAACCGCACGCCACACGTACATGTGTGCACTGTCGTATGCATGTTCGGAGTGGATTGGTGAAGCATCAAACTCGCCCTGTGTCCCAGGATCGATCGAATGAATCCGCCAAACCCGCCTAGCGGTTAGCGTCCCCCCTATTCAGCCCAAAAGGATGCGGTAGCTTTCGACTTTCCAATTACCGTCAAACAGTTCTTGACTTGGCCTCATCGAAAACCGAGGTGTATTGCTCACTTCGTCGTCTAGCGTCGTGAAAGTGCTTTCGCTCGTTTTTCGCCGGTGACAGTGTGTCCCCAAAGGGGTTGGGGAGAGTAGCAAAAAAAAATCAAAACCCATCCCCATCTGGTTTTCCCAGCCGTATTTCCATCCGGAACGCTCCACGTGGAAGTCGACCGAGGTCATGTCATGCCCGGCGAACTCATCGTTTGTCGTCTGCCATTCGGCCAATCGGTGGCGATCGATTTTACCCAACAGGAAACAGAATCAATAATAACCTATAATGGCGGGAGTACACGACACTCATCACGCCATTCGGGGAACTGGGAGAGAGTGTTCGGTGTCATCCCTTTCCATGTCCCGTACCCTTATACCTCCCCGCTAGTGGCCACTGTTTGCATATCATTTCATGTTCAAATAAATCAAAACGTGAAGTAAAAATTGAAACGCTTGCAAACGACACCAGGGCAAGGAGTGACTTTACTCGGCTTGGGTTTCTTTCATCATCTCCGGGAACACTGCCTGGATTTTGACGTCGTGGAGTTGGCGATTTCCCACTTTAGGTTAAGGAGGTTTGCGTGTTGCTACACTCAACAAGCCTAACCGGATGAGCGCGGTCGAAGAAGCGTTGGCCTCCAGGGTCAGCCGTTCGGTAGACCTTCTTTCGGCTGTCAAATTGCAGCTCCTTTGCGAGACTCGTTACAAGGTCTATCTCTTCTGAGTCTTGGTTTTCTGCTTCTACCACCGTACCAGCATCGCTTGCCGCGAGGCCTAAAATCTTTCGTGGACTAATTATCCGAACGTTCGAGTGTAGTTTTTTTCTGTTCTTCCATTTCAAGTTTTCGGTTAGCAAACTGCCCCCCAAAGACGGTTATGGTAGCTAAAGGGTTCTCAGCGGCCCCGTTCTCGCTGGCGCTTTTCGGGTGGGATTCGTGTTCGAGCGGATAAACACATAAAACAAACAACAGAACCCGAACTGCCGATTGGCGAAATGTTCACACAAATTACCACCGGCCACACGGTTCCGGTGGCGTCCCGGTCCGGCCGTGCGGGATGGCGAAAAAAGGATGATAAATAGGATGAAACCTCCAATTATGCTGTCAAATACTACCCATCAGCTTTACGGTGAGGTAGAAGAAAGATTGGTCCGCAGCAAGGTTTCCCTCCGAAAAGCTCCCAAAAATTAAGACCGCTGCGGTTTTAATCAGCCAAGCTTGCGCACACGAGGGGTTTGGTTTGGAAAATGCAATGAGAAAATATAATGACAGTATTCGGGCAATGATCGGTTGAATTACGTGTACTTTGCCCCGGGGGTAAACGTGGAGTTTGAGCCGTGTCGAACAATTTGAGACAGTTCGTGCCGATGGAGTCATATAAGCGTTGCTGAAGGATGCTTTTGTAAGTGGAAAAGTTTGAAATGGAAAATTTAATTAGAAACATTTAAATTTTACTTCCAAATTTATTCTTCATTAATTATGTCTCTTCAAAAGAACAAATTACATCAATATATCCGAAATACATCATCTGGAAAATGAGAGTACAGTTTCCAACAAGTTATGCATGAAATCCTTACATATTTATTCATATCTCTTGTCAATTGTTCGCATCGCAGCGTCGGCGGAAACAATTAGTCCCCCGAGCAAAAGAAAGATGGAGTTCTCATCTCGGTGTCTACTCGGGAAAGCTGCTCACTCCCTGTTGGGGAGATCCTTCAATGGCGTACAATCTGGCACTCCAATGTACACTACACACAAGCACCGGTATCATCATCATCATCATCGCAATGATCACCATCGGGGCAGCATGAAAAGAGCATAGGGGAACAATTTTATGCATCGATAAAGCACATCCTGTTGCAAATTCGATCGGTGGCGCAAGAATCCGGCACTCCCAAGGCATGCTTTGCACCACCGGATATGGAGTCAAATGGTTGACCGGAAGGAGCAATTTTCTTTCCATTGTTACTCGCTTTCGATTATCGTTAGAATATTGACACTGGTACCGGGTTTGCCTGTCGTGCAAGTGATGTTGTGTGCATCTTCTGGTTGGTGCCATGCTGGAGGAAACCGTTGCACCGGCGCCATTGCAGTGTTCCTATTGTGCAAGTGTGCACATTTTTTTTCGGAACGGTGGCAAACGAGTTCCGGTTGGGGACAGAACATTTCCAGCAGTAGATGCCGTTCATTTTAAGTGTTGTAAATTTTGGGAAAATAAATTCTCAGAAGGATTTTTTTTTCAAACAAAAGCAAATCTAAAACTTCAAAAACACACACCGTGATTGAATTTATTGTTTATTATGGCTTTTTGCCGAGCAGAATGGAATAAATAAAAGCATAAAAACATTTAATCAATTGAATAAATTTCCTTCTCACCCTAATTGACATCGGGTAACATTGGGTACATTCTGCCAGCTCATCACTGCAAGAACGTCACGTACAATAGAGGAAGTTATTTATTCTATTAGATGGAAAATATTAGCCACCCCACTGCTACACTACACAACCCTCCACCAGCAGCGGGTTTCCTGGGCTAATTCCGCTGCAGCGGAACATACCCCGGGGAAGGAAATGATCGTTTACCATTCAACGTAGCGGCACATAAAATTAAGTCCATAAGAAAGAAATGAGGAAAAGACTCACCATCCATAAAAGGCATGGTTTCCTTCTTGGTTACCATTTCCATTTCCCCCCCATCACCCTTGGATTCCGCATTTCGGCTTTTGTCGCCGGTAAATTCGTTTTCTAAAACCTTTGGAAAAATATCCTCAACGACAGCCCAAAACGGGAGCACAAGTGGATAAAATGTTTTGATAAAAACGCAAACGTGTTTCAGGGATATGGACGCCCGCTCGCCTGAGCTGTTTCCGAGTGTTTTCTCTTTCTGGGTTTTTTTATTCTTCTTGCTTCAATTTTCATCCCCTGCAACCGATGTCCATGCGATGGTGGTACGCGTTGAAAGCGGCACTGGATGGCCCCTGCTTAAGAAAAAAGTTCTTCCGCTTTCTTACTGGCGGTACCCTTGAAGATGGACAATTTTGATAAATTTTATAACATCATTTTCCATTTTGCTGAAAAGAAAAACTTTGGCCTCCCCTGTAAAAGCTTGCATGCGTACGGGCGCGGTACTGCAAAACATTCCCGAATGTGTATGTACAACGCCAGACCAGGCCACTGGCAGGAGTAAGGGTGTTTGGAATGGACGAGTCGTAAAATCGGTTAAAATATATTGAACGCTTTTCCTTTTTGGGGACGAAAACTGTTTCGGTGCATTTTGATGATGACGAAAATTTTAGGGAACATAAAACATTGGAACGAAATTGCTTTTATGTTCTTGGTGGAAAATGTTTGACATGTGTAACGTCTCAGTTTGACACAATCAAAGGGAAAGTAATTTGTATTTTATTATTAAAAAAAATATCTCACTTTCCTTTACGGCGACGCGAGCTTTAATACATGCCTGCCAAACAATCTCCATCAGCGTACGGACGCTGGCAAGTTGGCCAAAAAGGCGGTAATAACGAAAATGATCACGTATAGGCAAATTTTGAATTTGATTCCAGAAACAAAAAAAAAAGTTGCTAGCCGTGCAAAGTTTTCCGAGCCCCGAAACAACGTACTTTGACACTTTGGAAGGCAGTTTTCTTACGGGCACTTTTCCACTGCGCTGTCCCACCATCGAGATGATGACCGGAGCCATCATTAAAAAGCCACGTTCCCGCTACGGGACGCGAGTCTCATTTTGAACGAATTTTTAATGTGCCCAGAGCTCCATAAACAAGCACCCGCGTACTTGGCATTTTTGAGTGGAAGCGTGCGGACAGGCGAATGGGGGCTGCGAAGTTTTGCAGCGGAACAATCTGCACGTCGTCAGCATACTGATGGGATAGCTCGTTTGAGAAGAAAGAAAACTCCAAGAAAACCTGCTGCTAGAAACACTGGCCAGGAGCGAGATCTACCGGCGAGGCGGAACTGTAATTAATGTTAAATCAGTTTCGAATAAAATGGCGCACAAGGTAATGGTCGAACAAGAAGGTTGAGTTCGGGCGGGCGAAACATTCCACCGCGTGGAACACTCCCTTCTGCGTTGACTGCTGCTCCACACAAAACAATAAGCCATCGGATATGTAAATCGACAACTAAATCGATGAAATACCGATAAAACTGGCCCTGGTACGCCGTCATCCGCTTGTCAACAACAATAAAATCTTACTCCGGTGATTCGGTCCCGTATCGGCGGGACTCTCCAACAGTCGATTATCGAAATAATCCACACTGCCTACGCAAACGGCGACCGCCCCGGAGTTCGAAAACCGACCGAAGGTGATGATTACCGAGACCATGAAAACCGGCTGATGGCTTGATCCATCAAAACGCGGCGGATGAGCGTCGTGTGACAAAGCTGACAGCAGCGACGTTTTTCGATCGAGCGATAGTCCGCCCGGCCTAGATCGGGAGATCTGATCTGTTACAGCAAAGTGTTGGGAATTTGAGATGGAAAATCTGATCAGCCATACTGGAAGGATGAAAGCACACACCGTTGCATCCCGTCCTTCCCACACCGTCGTTTGGGAAGTTGCGTACACTTGGCTTTGTTTTAAAAAATAGCTTCGACCTTTCTCCGTCCCCAACGGTGTTCTTTATTTGACCGCCAATAAATCAATCAATCGGTCCGGTTTCGGCCCACCATCGGTAATGGAGTAGTACGGCCCCCACACAGTACGGGAGTGGCCTAGAAGACTCGGGACGTCTAGTTTATGGCCCGTGGACTGTTCTCACCCGCGTCTGACATTAATGGTTTATAATGATTCGTATCGATTTCCCGTGCGTGCAGGTTGCACTGCATTCTTCGGAAACATGAAGCGCGATCCGATTGCGCGAGCAGGGGTGTTTCCAATCTCGCGACAGCTTAAGTTGCGTGTCAATTTACGCTCTATCTCTGCGTCTGATGTGTGTGATTGTGTGGGATGTGGAATGATGATCGAGTGTACGCTTCCCGTATTGATGAAAGCTTTGTAGCTATACTTTGTTGCTAAGAAATGAATCACACCGTTTAGTTTTTATTTCTCTTCAGATAATTGAAGTGCGTGCAGAGATCGTAAAGATAGAACAATTTATATAATCCAATCAATTACAATAAGGCACTGCATCCTTCATCTGGAATAAACAAATAAATAAAGAATCAACAAAATTACACTATAAATATCACAGAGAGGTATCTTTAACTTCTTTTCCAATTCTTCGACGTCTGAAGAAGAAAAATACTGCAAAACAACATCAAAACCTTTAATAAAATGTTGGAATCTCTCGCCTGAAAATTTGGTGACCAAATGTCCACAGTTTAACTTAGAGATTCTCTGATTAGAAATCCAAAATAGTACAACTAGGAAATGATAAGAATTCGCTGTAGTGTATGATGATACAGCACGTCCAAAAGAAACTATCGGAGAGCTGAAATTAACAAATGATATCTGTCACATTTAATCTCACTATAGAGATCGTAGAAAGAAATGAAAAATTGGATCTAAATGTTAAAAACTGAACATCAGGAACTCGTATTCAAGAAACTGAAGTTTAAGAAAAGAGTTAACTTAAGTCGCAAGTTAATGCATTAAAATTGAAATACATTCCTGCTACCAGAAAATGATGAAAACTTCCTAAAGTTTATGATGATGGAGTATATCCAAAAGATACTTTGGATAGACTGAAATTAAAAAGCTGCGTAACGTTTTATTTAACATTGACACATGATCTTCGAATCTGTTCGAAAGTTACACAAGATTTGAACTGAATTTAAGGAATCAAGATCAGGAATTGATTAGGGTTCTACACATCACAATATAAAGTCTTTAAAATCAAATGCTATACGACATGCTTAAATACAATTGAGTTCATTTATTAAAGACCCAAGTGGATGTATTAAAATCAACGTTTATTAAAATTAAAATATATTACTACTACTAGGAACTGATGACAATTTGCTACAGTATATGATGATGAAGCACTTCCTAAAGAAATTCTGGAGAGGCTGAACTTAACAAATGATCTGTGTAACAATTTATTTCACACTGTACGAAGGTTATGCAAGATTGGTGCTGCATTCTAGGAACTGATATCAGGATCATAAATTCAAGGATCTGAAATTCGATTAAGGTTTTACATATCACAATAGAAAGTTTTTAAAGTAAATGCTATATCATACGTCTAAATACAATGAGGTTCATATTAATGAGACACAAGTTAAGGCATTAACATTAAAATGCATTGTTTTAAATGTCTGAAACAATTCCCCTTAAACTCCCGAACGAGAGATAAAAAATGGAAAATGTCTCAGCCTAACATAAATGACACCTTTGCGTTAAATATAACCCCGTGAGATCCCTTCACATTGGGTAAAACTAAAGATCCAACGTTTTATTGTGATTCGAAGTGTTTACCAACAAATAAATTTAATCAAATCGCGCCGAATTGTATGGTTTGCTTTATTGGCCGATTCCCACACACCGAAACACAGTCAATAAAACGTCCAAATGCACACACGACCGCACTCCTTTTTATCAGCAAAATCACTTAATTTGTTTCTCCAAAACCGAAGCGTGGACAGATCGGTCGTTGTCTCCCGGATTGAGCGGCCTCGTAACCGTGCGCAAACGGTCACTCCGTGGGATGTTTCAAATGGTCTCGTCCATTCCCTGTCCAGCGAACCTTCCCCCCAACAAATCCTGGAGAAGTCGAAAACGAGATCACACAAAATTAAAATTTATTCAAATCGAAAGCAATAAAATCAAACCTAAGCAGAGAACAATAAATTATCCCCCATCCGCGATCGAGTGGCGCGAGTACGGTGGAATGGATCGCGAGAATGTATGCAGTCACCCGAGCTGGGGACGCGACACGTTATTGGGTGCTGTGAAATCGAGCATAAATTGTTTATTTACCGTGCTCTGGCTCCGTCCCAACTTTGCACGATGGTCCAGATACACATAAAAATCGTCATAAAAATTAGCCCCGAAACCGAAAAGCTCATCTCCGCTCCCCGCAAGGGTAGAACGTGCCCACGTGTGGATCGATGCACACCGTCGAAAGGGATGAATGATGGAGTGCCTTACCCTGTGGCTCATCATCATGTTGATCCGGGGCGAACATTATCCCCTGCGGACAGGTTATTAGAATTGGAGAATTGGAGAAGGGAAAAGGGGATAGGAGATAGTCTTTCGTGACCGCGTAGCCAACACGTACACCCATCTTCCGGTCGATGACATGCTGCAAGCTTGCGCACCTTTTGCGGGCCCCGGGTTTCCGGCTCGTTAGCAGTGAGTTCTTTTGTGAAATGAAGCTAGCGAAACCGTTTTGCTTTGATGGGCTGACTGCGCTGGAACCTTCCGACACGAAACCATCGCCGGACCCTCGCCGGAATGGGACCCGGGGACTTTTGGGGTGTGTGCTTGGCCGTGCACACACCTCAAGCCCATCTCTCGGTGACAGGGTCATCCTGTGGCTTCCTTTGCGGTTGCGTCATCAGTGGCGCTTCCACTGGCCAGATAGAAGCATAAACGCATACCACATAAAAGTGCCACTTTTTTTTCTTCCACTCTTCTCCGCACACTCATTCCAGCGCTGGAGGCACTTCGTTGCACGCTGGATCAGGTACGAAATAGACCTGGGTACTGGAGAGAAAATATGTTTCGTCTGCTAATTAGTTTAATCTCCCTGTCTGATCTGTGGTCTGTGCTGTGTGTTTGAACTTTTCAATTTCCACCAGTCGTTAGGTGAGCGCTTTTTGTTCTTGGGGCAGTGGCATTGTTTTGGCATGAGGCACTCCAGTGGCACACGACTGGATGTTGGAAAAAAAACCCCCATTCCAAAAATGAAACAAAGAAATCGAAGGGATTCTGTCTGCCGTCGTTGGCAATTTGTGCCGTTGTGACATCCACTTTAAATTCGAGGGTCGTGCATATGTATGGTTTCATCAATGACAAAATATTGCATCAGAACCATGCAGAATACAGAATTATTACATATTTACATGGGCGAATTAATCTTCTTTGAAGTTTATCTTCCAATGTTTTGTGAAGTATTAGCGACAAAATTATATTTATTTTTATTTAAAAGAGGTAGATTATTAGGTTCTGAGTATTTAGTTTATCATTAATGGATTGAAATAAGTATTTTCTTTTTTTATGTATGCTTTTTTTATAGTAAATGTTTTCTCGAAATACTCAAAACTGAGGAAGAGGCTTAACATTCAGTTTTAAATAGAATTTTGTTTGAGGTAGAGTTTTTACTAGTTTTTTTTTATTTTTCGCAATTTTGCGAACTACATTTACTATGTAAATAATGAAATTTAATCGATTTTTCTAATCTATTCGTTAAGAAAGTTAAGATCTCTTATTTGTAGCTATTTTTGCCTTTTGAGTTCACTTACTGTCAGTCTTGTTAATAAAAAATACGGTTTTAATTCAATTGTTCGATGACCAAAGTTACATCCTTACTTATTTCACTGTGTCTTCGCAAGTTATGGGAGGCGAATTGACTAATTTTGATGCAAAAAATATTTATCCAAAGCACTAATTAGACTGCTGATTTCAAACTAAATTTTCACGATTTTATTTATACAAAAGTACCCGTAGTTTCATGCAAATAATATTCTTCAAAGTATTTTAGACCTATCACTCAATTATAATTTTAAAGTTTAATTAAAAGGATGTGTGCGTCATTAAAGGTTTTCTATAAACTTCTCTACAGTTCTCCATTTGTTTTTTCATTCATTACCCATAATTGATCGTTTCTTTGAAGGACTCGACCCATATTCCAGCATACCTAGACGAACAATTTGGTGGCAATAGTTTTAATCGTCCTTCACGTGTTTCGCCTCCCTAAATAGGTCGCGTGCCAGTGCATCCCTCGTCGTTTAGGGCATGAAAGAATTTCACTTTAAAGCACCCTCCAGGGATTAAACCCTGCCCATCGACGGTCTCCGTCCACATAGAAATGGTTTGTTCTTTAGTTTGATTCTACCAGCAGTTCGGTTGCGTTACGTTCGATCAGCACTGTAGCAGGTTCGTTAACCGACGTAAAGAAAAAAAAACCCTGAAGTTTCGCTAACGAGACGCAAACTAATAATTTATCGAACTGAAATGCCGCCCGTTGCCGGAACCGTTGCACGTCGGCCGAACTTCCATGCCAGCCTGTTCTTTCCTGTAGCAAAACCGTAAGAAACAGCCTAAAATTCTTTAACCACCGAAACGTCCCACCCCACCCTTTCCATCCCCAACCGGCACCGAGAGCGAAAGGGACATCGGTTTTGCGTTGTCCGATGGTAATTTTATGCAAATTATCGGCAAACAAAACATCACGCTCAAATATTTATACGATAAATTCCTATCGTCGGTTATCTTAAACGGTGTCTTTAGTCTTTCGCGTCGGATCGCGTATGAAACCGCCAAAGCAGGAAGAGGATGATCCACGGTACGAACCACAACCTTCCCGTTGATCCCGTGCGCAGCAACATCTCACACCTTTGGTCAATGCCATTTCGGTGCGGCCTCACAAGATTGGAGTGACCGAACGGGTGGGAAGAAGATGGATTGCGCACATTCTACGGGTACATAATTTAGCAAGGCGGAAATATCTATTGCCATTCGGGAGATTTATGAACCTCGGCATGGTGTTTCAGTGTGTGCGGGGGTCAAACCGCGAAACCGATCTAATTAATGTTCCAAACTCGTGCGTTTGCGTCCGCTTGTCTCCAATATGGCGTGCTATGGCGCAGTACAAGGTAAGTTTGCCCGCACGGAACGCCACGCCAGAAAGGTGTGAAAAAACTGTCCCGAAAGCTTCCAAATCACAACCCGAAAGCACCGGAGATTGATCTCAAACCAGTTCCAACCGAATGCTCGAGGTTTATTAAGCTGTCGCGTCGTCTTGCTTCTCCTGCAAAAGTGACTCCAGCAAACAACCCGACTAGAGACGGGAGGATAATCCAACATTTGTCAAAATGTTTATAACTCTCTTCGCAAATTTGCTTACACGATTCTATCCGCAACGAGACGCTGATGCACATCCTTCCACACGCGAAAGTTCCACCGTGAGCACCGGTGGAGCTTATAGTTGCTAAGTACATTTAGCATAAAGTGAACCCAATCTGCACACGGTACTACGGGGAGTAATTGCTTTGCCCTTTTTATTAGCTTACATACACGGAGATATTATTGGGCGGGGGTGAGATCCTCAAGCCGGTGCGCTGTAATGGCAGCATTAGCTGGAGGATGTCAAGATAAGTGAAGCAATTTTCCAATGCCCTGCCCAACATTGCTCCGTGGCGTGTAGCAGCATGAGCTCGTCGGTGAATGAGGTGGAAAACTTTTTGCGCTGATCCGTGGAAACATGGAATCTTGGTGGAAAACTGGTGTTGTGATAAGCTCAGACAAACAATACACAATAAGTAGGGAGGAAAGGATACGATGAGGCGGAACCACACTTACACACAAAAACATAGACACTCAACTTACTATAATTGATCCAATTTGAAGCAGTCGCTTAAACAAACGGGCCAACAAAAAAAAGGATAGCATAATAATGTTTGGAAGATTGCCACACTCAAAAATGTATCAAAATTCTATCCTTTAAGTTTCCTTTTTTTCTCCGGTGCAATACGGATAGTGCTACACAATATGGATCGTGTGCATGTTTTGTCGTTCCTCGTTCACTCTTACTCCCGCTGAGCTGTGGAGCTTTTACTACGAAACCATTCCTCCTAATCAACACAAGAAGTTGCAAAGTTTGCATGCAAAGTGCAACACAAAAACACATACACACAAACCCTCGGTGCTGTAAAATCGAGCCGGGAGTGAATTTAGATTAAATCTGAAGTTCATTTACGAGCAATATGTTTGCGCACCGGGACCAACACAACCGTCGGTTACACGGTTGGCGTGCATGAAATGTCCTCCGGAGCACGAGTTTACCACGGATGCTCGGTAGCATAAGTAACTTCTCCACAACGACGCAACCGGAGCTTGGATCGGTTGACGATGCAGACGTTCACTATATACATACCGGGTGTGTGCCTAGCGTGCCTCCACACCTCCGTGTGTCCCCGGTTAACAAAACGGGAAAACGCTTTTGCTACAAAGTCTCACTGTGGAGCTGCCATACTTGGGTGGCAAACGAGTTAGGAGGTGATGGCAAACGCCGACCGAAGACATAGCGCCCACCTAATAAGTGCAGTAATTATGGTCCCGTGCACACCGACCGAGTGAGGCGTGCAAGTATTTTCCGCCGTATTTTCCGTGGGTTGTCTCACGACCACCTTCAACTTTTCGGTGTGGAAAAGCTAAAGCTTCCATTCCACCCACTGCTGCCGGTGCTTCCGTTAGGAATGGTTTCATTAGCAAAATATGTGTGTGTGTGTGCGTTTTTTTCCTTTCCCTTGTGTAAGTTGGAAAATTTAACGCTTGCTTTATGGAAACTGCTTGGGTGGAAAATTGATACGAGCTATTTCACAAGCATTCCCTACGGGGTTTCGGGTAGAACGAGTAAGGTTTCGATGCGGAACGGAACTGCACATCCCCTTTCGACTTCAGGGGGTTGAAAATGATGGGGAGCCGCTCTGTAGTGGTAGCTGTTTTTGAGAAGCAATTATTAATGGTTATCATTGCGGTAATTACGATACAAGCGACGTAGAAAGAGGTACATATTTGATGATACATTCCAGTTCCAAACGAATTAAAAAGCTCGAAAAGGGAGTTTTTGAATGACAACGACCTCCTAAACTATTTTTGTAATTTTTATGAGAATGTATGTGCATTTTGCAGTATTTGAAAAAAAAACAAAATCTAAGGTCACATGGAACCAAGTATTTGAACAAAATTATCAACAACACACTGTTTTGGTGTGCACAATTTGTTAATTTAAGAATAAGAATATAAAATAGCTGGCTAACGGAGGTCTGCATACCATTTTTCGATGATTTAATAGTACTCAAATGTTTGTTCTATTCTGTTAAGAAAATAAATGAATAATGCAGTAAAACATTGCGCTATAAAACATTGCAAACTTTAATATTCTTAATTTAATTACAATTCAAAAGGCGTTTCGACTAAGTTTCACAATAGATGACGAAGAGTTCTTGCGTAGTTCGACAACTTTTGATGAAAATGTAAAAATAAAAATTTATATGAAAAAACTTGGGACAATACCATCTGAAATTTCAACATAGATAATAACTCTTGGATGACCGAAGATTCTTCTGAATGACTCATCTCTGAAGGTTTTTGAGGCACAACATAGTCATTGGGTACATGCGTTTTCCAGATATACCAAATCTCAGCTATTCCTAGCACTTTGAGCTTAGAGAAAATCGAACTAGTTCCATGACAAGTCATGGACATCATTCTCTCCATCATTTGTGTGCAAACTGTCCCCAGCCCAGCTCATAAACTTTTGTTCTTTTCCCTTTATAACTCGATCCATAAGCCATTCAGGGCAACAAATGAGTGATTTAAATAGGTGCTTTTAAATTTTCGTACACTTCCGCAGCCGCACCGTCCTCCATAATGTCTAAATCAATTCCTCGTCACAGTTTATTGACAGGTTTTAGGACCCGGGTTGCCAAGCCACTGGCACAAGTAGAACAGGAACGGATTGAGTACCATCCCGGGACATGGTGGTGCTAGGAAGAAAAAGACGCAAAGAAGAACAACTTTCGAACCGAAAAAACTAAACTGTCCACGAAACTGTTGCCTACCCCGGGATAGACGCTGCCGGCCATCATGCAACGGTGTGCAACCACGGTGACATATACAAATATTTACTGGTCATGAACGTGGTAGAAGTGGTACGGACGCTCGTAAAACGCTCTAGTTTTACAACTAGGAAAATATGTAATAAAAGCATAAAACTTTTAATGACATCCAGTTGAACGAACCACAAACGTTCGGCGAGGCAAAAGGTAAATGTAGGGAGGCGAAAGCCAACCCAGGTTTGGTCCGACCGTGCGGGATGGAGCATCAAGCAAAACCCGGTCGTCACACACTGCTGCAGGACAGTCCACCCATTCGTAGCATCGTACGAAAAACCCACCGAAAGGGTAGCCTTTTTTATTAGTTTTATTATTTTTAGATTCTACCGCTGTGGAGCATTTGGTGGCTATTACAGGAACAAAACCTGGCGTTACTCGTAGCGTAAAATAATTCCAAAAAGTAATAGTTTTACATCTCACCATCCATTGGGGCGAAGTCGTAGAGCGGTTACTTTATTCATCCCCGTGCCCGTAGTTGCTGGTCAACGTGTTCGACAAGTTAGTGAAGTGAAGAAAATGAAAAAAAAACACCAGTAGCGGCATCTCAAACATACAAGCAAGACGAAAAAAGAAAACATTAAAGCTCAGTGCTGCACGGTTTATGAGCTGTTTAATTTGATATGAGACGGATTTAATATTTGTTCACCACCCGAATGAGCTATTACATCGGATTTACTGACGACGGTGCACCGCTTTGGTGGTGGAAGGGTGGTGACTATTTTCCCGGAAAACTGAACGGCAAATCCAAAGTGGAAAAATATGGCTCACCTAACGAGCGGCTACCCTTTGAAGCTGGGACATTCATAAAGTTTGCCATCAAATTGTGCTTCTACATCTGTAACTGACTGGGGACATTTGATGTTATGCTTCGAGTTCCGAGAAACAGGTACATTTTATAGTTTTTCAAATTTTAGACGCCAACTGCGTTCCAGAAATTGGATGCGAATTAGTGGTAATGTGGTAAAAAAGCGAATAAAAGCAGAAAAATGCATAAAATTTTCGAAAATTGTTTTATATATTACAAATAATACTTAAATTACACAAACATTAATAAAACACCTAAAAAATACTCAAAAGATATGTAAAAAAGGAAAAAATACACAATTTCTGAAACGAGTAAAAATCGAAAGGTAACAATTGAAGCGATAAATTATTTTTTCAAAGCAAAAACAATACAAGAATGTGTAACCAACTCACCGTGACTGCAACACCAGCTGATACCGTAAGATTAACTCCACACATTTGTAATAGACGTTTTGTCAGCAGTCAGCAATTTATTTTTATCACCACAAAAGAAAGAAACATGTACAGACGATAAGTCTTCAACAAGCTTCCCTTCATTGGGGATGTGGTCTACCGGCTATTACTTTCAAATCTTTCGAAATGTGTTTTTCCGTTCCCTTGCTAGAATCGACTATATGGTTGTTGCTTCCAAAATCTCCTCAAATTTCAAACATGTTTCCACTTCCATCTCCATTTCATTTTCCCCTGCCCGGTCGCAATCAGAGAGATGTCCGCTGTCACATGATGGAGAAAGTCCGGTTCTTGTCCGGGTATTCGGCGTGTGTTTTCAGCCCCCGCATGGTATTAGTGTCAGTTACAGATACTTTTAGCCGAGCTCATGATGCGATTGACAGAGTTAGGGAAGGTATAGCGCCGTAAGTAGGGAACGGATCGGTCCTGGGATGGGGGACGCGCGATTCAGGTGAGTGATTAATTATAGATATGATGTTTAGAAGCGGTGGTTCGGTACCTGGATCGAGTATAGGCGATGCCCGCTGGTGTGTTCCATGTGGTGACAATGTGACACATCCACAAACGTCACCGTGTCCACTTTTGGCGTATTAATTACTGCAAGATTGATTGATCTTCAACTGCCGTCGGATACACAGTGCTCTGATTCGTGCGTGTAAACTGTTTTGTCAGCTGCGTTGCCTGAAGGTACAAGGAGACGATCTTAACGCTATCAGCCGATGAGCATCTTATCCTGATAGGCCCTTCATCGGCTGCTAAATCCGCTTGTACCATGTAGAATCTTTTCTAACGAGACCCAGTACAATAATCCATCGTAACTTCAAAATCAACAACATTTTGGTGCAGCAATCGTGTTACTTATTCCTACTCTCTCCTCACAAAAAAAAATCCCATCTGACGGATGTCACTCCGTTTGGAGCTTCGGCGTTGTACCCCGATGCGCACAAGCTTATCGTTCGATATTTCAGAACAAGCTTAACTTCTCAGCGTAGCATGCATCACCAGCAGCTTAGCGTTAGCAGCCAATTTTCAAACCAACACAACAGTCACATTCAAACTGCCGTGGTTGGAACCGTGTGAGCGATGGCCACCGAGGTATCATTTTTCAAGCTCAAGCTTAGGCGATCTCGCGGCGGAATGGGATTCGTGAGATGTTTTTTTTTTCGCGCCTACTTTTGTGATACTTTCATCTAGACGACCTCAGCGAGTGTCGTCTGTTGTCGGATAATTTAAATTGATGCTAATGGTGTGCTTAAGGGGTTAAGCAGCTAAACGAACGAGCACGGCAAGGTGTGACATTGCCCATGAGGTTTTCCACCAGTGTGTTTGGCCCGATGACTTGAAGAAGGTACGAAAAACCGCATCGCGGATGCTGTGCCACCTTTCGGAAGAAGTGGTAAGAAAATTAATTTCCAACATAGAGATATATGGTTTTATAAGCCCCCCGAGTGATGTACGCACCGTATGACCTATATTTAAAACGAGCTCTTAAAAGACGGGTTTATGTTAGTAGCACAAAAACATGGTAATTGTTTTAAAAGTGAAAAATAATAAATTGACTTACAAAAACAAAACAAAAAGGAAAACAAAAGTGTTTCAAGTATAACAAATCAAGCGGCAACAAATTAAAGAGATAAAAACGAAGTTGAAGAAAAACTATTATTTTTAATTTTAAAATTCTTCAAGAAAACTTATAAATATTACCCTAAAACAGAACGGAATGTCTAGAGTTAAATGACACCTAGTAGCAGATAGTAATATGAGGTTAGTTCTAATGAATGTATCAAGCAGAATCCTCTCAGAAAAACCATCCCAATATAATCGCTTATTCATCCATCTTGCACGTGACGTTTCGATTTCAAACCTGCGCGACACATCCGTGGCAGCAATTTTTAATCGATTAGCGTCAGTTTTGAGACAGATTAGCACCAGAACCATCCCGTAAAAAGAGGGCACGATCCGAAACCTGTCTTCCGTCGGGTTTTCAAACAAAACTGGTCATTATTAATAAATTTATTACTTTCCTCTAGCGACCGACTAAAGTTCTGAAGAAGACTCACAGCGTACGTCTTCGAATGTTTCGACTGGTTGCGGCCCGGCTCCGGTGGATCGCCCCGATTCAACGGCCGGAAAATAGAACCTGCCTCATTCTGCCTAATTTGATTTCGGAGGCCTACCCGCCCATTGCAAAGCCCGGTACCGGATGCTAGTAACAAGAAAATCATTAGCTGCGTGGAACGAAATTACACTCCCTGCAATAGGGACGAGCCGAACATTTTGGAGGGCCTCGATGTAGAACGTGTGGCAGCGACGATCCAAGACGGAGAACTTAATTATGATTGTGTGTACAATTACAAAATTTAATAAACCCTCCTCGCCGACAACACTCGCCTCGCGGAGGCTGATTTTGGGGACCGAAGAACGAATACGCACACTTGGCCAATTCGAGAGGCTTAAGGTTGGAAAAGCGCCCCTTAGAATGCTTGTTAGTTTTGTCAAACGAATGCCATCAGCCGTAAACGAGCATAAACTCACCGAGCTCGTCAGTATTAACGACACACTTCGCATCGTCGTCCCTTGCTGGGTTCTTCGTTCTGGGGAGTTGGAAGATGGTGACTACTCCTTACACGTTAATCGTTCACATCCCGGGGTAGGTTTCCGGGTTGTTTTGCCGAGGACCGTGCAGGGGATGAGATAACCACCAATGTCACGGGTGCGCCCACGTACGTCACAACAGGCAGGCACAGTACTTTCTTACACGTTCCACGATCGGGATGATACCTTCAACTGACTGGTCTCTTGACATGCTCGAACCACCACAACCGTGCCTTGCAAACCGGCTCGCGGCCGAGGTTTATTTGAGCTGTAATCTTCTGTCATCTTTGGAAGAAATCTTGCCTAAAGATCCCGCATCCGAAGACCCCGGACAATCGGGCCATCATCCCGAACGGACGCTCGGGCGGAAACGTTGTCGCAATTTGGCGAAGTGTTTCGCTTCGTTTGGTCGCTGGCGCTGTCGTTTTATTCCGATATAATCCCCGCCCGTGTCACGTGCAGAACACGCGCTAATGTTGCATTACCTACCCACCGTTGGTGTGCGTTCGATCAATAGCACCAGCACCAGGCAGTTTGATAGTTCTGCTGCAGATGCCGTCCCGATGGTTGCGAGATACAAATTAAAGAGTTTTCAAGCCAAACCAGACGGTTTTGCCATTCGTTACTGTTGACAATTTAACGGTGGATTAGGACGGGTTCGAACAGGGCAAAACAATTTTACCACCCTACCCAATGCAGGGAACACTTACATGGAGCAGGAACAAAAAATACAGACACGCATTTCCTAACCCATCTCCCGTGCTGCACCGTGTTTTGTCGGATTAGGTAGCTTGACGAGTCCGTACGAACCCGTGAAACGTAACCCGTGTCGCAGCTTAAGATGGATGGTGCCCGGGCGCATCATTTACTGCGGGGTGAAAATTTACTAGTGCTCAAAATTTAAATAACTAGCACGGGATTTGGACGCGAACTTCGCGGAGGATTCGACGCCGTTCGTTAAGTGCGTCGTAAGCCGATGTTTGTTTGAAGTTAGGATGCGCATTTATGTTCAAAGGCGGGCGACGATGTGGGAATTTGCATTTTGAACAGGCAGATTCATCGTTTCGTTGGTTCGTTTTTTTTTCGGGTAGAATGGGACACCCTCCTACGTAATTGATTGAGCTTGTTTGAGTAAGGTGTGCAGAATTTTGGATTTGACACCGATGTCGGATTTAATACTCTCGAACTGATGCATTGTAAAAAAACGAATTTAAAATTTATATGAGTAGCATAAAAACAGTTCGTGTAGTTTTCTCCTAAAAATTAAAATTCATCGTGCAAAATTGGGGTTTTCCTCTTTCCTTGAACATCCAACAATAACAATAGATCAATAATAGTTACTAAAGTGATGTTTCTGCCATAGAAAGAAATGATCATGAATGGGCCATTGACCTGGACTATATGGCAGGTGTTGTATGACTTCACATTTGAGACTTTCTTCGTACGGTTTAAAGACGTCGTCATATGCGAAAGAACATCACAAAATTTCAAATTTAGTACCTCTCACAATTTCTATTCGCATTGATCAGGTCAGTAGACCTCTGCGATGATATTTACTGCGATGATATGTGGAAGAACATCACAAAATTTCAAATTTAGTTTCTCCTCACAATTTCGCATATAAGCTCAGTACACCTGTTTGGACTTATTTACGTTTGGCTTCATTGTATAGTCAACACGTTGTACACTATAACTATTTTTTAGAACATCTCAGCTTCAATACGCTGAAGATAATGATCATGGCATTTCTGTTCAAAAAGCCGCCCAGGTATCAACGCTCTTTTGAATAAAATCATTAGGGCTGCTCATATTGTTAACAAATAGTCACAATTTGTTAATAAATAATTAAATAGACAAACAATTTACTAATCGAGTTTAGTAGAAAACTATGAAATATCTTAAACAATTTACCATCTGCATCCATTTTTTTTCCTGCAGCTTCCCGAATTTCCCACTGCACACAAGTAAGCAGCAATCTGTTCTAAAAGCAAACATAGCCCTCAAGACACCCACTTTGAACATTTGATCTTATTCCGCCCTTCTGGATGTTTATCATGCGGAACGGTAGCATCGAAAATGGCACCAAGGACATCGCACAGCTTCGGCAAACTATACACTGCAAGCTGACCCAGGTCTCGTTTGCCGGTCGATGTTTAAGGATTAAAGAATTAATAAGCCTATTTTTCATGTTTCCTCCGCTGGAAGAAAGGCAGCTTACCGGCTCCGGCCGGACGGCTTCACCTTACGGGAAGAGGAAATATTTATTTACAAATTCATGCATGTGTGACTTTTGGGATAAACGTAACCCCCAGCAAGAAGAGAAAAAAAAATGACACAAAACCATCGAAAAGCATCCGATCACTTTATCCTGCGCTTCGTCGTTTTGTACCAGGATACGACACAGGATCCTTACCAAGGACCTCCCGGGTGGTAAAACATCGCGACTGGCCTTGCCACTTCCTGTACCCATCCACTAAACGCCCCTTCTTCCCTCTTGACACGACGTACCACGGGTACGGTCCGGACTTCCTTCGGCGTAAATCATGGCGTTTGCTGTTTGTTGGTTTTATGTTCAGAATAAATTTGTTTGCTCACGACCCGAAGGACAGCGGGATTTGTTTGTTGTCTTGGATCGCTCGTATTGTCACGTTCGAGTGTATACGTCCAGGCTACCGGGCATGGGATGAAAACAGCGCACAACAAAATAAAAGTATCAACAATGCACACAGTAAAGCAGGAGATGCATACCGTCCACAGGTGCACCATAAAACAGTTGATTTTTGCTGACGCCAGTGCAATATGTTGGGAACACGGACGGCCACGAGTACACATGAAACACTTTTCACTTTGTAACAGCACGTACATAGAGGAATACAATATTCTCTTATCCTGTTTTAAAACTTTAAAACTTCATCAACAAAAAAAGAACAAAGACACATCCCCCAAGGTAGTTGCTTTCGGTAAGCTTTTTAAAAGATCATGTTTTTGTGTTGCTTAAACAAACATTCATGTCATTGCTTTTAATGTGTAGCAAATAGCAAATTGTTAATAACTTGCTGCGGCAACCACCGGCGGTCCCATTACGGGCACGCACAGATTGCCGGATGAAACGTAATCGTACACCCCCCTGAAGGTACGATCAGGAGCAGCTTAATGTCATGATTAAATAAAGACACAACCTAATCATCCTAATTCACTCTCACGCACAACGCACACACACCAAGACTTCAAATGTCTTAACCTGTGTGGTCTGTGTGGTCGAAGTCGTTGGCATGCGAGATTCTTCCGTGTCGCCAACAAATTCGGGCCAGATTTTTACACTTTTTTCACAAAAAAAAACAGCAAAACAAGTAAACATCTCGCAAAGTAGATCGAGGCGAAAAAACACATCCTCGAGCACCATTACCAAGGTTGCTATCGCGCTGATTCTAACCGGAATCTGAATGATTTCCATTATCTGATAATAATGTTGGAGCTCATTTTGCGCGCCGTAATCTGATGCTGTTGGCATTCGGTGCCGGCGGAGACACACCGTTTAACCGAAAATGGTTCGAGCCGCTACAGTATTAAGTAATTTCATTTACAAGAAACAATCTCTTCCACCATTTTTATTTATTTTCATTTAGCATCACCCACCCCGGGGCACCCATGTCGATCGAGGCTAATAAGCTTGCTGGCGAACCTTTTGAGCTTCCGGTTTTTGGGCCCCGAAGAAAATACACGGGCAGCGGCCATAAAATAAAATGAAACCAAATGATACCGATGTGGAGTGTCGCGCTACTGATATTACGACCGGACCTGGCACGGCAGGCCGCCTTTGGTGCCGAGAGACTGGACCGGCCGGGGGCTCGGAAGGTGCGCATTACTGTCGACTACTTGGCAGGATGTCTCATTACGCCAAAACACGAGGCCCCCTTTAACAACATTCCATCCCGATAGACCTCCCGCAGACTTTCATTAGCATTTGCCGATGGGCTACCGTCTGGTGGTGGGAAGTGGCAGCACGATGAGAGTGAAACAAATTTATTGTCACAATATTGCACTTTCCTTCCAAAGGCGTTGCGTGGGTCGAGACGTTTTGTTACCATGGTGGAACCGATGTAGTGGATGGACAAAACAAAGCGGCTTATTTATAAAATCTTTAATAAGAGATAAAGCTTTGAGCAACTAAAGCTGAAATAGGATAACAAACTTAAAAATGCGTTATTCTTCAAACTTAATTTTTATAATTTTTTTTTACATATTATAATATAATATTTTTCTATTTTATGTTTTATTCACTTAACAATTCATTAGCATTAACATGAGTTCCGCAAAACTTGCTTCAATTATTTTATAAAAATTCAAATAAAGATGACCACTTTACAGACGCAGTTCAACACACTGTAAAGAAGGACATCCCAACACGGGTAACGAACACCATGCTGTTTGTTTGTCTCGAATCCTTTCCCGATCGGTAATCGATTGTATAATTTTTTCATCTTCCCGACCGATCAGATACGGTGTCGGCAAACTCGTTACGATGTTTACGATTGCGAACAGCAAACCTCCTATTTTTTCTCCCATTACATAGCGATTGCGATAGCGATAGAGAGGGAAATTATGACTACCATATTATACCCTTTCGTTCGGTTGGAATAGACTATTTTCCTTTTCAGCATGATAAGCGGACTAGAGGAGGTTGGTTAAAAATAATGTACTTTATTCAATTATTATCTAACAAATGTACTCTTTTTCACCAAATTACTCATCGCAGTGAGATGAGCCGGGCACCTTCCCAGAAGAAAAGAGTCCCCGACCCGAAACGATTAAGATGATAAACGCAAACATCAAATGCTAATTTAAAGACCATCATCACTGTTATCTGCTTCATCCTTGCCACGTTTTTTTGTTTGTTTCCCTTCACCCGAACGATCGTTTGTCTTACGTCTGTGACTCATCGCTGCTGGGGTTGTCTCCACCGGAGACTTGCTTCATCCCTCAGTCCGTTACTGGGACACGCGCATTATTTTCTGTGGTGCCAAATTAAATCTAACAAGAAGATAAAAATATTTTGATAGTGCTCCGGCTAATGACACGCCGCACAGATGGGAAGTTGTCCTCCGGTTATCCGGACCACACCATGGCGAATGGAAAGAATGGCGGTTTTTGCCGGTTTTCTTTTCTGTGTGTTGAACATCTTACGGCTAAATACCCCGAGCATGCTGAATTCCGGCCGGACACACAATGCAGTGAGCCACACATACACAGTCTGTTCTGAGTTCTACCAACATCCGTTGTCATCTTCGTTGGTTGATGGTGAACAAACATCAACCATCCGCTCATCCTCACCCTGGTCAAGAATGGGGGGATCGAGATCTTCATCGTCTGTCGTCGCACCCGAAACCGTCCCGTTTGCAAGTCATGATTTCTCGGTGTTTTATAATAAACCTATTCCTTTGATGAAGTGTACGTATTACCCGACCTCGGCTAACCCGCTCCCAAGGGCTTCATCAAGCCGTACGGATTTTGTGTCGCGGCAAAGTGGTTCTCGTTACTTTGGGCTGTGCTAACATTTAGCCTGCTAGCCTCGGCAGCTCCGCTGGTTGGAGGACTTCCGTGGAATCGCTCACTCGGAGCGAAGGAGTAGCGCAGTTTTGAAGATGCTGCTGCTAGTTTCTTTATGCCTAGTCGTTCCCAGTTTTTTTCTCTTTCTCGTGTGCCATCCCTTTGCAACCCGACATGAGGGCTGTGTAAACAGTGCAGCAGGAAGCGAGTGAATAAATGTCAAAACGGTTGTCGCCCAGCGCTTGGTAGCGTGGTGCCACCGGCTAGCAGATGGAACTATCCTCGGCCTCGGAACAATAGTGTGGCAAATAGTTATCTTGGCCACCGTTCTTCGCTGGTGCCTATCTTGTTAATCTTAATGATAAACATATACACGGAATGGGTTGCCCAGGCGAGGGCTTTGTGTGATAGTTTTGTGTGCCAGAAAGTCACCGGAAGGATTTTCTTTTCTTTCCACCACTTGAAGAGGACTATCACTGGTGTCTCACTTAGGTTAAATTATTCACAAATAATTCCACTTCTGCGACAGTGTTCTTGAGCGTTTCAAGAGAGCGATTAAAAATTAATTTAAAGCAAGAACGATGTTGCAGCTTGAGAAAACGGAGGAAGCTTTTAGTCTCAATCTTAGAAGTTTAAAAACTCTCAACTTAGAAAAGATATTGAGAAATAGAAATTAACGCACTTGTAGGATTTTTGAGTTCAAATGACAACGTTTTAGGCATATCTGGATTCTATTCAAGTTGAAGTGGAATACAGTGAGATTGGATTGAAATATTTGCTAATTGCTTAACTGTCATATCCGTCACATCAGAGAGCTTTTCAGATAAACCAGTTGAGTAAGTTTCGCATAGAATTGGTTTAATCTAGTTAAAGTTTAAGATAGTTCTACTAATCACTAAAAGAGATCCCAGAAATAGGAAAATCTTCAGCTTTTCGTGGTGAAAACCTTCTATCTAAGCACTACAAAGATGAGTAACAAAACACTAATCACGACCGGGATTAATTCACTTGAGGATAAGTAAAAGTCCTATAAATCGTTACCCAAATCACGTAAATCATTGTTTCCATACGAAAGCGAGTTCAAAAAACGATCCTGCAAGGCGTATACGGTGGCACTACCAACTGTCATAAGAATTATCTTTCTCGCATAAAGTACGCATCTGCCGGGTCACGCCTCTTCCAAGCTGGTGCCGGGTGATTGGATTTGGAACAATTCTATTGCTTCTACATTCGGTGCCCGCTACTGTTGGTTCCAAACGCACACACATGTGCGGTGTGTTGCTAAAGGTAAGCAAAGAAGGATAGGTTCATTATGTGGCTTTTGCGGTTCGCCAAACGCTCAAGTTAGCCAGTGCCGCCGGGAGCAATACAGGAACCGGTAGCAGCATCCCTTACGCCAACAGACCAACGGAGAAGTAAGGGAGATAATTTTACTACTCCGCAACTGGTAACTGGGGTGCCTGTCGCATCCACTGCCATTTGGAATTCGCATTCCAGTCTGCAAAAACATCAGCATAAGAGAGAAAAAACCCCACCAGTGCCAACGATTCGCGTGTTTGCCGAGCTTGATTTTGTGGCCACGGGTGGAAAAAGTGGAGTACGGAGTTTTATTAAACACACAGTGCGCCGAGGTGCGCTCAGCAGCATTGCCCTGGGCGGCACGCTTCCGTCGTGCCCCGGTTCATGATCAAAGCATGAACCCGTCATAAATCAAAACATAAGGCCCCCGAAACTTTCGGCAGATAGCAACTGCAGTCGTTGGGCCCAACTACCCGGCCCAGCCCTGCCCAAAAACCCCGGACGATTATTGCCTGGGCTGAGGGGTAAAAGTCATACATAACTCTTTTTACGTCGAAACTTCACAACCCCCTTTTGCAACCCGAATTTACCCCGCCGTTCGTCGAGGGTTTGCTGGTTTCTTTTGCAAGACCGCTAACGGTGCGGTTGATATTAAACGTGGAAATCCATAAATAATGCACGCGCATAGAGCCCACAGATGATAAAACAAATGTCGTCTCTTGTTTGCTGCCTAATAATAGGCCCGTGCACCGATGGTCGTCAAGGGGGTTTGTCGCTTTTGGGGAGGTTGTATCTCCGAATCGGTTCCGGTTAAGCACCCAGTAGCTGGAGAGGGATGTAATGTTCAAGAGGTGTTCAAGAATTTTAGCAAGCAATGTTTATGAAACGAAGAACAAAAAACCGTAGCAATTTGTTTGTTAGTTTTGATGAGTGTAGAACATTTCCGTCGATGAATGGTTTTTGAAGTTCTGCGTACTGGAAAGCAGTGCCTTGAGAGAAGTGACATGAGAAAAGTTATGTCATTTTTTGTTAAATTTTAGCTTTTTTAATTTATTTTCAGTTCACAAATGTATGTTCAGTTACACCGGTGATTCAAAAAAGGGTAGGAAATATGTTATGGTCGTTACATTAGAAATAATTAAAAAATGAGCAATAGTCGTTTAATTAATATCTCTAATGTATCTAACTCTTTTAATTATTCGTTTGAAATGTTACTTTTAAAATTATGCAATTTTCAAAAACAATGTAGCGTATTAAAATAATGATTATAATCAATCTTTAGTTTTATATCTCCAAGTCCTCAAACGGCAAGGACCGAGATTCAAATCCCATCCGGACTTTACCCCAGCAATGAGGACCGACTATCCAACTTCGTGGTATAAATAAGTGTAGTAACTCATTATGGCCCGTATGACCGAATAGGAACCCAATCAAAAAAAGTGTGTCATATCTTTTTTAGATTGGATTTTTTTAAGTTTTAATTTTTAATAAAATTATTGACATCAAAATACTTTGTCGAGGCGTATTTTCATGGAAAATAAGCGAAATATTTCTTATACTAATCTGCAGAACTTAAGAAACAATTCAAATAGTTTTGCAAATCGATCTATACAAAAAGTTGGGATTGATAAAACTCTACTAGGTAAATACAAAAATTCAAAAATAATGGATATAATCAGGCTGCAACGATAAACACTGGATGAAGTAAGTTTGAAAACCACTGAGTTAAAAGAAGGTCCATTTAGCCAACAAATAAAAAATAATACTAAATAAACCGAATTTTAATTTTGAAAATATTATAAACTGCAATTTTAATTAATAATTACATTAAAAAACAGCAACATACTAAAACAAATAAATAAATAACAATTAATTAAAATTCAAGAATACCAGAAAGAGAACAACATCAGATTGAATAAAACCAGATTGTGCTTTCATTTAGTTTTTTTTTTTTCAAAATAATCCAATCAATTTATTTTTAATCAAGTTTTACATTAAAATTGTAAATAAAACCCAAAAAATAGTTTGTACGTTTACCAAAGGTTCAATACATTCGCGATTGTTTATATTTTGCCCCTTCTCGGGGCTGCTCTACTGCAAGCAGAAGAAAAATAAAATTTGCTTTGATGTTTGTTTTAAAAATAAATTACTTTTTATCAGCGGAATCGAACACCATGCCACCATAATTACCACTGACAGGGGATGCGATAGTTGTTTTGTAGCGTTACAACACACCGAACGCAAATACACACGCACAACAACAATTTGCATTACATGGGAAAGCAACCAATCAGCGCCAGTTCTATACCACGAATATGCTGCAATCGTACGGGGAAATACTTCTTTCATCTATGATTGCACAGCAAATGCTGGGGACAAGGAAACGCATGGTATCACCGAATTTAACATTTTTGATCTCATTAGACTCTTTTATGGCGGAATTAAATCGAATCAGCATGCGAAAAACGGGATGGTACCGAACGGTTCGACTGATGATTGTCTTGATAGGAAGACGAGCTGCACGATGCGTCATACCGCTGTGATGTATGGGGTATCATCATTCGGCATACATATGCTATTGCGTCCTGCACACAAACACTGCACATTTGCCGATCGATTTCGACGACATACTGCTCCGGGCTGCGAAAAGGCAGATGTCTATCACGTACGTGTGCGGTGTGGATGGTCATGTACTTTACCAACTTACAAAACCCAAGGCACCCTTCTGTTGGAAGGGTGTGTTTTTTTCCTTTTGTACCAGAAGTTCTTCCCCCTTTTACATCCCATCGAGACCCAGCAAACCGTGAAGGACACGCACCCCTTGGGCGTGTAAATTTTTGAATTTGATTTTCCCATTTTCTCCCCGGGGTTTTCCTTCCCAGCCGCGACGAGAATGTGTAAAGTGCCCTGTTTAACGCTCGTTGTTGTCTTCGGGGAAAACCCAACGGTGTACACACAGGAGAAGAGGCTAAAAAAAACACTCCCGGCAACTTCGGCTCGGAATGCAATCCTTCGTCTAGAATTTTGAACGCACGCAAAAAACATTCCGAAGCGAGTTCTTAGGGTCGGTAAACGACAAATCGATACAGGAAATGAAACCACACGCTGTGGTGGAAGGAGAGTTCCCTCCCGGTGCTCTAATGCTTCGATAGCTTGGGAAGGGGTTCCTATCAAATTTATGTGTCAAAACAATACCCACCGATTCTACGGTGCCAATGAAATGTCAGGAACGAATGCTAGCGAAAGGGATTTGCTACAAATATTCGTCATCAAAACAAAGTCTTGAGACTCATTCTCTGCTCTAATGAGGTTGGAAAAAGCGTTCGTCGTTGGGTAACCCCTTCAACAAAGGAAAGCCTAATTGTTTGACAAGGTCCTTCGTTTTTAGAAGTTTACCGAAGCCAATTCCGACTCCTCACGCACTTTTTTGGAGTTGTAGTAATTTTGTTTTGTAAAACAAATGCTTAACTCCATCCACCACACAATAATGACGCCCCTTCGATGTGGGTTTGGTTAGCGCGTAAGTTACATTGGGGCAAGCAAAACAACGGCTCTGTTTGATTTATCAAACATCCCTCCAGTATCCCTCCTGTAAACACCTCACCAATCATCCGTCACCGTCCCACTGCCTAGCATCCAGCTCACCTACCGTCTTTAGACGTCTGTCATGTTCAATGAATTTTGCCGTCAAATTAAAGAACAATTTCAACTAGCATTAAATTTCAAAGGTTGACTTCACTTGAGACAAAGACCTTACGCCTCCATCATCCGGGGTTTGCCGTTTTTGCGCATCGTCGTCATAACGGCCATCAACAACATTCGCCCTTATCGGGCGTATTACCACAGGCTGTGTTTAGCGCTGATGCCTGTGTTATCCCCCGGTGTCGCTCGCTTTCCACGTTTTCCCGCCCAAATATATACGTCGCGTGCCGTGTTTTGAAGCCAGATTAAACATTTCCGTTCTAGTTCCCCCCTGGAAACTGTTGTGCCATCCTTGTTGTGTTCCCCCCAGGAACAGGACGAGATTTTTGGCGAAACTCTCCAGCTGTAATGATCGTGAAGGCTTTCATTGTCATCGGCCAACCGCGCCGGGCTCCACTGTCCGAACACGCGCCGGAAGATGCTCTGTGTCGTCTATCATGCGTAAAATGAAACGTAAATATTCTTACATTTTTACAGCTGGCTAGCTGCCCGTTTTGGGAGGGCGGAGGGCGTTTTTGTAAGGATCACGGATTGAAACTTTTGCCTGTTGTTCATGGGCGGATGATGTACTTTTGAATGTTTGCGAGCTTTGCTGGAGGTGTTCTTCGGTACTTGAAAGGAAAATAGTGAGCGTTCTCTTCGCGGGATGAAATTGAATATTTCCGCCAACCAAGCATATTAATAGGCATTATTCAGTAAGTGGGTTGTAACGTTAATATTTTTGTTTATCAATTTGCAATATATAATATCTTGTTCATTATTTGCGCGAAAAATTGTCCGGCTCAATTTTTTATATTTCTCATTTTCTCAAATCAATATGTACTGGTTAATTTATAGCACATACATTGAAGAAGTACAACATTCAACCACAAAGTTTTGCTAAACGGTTAACAGAATTTGAAAAAAATGAACTATACTACTTCAAATTTTCTCAACATGTTACTCATTCTTGTTGTTTTCAAAATGCTTTTGAACGAAAGGGAAGAACTTGATAAATAAGTTTCATAAATATATTTAATGTTTCAACGTTCTGAATGTTATAAGCAATTCTATCTTCCATTTGTGACTAAGAACAGGTTTTAGGTGTCCCAATGATGATAATCCAATTATTTTACCTAATTATTTAATAGCGCCCTCTTTAGTCAAACCGCAGAAGCTATGTAACTAGCGGATTGTGTTTACCCCTATTTACTAAAACATAATCATATAATATGTTTTGCGATTTCGTGATAAAAAGATATAAAGTTAATTTAATATAAAATTATTAAAATATTCATCTTCTGCTTTTCGTCTTTACGACCTTTCTGGTCATGCTGTCTATGCATAATGGCTTACTTCAAACAACATAGTTGGAGAGCCAGTCCTAAATATTACTAAATATAAGCCACTTAATTTTAAAACATTAAATATTGAAAATAAAACCAAAACACTTAAACTCACTGAACCGTGCATCAAATGTCTCGTGTTAGAACACTATGTTTAAAAATTAAATTCAACTCAACTTTTTTATTTCATTCTTGACATTCTTTGGGTCCCGTTCCAAAGAGTTGTTAACATTTCCTGCTACAAATTACCGGAAACTATTTCGTCGGTAATATGAATGTAAGTTATTCTTTGGTCCATCCACATTGCTCAAAACCCCCATCGCCTTCGATCGAGTGGTGACGCCGTGTGTGGCGTTTTGGACCCGGCGTCCGTAAGCATTTGCTGCTAATTTAAATGTAAATGTTTATCCAACGGGGTGAATTGCTACTACATCTGTCGTTCCTGCCGAGTTCAACCGGCTAAAGCTCTCAATCTCGCGACCCGCGTTTTCCGTACAATCTTCTCTGTTGACGCCTCAAGTGGGGGCCACCGCAGACATACGGACACATGCCACACACCGGTAAGCTCTTGAGAATCTCAGCAGTTACGCTACGAACACCACTTCACCGGCAAACACCACTGGTGGCATTCCCGGTGTTCTCCAGTGTCTTCTACCACCCCATGCCCCACCCATCATCCTCACCCTTCACGCAAAAGGTCGAACTACAAGAAAAAAAGGGGGAAAAGTTGTCGAATTCATCATTAAGTTATTTTAATAGCCGTGAAATTATTTCAAGACGCTACAGGACGCTGCAGGACGCTTCAATGAGCAAGGATCACGGCAGTGGGCACAGCAGTACAGAAACGATGGAACGAACCGTTGGAATGCATGTTGGCGGGCCCTCCTGCGGACAAAGGCGAGTGTCGCGCGCTATCGCATCGCAACCACCATTACCATTACGAGGCGTCGTGGCTACCCGTGTTTCATTCGCGCTTTTCTGCAACATCATGTTTCGCATCGCCGTGGACCGCTGGTCCGGCTACTGCTTCGGACGTGTTCCTCTTCCTTATCCCCACCCGGCAGCCAGGGAGGATGTGGTACAAACGCGCTGAGCGTATCAGCGATTCTGTTTCGACAGTGGCAATAAGTGAAATACCTAAACATGTTTAATTATCTCGGCTCTCGGGGCACGGCGTACTTTCGTTGCCAATCGCCGGCACTGTAGATCGAGATCGGCTCATCGCGTAACACGGTGCAGCCAAAGGTTCCGGCATGTTTTGCGAGAAACAAGCAATAGCTGTTTACGTTTGTGAAACATGAAAGGAAAAGATTTGAATTTCTCTCGAGATGTGATTTCGGGGGAGAATACTATTCTGCAATATTACTCATGCGTTCCTCGGAAAGCTTTTAATAGGAGAAAATGATGGGTTTTACTTGCTGTTTGGGTTGAATATTTATATTTCAGAACCTGTTGAGCCTCCGTTTATGATGTTGTGAAACTAAATACTGTGAATAAATTATTTAAGCGCTTTGACTTCAGCTCTTCAGTTCTATAATACAGCAAATGACTAGAAGTATAAGCTCTTGGGAATTAACAAACAAGGATGCATAAAAACTAAAATAACAAAATAAAGTAACAAATAAATAAATAAATGAACAGATAAAAAAAGAATAAATGAAATTATGATTGAATGAGAAATAAAATGAATGAATCACAAAACAGTAAAAACGTACACAATTAAAGAAAAAATAAATAAATAAATGAACAAATGAATAAACAAATAATATTTGAACAAAACAATAAAAAAAAATTAATTTAATATACAAAATCAAACAAACAAATGAAATAAAAAGATTATTGGATGCGCAAAAATAATTACAAAATTCGAATAAATTAATTAACAATTTAACATAAATATAAACTCATGTAAAAACTTTATAATAAAATTAAATAAATAAAACAATACTTCAACATATATAGTAAAATATAGTTGATTGACGATAACATAACATATTAAATACTAAATTGAAATTTCTAGGTGGATTTGACGGTCATCATCCGTTATCACCAAAGGCGTGGCATATGGTGGGTGAATCACGCGTCGACCTCAAACGCTGTCTGCTGGTAAGATCGTTTTCGCCATCATCCAGCACTCCGTGCGCACAGCACCGGGTAACCAGCAGATTAAACGGTTCACGTGACCTGGTACACGGGTGGTTTGAGGTTTTGTCGCGGTCGTTAAAATCTGAAAACCGGCGTAGGGGTACAAGCTGTCTTCAAGATGTCACCTTTTCACCGTACCGTGGTCTGATATCAGGGCAGTTTAATCGCGTATCTTCCGGAACGGTTCACTTATTGTTTATCCGCGCCTTAATTGAGCGTTGGCTGCTCGATGGTTTTGCCAGCATCGTCGCACCGAATCCAATCAGCAGGCTGGGGTTCGAGCTTTCGCAAGCATATCGGTCGGTATGAAATGAAATCGCGAGAGGAAATTAACCGGCCCTTTTCGGGTTCGTCGACTTGCTGCATGATCGGGACCGTTCGCTTCCGTAACCACAAACTCCCACCAACCACCCTCCTTTCCACGGAGCAGAACTTGCTTGTCGAAATATGTGGAATTCAATTAGTTAAATAAGTCCCAGTGTCACCATTAAGCAGCGTTTTGTTACCGTCAATGTTGACGCTCCAAACGATACGGCCATCCCATAAATTAACATCCAACAGCAAGAACGTGAGTGATGAAAAAACACACACACAAACTCAGGAACTCAGAAACAACTTCGCTAACATACTTCCTTACACGAGGCCTTTTTTTACCTCGGCCAAGAACGAGGGCAATTGTTGACGCGAAACAACGGGTGACGTTAATTTATTTGCTTCGAGTTCTCCGTTCCATCACGACGTGTCCGAGATTTCCGAGATCTGATGTGCGTCCTTCGGGCGGCTGTCGGTGCAAGTCAAACTAAGACACCAACGAAAGTATACGACAGGGTCAAATCAAGAACGAGAATCAGGATATAATGGTACTGATTGATACTTGGCTGGATGGAGACAAACAATTTGCATCACATTGGGTGATAGAGGGGGATGAGGCAAACATGGGAGGGGGGTGGAAAAAAAACAAGGGATGATTCCTATAAATGGGTGACGTTGCACTCATAAATATGTTTGGTGAGTTTTACTTCTTGCTATGGACGATTTATGAGGCCCATCCGAGCTGGGATGAACGAACGTTTTTCATGGTAATAAAAGTAACCGTTTAGTTGTGTTCATTATTTTCACAGATACGGGAACATTTTTATGTTGCTTTAATGTTCTCTTCCCATTCCTTCAATGTATTTTTTATTGTAGTAGTTTTTTTAATAAAAATATAAACCATTTATATAAGTTTAATCCTAATTAACAGGTTTAAAAAAATCTGAAAAAAGCAATTAAAAAGCAAATATATTAAAGTTCCGCTGCACTTCAATCGGCACATGTCCGAAGCAAAATTTTTTGTTAAACCTTACGCTCAATGGAGTGCATCCGGATGTACAATCTGCAGCATTATGCTCCCAAACCCATGCCGGTCGTGCTGCACTATCCAAACGAAGGTTAATGTTTATCTTAACCACAGCTGACAGTAAAACCCCTCCGTCAGGGAGGATATATCTTTTACGCACAATCTACTGCATAAATCACCCGGACCCAGCAAGATCTGTCCTCCCATGGCGGTGACGAAAGTTACCGTTCGCATTCCCCGATTTGAGCCTGTTGCCGCTCATCACCGTGTCACACAGGGCTGCAGAAGTGTGCAGACGATCAAAACTAACAAACTTCAATGTTGGTTTTGTTGGCCAAACCGCTGGAAGTGAAGATGGCCACAAACCATTGCAGTTTTCTTTTCCAAAATATTAGTCGAAAGCCTGTTTGAATAAGTTTAACCTCTTTATGTTATATGCTGCTCTACAAAGTAATTTCAAAATTATGTACTTTTATTAAAATTCTAATCATGATTCAATATTAGGAGTTTTGAATCATAAATATCTTTATTAATTCGAGTTTCGAGAATAAATTTGTAATTGAATCTATTGAAAAGTAATTTTATTCATCCATAGTTGAATTCCTTGCCCTCGAATTAAATACCAACATATTCAGATTAGCCAAATTTACACTTCATTAGATCCACAAGTTAGGCAGCGTCTAATGTTTGGTAAACGGAAGCACAACCAGAACCGAATTCATTACACAGTTAAGAATATTTTTGACCGAATAATGAGTCGCTCTTGTGTCTGGGAAGATGCTCTGGATCACGTACAGTCGACCAATCAGCATCGCAGAGCACACATTACGGTATGCATCACCGGAAAGCAGTGATCCAATCTGTTTGTCTATAAATCAATCAAAATATTTGTTAGGTAAAAACAACTCAACACAACTGTGAGAATTTCTCGAACCCACCCCCTTCAGGATGGGAACGTTACACGGACTCGTCCCGGATAAACCACTGCCGGTGGCCAAACCCCGGACGCAGGGTGTTTTTGTAAGCTCCGTTCAAAATGGTTGTGTGTGAGCTCGCCAAGAAAAACAATACCGTCCACTGGAACAGACCGTGCTAGGCGCGTAGACCGTTGCATCTTTCCACTTCCCAGTGGACGCCCGCGTGCGTAGCTGGGAATTAATAAATTGGTAATATTAATAATTGCGGCAGCCAATTTATGCACATACATTAGCATCTCGTCAGTGGGCCGTGGAATGCCAGCGCAAGGCGGATCTTCCACTGGCCATAGAACCACTCGAAATCTCGCCCATATTCCCCGCACGTTTGGTTGCGCGCATGTGGTGGCAAGCATACGCAACCGCGGCCAGCCCCGTGAACGCCATAAGCTGCGTAATGTATGCACGTTCAACGCGTTCCGGAAGGTTAGAGATCATTTACTCGACGATTAAGAGCAAACCCCGGTGGTGTGCGCGTTGGCAGGCGCGGGAAAACATTTGGCTGCGAGCCGCACTGAATTGGCGGCAATATTTATTCAGCCCGCCAGATTCAATTGACCTCCGCAGGCCGTATTCTGCCAGTTACCGATGGTGTGCTACGTGCTTTGCTCACGGCGAAAGGATTTCTCCGCGATGGCAGGAGGACCAACCAACCCAAAAAAAAAACAGTTCGGGATGACAGCAAAATGTATCACATTATAATAGACCGGGAGGGGTGATGGGTTAGAAGTGTATGCAAATTAATGGGTACGCTTGCGTCAGGAACATCTGCCCAATGGTGGTGCCAATTGGGAGTGTTTGCTCATGTGGAATCGTGTGCCGTGCACCACCAGGGATATGACAATCGTCCTGAAACTTTATTCGAGTGCCGCATAGCTTTTTTAATAGTCGCAGAGCACGTTCCCTTATTTATCTAGCCCAGATGTTAAATTTTTCCAATCAATTGTGGCATCAGGATTTTCTATCGCAACGGAAAATAAATGAGCATTAAACAATTTTCTTTGCAAACTCATAGCTATACAGTAAATGGTGTAAACTAGTATGTTGGTTTGTATACTTTTACTACAAGCTGAAATCTGAGATATGAAGATATGTGTACGAATATTTCTTTGTCTTCGAGAAGAGAACTTCATGATTAATCTCCTTGGTGGTCAGTTCTGGTAATGAAAGCAGGATTAGTATTAGGTAGTAGTATTTGCAGGATGGCATAAAGTCTTTGCTATCACCGTATTTTATGTTTAGTTCATAATTACTCCTACTATCACTCACCAACATTCAAAATTTACGACCCTGAAAGTTCTAATGAGTTTATCATGTCTGTTGTGAAAGAATCGGCTCAAAGTTTTCGTCGGTAACACAAATTAGTCTAATTTACGAATAACTAACGAAAGAGGCCGTTATGATGTCTTTCCCGTTGGTCTACTACAACATTTTGGCAAACAAAAGTTTGCCAAAACTAAACTGAGGTGGTCTATGAAAAATAGTTTGTCTTACAAATTTGAAGCTGTCTAATTTATTTTGTCGTTGTCAAACCATTTTAGGGTTTTGACCGCACAAGTTCCGGGTTTTGAAATACAAGTACTGCATTAAATAATATGTCAAGAGAATACGTAAAGACATTAAAACTGTTTTTTGACAGTTCGTCGTATATGTTTGGTTGTAATCTGGATGCATTTGACGTGTGGCTATACCAAGGTGATGAAATGAGGTGTGCAAAAAATGTTTTCTTAACATTTTTTCGGCAAACAAATTATTTTGTTTATTGTAGTTTGCCAAACATCATTTTGAAGGCTCTCCCATATGATCTTACGTTAAAAATTTGCCAACGGGTTTCGCTTCTATTTATACCTATCTCCTCTTTGTTCTCAATGACCATTATGTCGGCTTTATGTCGACTGTCGAATTCGAGTCGACTGTCAGTGTAGACGAAGTCAAAAACTCGAATTCGACATTGACAGGACATTTTTTCAGTGTACTTTTATGACTTTTTGTTGATAGTGTTTTTCAGAATACTTAGGTACAAAGTACAGAAACTGGAACTTGTTAGAACGGATAACAAACATAGTATCATTTTGATATACCAGTATCAAAGAAGAATCAGCATAAAATGTCTAAAACTACCGGAAGGAAAATTTTTGAAGTTGTCTAAATGCTAAAAAGACTTAAACCATAATGTTCTCGCTGTATGTGTATTAAATGAATCACTAATAGTCTCTACTCATTCACCCAAATTCGGATGCACATTCCAAGCATGAGTGAGGACTCAAAAATTTCCTGTTCCCATTCAGCTTATTTCAATATGAGTTTTTTTTTTGCCTTCAATTAATCACACCCCGTCATGGGCACCATAAATGAGTTACCTCAAGTCGCGTCTTCCCCGTCTCAGTCTTCCCTCTCCGCTCGTCGAACGCACTCCAATTAGCAAGGCCTTCATCCACGAAAAAATCACGACACATTTCAGCGGGCGGCTCCCAGATACGAACCGCCACAAACCCCCAGATCTCGCCCCAGGTGTCCAGCTTTGATGTTGGTTGCGCTTCACGAACAATTTCCTGAATTTTATTGCATTCAATTAATTTCTGTCATTACGGCGGTGGCATTAGCTAAATGGGCACGGACGGTGGTTAGGCGCTTGTTTGGCCCGAAAAATCCGTGAGCAGACTTCCGAGAACGCGAGCTAATGCGCTGGCTCCGAAGATGTGTCTACCGGCGGCGACACATTTCGGTCTGGCTAAGCCGTAGGACTGACCTGCGCATAACCACTATCACCGGCACATCTTTGCACCGGCCTGTGCGAGGCGAGGTGGAAAGTCCGGTTCGCCCGTTTGTCATTACCACCGGCGATGGTCCGAGCCACGATCGTGAATCATCCGCACCGAGCAGTCGAACGCATCCACCACGATCGCGACAAAGAATCTCACATCACGATCGTGGGGTGCTCTAAAAAAGCGATTAATAAAAATTAATTTCGGTTTTCATTTGGGAAACCTCACCCTCATGACTGGTCCGGCGGGACCATCGGGGATGGGATGATGTTTTTTTTTCGTAAATAATTTTAATGCCAAGCTAAAAGGCTACGGCGGAGGGTAATAAAATTGAATATGCGAGCTGAATCCTGAATTCGTTATTATTAATATTGTTTTACTGATCACGCCAGCTCACGGGAGCTCTCGGTGCAGCTCTCAGCCAATATCGTCGATCGTTATCGGGTGAATAAAAATGTCGGAAAATTATCGCAATACTAAGTTATACAGCCGTGAAATAGCTTGATCCGCTTAAGAAAATATTTCGGATTCTCTACATAGTTGCAGGAGTTTACCATAAAATGCGACCGATGCGTTGATTTCTGATTCATTTACTCCACTTCTAAGCTTGCGACATGATTTATGCCATTTAAGCTGTAAGCATGAAACAATCGTCTCTAGGTGAATTTATCGAGCTCAATTATTTTATTACATCGAATACACCCATTATTAACAACATCTTCACATTTACCCCGATGCTTTCCCACTCCAAGGGAAGACAGGGAACAAATCGAATCGAATCGAAAGGAGTTCTACTTCTCGTGGGGCGCGAAATCGTGTGCGTCGCGCGAAATGATGTTCGTGCTAGATGGGCGGACGGTCGTCGGCACGATTTTCTGCCATTTGACGGATTCGTAACGACAGTTTTATAACCGATAAAAATACCAAATCCCGAGAAACCAGCCAGGCAAGCGAACAGCAAGCACCCCGTCCCGATGGATGCAGCTGCTGCTGCAACACTCGGGGAGACCCCGAAATGCAATGATTAATTTTCTGCGGCCTGCACAATCAAAACAGCCTGCAGCAAATGGCAACCATTCACGATTCACGGGCACAAGGGTTGACGGTCGGTATCTACTTTATTTAGTGCATTTGTTCGATTTTATTTCCCCAAGCCTGGGTTTCTAGCTTTCAGTCGAGTGTTTTTTTGTTTTTGTTTTCCGAAACAATTTACGGCGAAATGCCTTGCGGAAGAGTAATTCCAATCAATTTTATTTTTCAGCGTTCATTTCAACGAATGGTCAATAACGGAACCGGGAGGTTTCTGCACGAAACGGCATGCATCGGGTTTTTGGGTGGCGCTGGGGCGTGACCCAATGGTGACTTGATTGTAAAGCATGAAATTGGCCAGCATAACTCAAACTGCACCAAACCGATGCGTTCGGTGAAATTTAATCTTTTGCCCGAAGTAACGTCTGCATTTAACCCCACGAACCATTTTATTTTTGTTGCACACAAACACTTGATTGATTTTTTCCTGCGATTGAATTATTGATGAAGCAACCAAACCCGGCACAAGGTTTTATTTGTTTCGACGAATTAAAGCAAAAATAATAAAACGATCCTTTCAGGGCATTTGTCAATGTTTCGGCTGTGCTTACAAAAATACGAAAAAAGAATTTACAGTGTCGTTGTATATCGTCATGTAACGTCCCTTTCATTCAATTATAAGGGTTTCGTTGGGAAATTCAAGATTTTTTATTCTGGATATTGTTTTTAAAAAGACAGTTTGGGTCTAATATATTCAATATCCCAATATCCCAAGTCATTTGGATCTCGAGATATGAGAATTTCAATGCAAGCAGACTATTGCAATTGAAGATACGTGGACAAATGTAGTAACCGCATCCTTCTATTTACAAAATGTAATCCTTGAAAACTTTTTTTTATGCAATTGTGAGTTGCCGCTGACTGCGAAATTCCGTTTTCCTATTTTGGAGCTCAGTGTCCTGATCTTTAAACCCATGGATTTGAACAGATCTAGAGTAGAGGTGTTCTAGGAAGGGTATGAAACAGTATCAACTGTTGAAGACTTTGGAATAATGGATTAGTAATATGCTACATATTTTTGAGATGTTGATCTTCCCTCAAAGTAATTCCGTAGAGGTAATTATGTATTTAAAAAAAACCCAAATATTGGAAGAAGAGGTGGAACTAAACATCATCATCGCCTGCTGAAGTTTTGAGAACTGTTTAAGATTTCTACACATTTTGAAGAAACAAAATGCTTTTACACACATTTTAACATATTTTTTCTGGGACATGTAAAACTCCGGCATAAAACATAGCATATTTTCTACACTACTGTTATGGTTTTTTCAGCAATTTTAGATAACACTTCTAGTTCTTCTTTTACTCTAAAACACATATGTTCATATAGTTCTGTTAATTACTGTATATTCGTGACGTTTTTCTGAGTAACTATCAATTACCAACATCAAGAGGTATGAGAATGCCAGTAGAAGCGGAATTAAAAGTTTACACGACTTAACCGTCCTCTAAAGCACCGGTATTGTAGCTATAAGTGATCGCTGCAAAAAGATTAGATTCTCCTGAGACCCAGAGATCTCAGAAGACATAGAGAATCGACACCCTGGGAAGGATTGAACTGGTATAATCAGAAAATTGGTTCAATGTTATGCTACTATCTTAAAGAATTGCAACGAAATGTGGATAAAATAGAAGTATCTCCGACATCCATGAAATATCGAGTTTTGGTGTATTACTCTCCATCCTGTTACTCATATTATGGGAACATATGTGATTGAGGCCTCTACACATATGGATTGTTCGATTACTGCCGTGAATAATTGAAACTCAATACCCACTGCCCAGCATCATCATATTTATAGTGGACTTATATACGATCTATACCAAATGTCCTTGCTGGTGGCAATCAACCAAAATCATGTTCCCTCGTGTATCTTTTCCACCGCACGCTCCTTCGGAACTACCATACACATCCCTAAATAGCCACACAGCCCTAATCTCTAAGTTACTGATTATTTATCAACTCACCAAGCCTGCAGCCGTACTTAGCAAATCTGCTAATAAAGAAGCATAATTCGTTGGTCCTTGCTAACGCTTCCGATGAAACCTGCTGGTGGGCCAGCTCGGCCACTCCAGCAGAAGGTAGCATTTTCCACGCGGAACCGAAAGATGACCATTATTCGATAAGAGAGACCGACCGGGAATGAAAATTGAGTGGATTTGAATAAAATGGGTCAGCCGAAGCCCTGTTGTTTGGGCCCACGACTTATGTCCCTCAGGATCACGGGACCCGATCTGACCATAAATTATACGCCCTATCTGCACGTATCTTGGCAGCAGGATGGTCCCAGGGACCATCCGTACCACGCTCGGTGCCCGAAAAATCCCGGCCAAACAACTGTTGACGGTCATTTAAAAGATTATCACTAATCTCAAGTGCCCTGCTAGAGACCATTTTTCCCTCCGCGTTGTTTGTGCCGTACTGCACCGGAAGCCGACCTTTAGCATCCTGTGCAGAATCCCTTGCCACGGAAATGTTGCCAAAGGGACAAACAAAAATTAGTCAAGCAGATTTATGCCTTCGCGGAGAGATTTGTACCGAGCACGGTCCGTAATTGATGACCGTAAACAACAAATCCGGGCTCCACGTGTTTGCCTCGAGTGTCCGCTTTTGTAACTCGGCACGGGCTGCTGATAAGGGAGTGTAACGGTTGGGATTAGTAGAACTTAAACCCCCCTCCTTTGTTGCAATGTACCATAGTAGCAGTTCATAAACGTTAATGTTGATCGCGCACCGGCTTCATCGCTTGACACTCAACAACAACAGTGCAAATGATGTTAAAAAGGGAATGAAATCATTGTTTTCAAAAGAAATGGCACAACAAGTACGAAAGGGAATGGTTGACATACTGCGGTACGGTGGAACACATTGTTCGCGATGGCTTCATTTCGTGCTTTTCCGTCTTGCAAGAAGCCGCAGCATTTTGCGCCCAGGCGCCCGTGCTGCACGTCCCACGGAACCGAGTCAATTAGTGTAAATGGTCAGATCAATAAAAAGTAACTACACTCGCACGAGGAAATGGGTTTCCACCGGGCCTCACACCCCGAAGCAAGCGCGGCGTTGAAACATATCCCAATATCAAGAACTCATGAAAACGATATTCCCCGTCAAAGCGCAGTAAATGGCTAAGGCTAGAGGGCTGCGAAAAAAACCGTCAGAAAAGTTTAACCAAAGGAAAAACTTTTTTCCCTCCGTGCTGGCGTGGAACAAAAAATGTTGGAAAAATCATAACACGTTCCGGACGCCATTTTCGGAAGCTATTGGCGTGTCGTGTGAAGTTCTTGCTGCGTCGGACCGTCCACTCAAAGACTGCCTGGGAATCGAGAGAACGATCCAGAAGTGATCCTTTTTAATGTGTCTGGCAGGTTTTTAAGTGCCTTCGCAGGTGACGTGCTGGCGAAATGCTGCAATACACACTGTCCACTAGAGGGAGTTCCGGTGTGGGACGAATTGGCAACGGGAAACTAATTTTACACCCACTCGTTTGGCGTATTCAATGCATTGGAAACCGTTGCCACCCGGGCTAATAGTGCCAGGACGTACACGTACCACTTCGACAAATCCTCGCATCTTCTTCGCCGGATGGTCACTAACGGACACACTTTGTAGGACAATGGGAACGGAACGCAAAAAGCGGATATTAAAAAAAAATCTATATTGATTTCTTCACTCCTCACACTCACACACACTCGGCACTAATGTAGCATGACTAATTCAATTATGCAAATCCTTCCCAAGGATGTACAGTAGCCAGTCTGGGTACCGTTTACCCAGCAGAAATTCTCCAATCCAATCCAACCCCGTGGATAGCACGTTAGCTGTTCAGCTTGCAATTTTCAGCGTCCATGCGCGCGACCCTTGGGATAGTAATTTTTCATTTTTCCACGCTTTTCCACACACTCTCTCTCTCTCTCTCTCTAGCTCACTCACACTCCGAAGTGCGAAGGTTTTTATGTCATGACTATTTTATTGCGAAAGTTTTATTGCTTCTTATGAAACGTTCACTTAGCTTTCGCGTTTTTTTTTTCTTTCTGTTTTGCCCTCCAGCCCATTCTGCTTAAGTTTCACTTTTCCCCTTCGATAAGCATTCGCTTCCGTTCGATTTCCTTCCATTGGAGCGGATGATTTTGTGCCACGGAGAGGATGGGTCTGTAATTTACGGTAAGATTGCATTGCTTTGTAATCGTGCAGACATTATGATATCGTGCATATTGTACGCTAATTGAAATGGTTTAATAAAAAGCTATATTCGTACGAGTCTGTTTGTGAACATTCGATAAATTAAATTAAATAAATAAATTTCTCTGTGCTGGGTTATATCCTAAAGAGTGGAATACATAATATGACTTATTTAATTAAACATTAGAATTGGGGTGGTAGAAATTTAAATTTTTTACATGTGATGTATTAATATTAATAAAGATTAAAATATAGAATTGCATTGGAACACGCCCGACATTACATCCGTTGCTTCAAAAATAATAATAAAAGGTACCCAAAGGAATATTAGTTCAAACTGGTCGACAAACTGGAAATCATTAAACTAGTAATTATTTTTCTTTTATGGCACATCATTAGGATTTCGTGCTTTATATTTAACTTCAAAAGGATATTCTATCCAATCCTCCTTAATTCAAGGAGATAGTACCAGGATAATAAACTCCTCTGAACTGTTCCCCAGTTATTAAACTAAATTAAAAATTTAATTAATTATTCCCGCGTACACAGGTTCGCTCCTTATGGGATTTTCAGTTAACTTCGAGATTTATGAGGAAACCATCCGTTACTTGTGGATTTACATACCATTCGAGTTCCAGGAACAAACTGAAGACATCGTCATTGGTGTCGAAATAGGTGATCGCGCTTTTGATGTAATCCAACTTTTAATCCATGTTGGCTCAAAGGTCAGCACAAGTTATCTCTGTTCAAAACCTCATCGCTCTACTAAGGATATACTTGTGAAGGTTTCACAAGGCTCTGACAAATGAATTCTTCGACTGCTCCAATCACAAGATATCAGTGCTTCAGTACATTGACATCGAACGACCCAATTCGTAAAGGGTCGCCCACATAGCCATAAATGGCGTGGTAGCTTTTAATTGAGCAGTGATTGTCCAACCTCAAACAAAATTACTTATTTATCAGCAAATCAAAACCATACGTGCTATTGAATTTTTAAACTATAGCTGCACGTGCATTTGACGCCCCCCGTTCTTTCGCCGGTTTCCGGTTCAATCATCCTCCAAACAGCAAACGCGACGATTTAGCAAAAATCACGCAGTGCTAAACGCGTTTTACCTAAACTCCTGGAAGGAGGACCTATCCCCCAGCACTCCAAACAGTTACATCAGTGCGAACAATCAAAGCAATTAAAACCTTCTTTACACTTATAGCCCAACCGGAGGGACCAATCACTACGCCGGTAATGAATTGTAGTCATTTCGAAGAAATCGCAGATCCTTCATTTCCACGGCGAAACGATCGTTAAGAAACAACCACCCGTGCACGTTCCGAGCGTCCCTCCCACGTCTCCGCGCATCGAAATTACACCGAAAAGGGAACAATTTGCCTCCCGAAAGGACCTGTTGTTAGAGGTGAACCAGGGGCTTCTGGTGTTCGGAGCACGCTCGCACACCCTCTTGTGGTGGTTCGAACCACTCGCAAACGGTGCCGTGCCAACGTACCATAAATCTACCGTCACGTTATGAAAATATGTCTGCATTCATAAACATACAATCACAATAACAGTCGAATTATTGTTTACTTTTCACCTTATTTGTAAGTTTTCTCGCTTTTTCCCGCTCCTGGGGAGTGCGAGTGGTGCAGGCACGTGTGCAACCGAGGGGGCTGGAAGCTTCAATCAAATTTCCACGGCAATTTCCCGGCAACGGGCTGGAGCACAACTATGGAAGCTTTATGAGCGTTTTCCCTTGTTAATTGAAAAATGAACACGAACCTTCTATTACACCACCCTGGGCCGGGTGTAGTTGTCGTCGGTACCGTGTCGTAGCTTGTTGTCACGTTACGCATTCGTCAGAGCAACCGCAACAAGAAAAAACTGACGTGAAGTTCTTCCTGAAGGACCTGTAAGAATGGAATGAATAAAGCGAAACACTTCGATGGGAAGTTGGAAATGTTCATTACCTAAAAGATTTATTAATGCAGCAGCAACATTTTACTAAAGTTACAATTTATCGTGTTTTTTTTTTCTTCTTGATGTTACATGAGTTACCACAAAAAAATTTGCGTATGCAGATACATTCTACGCACACAATTATGAACATCTTTTCCCCTTTTTCTCTCAATCTCTTCATTTCCCTGTCACATCCCCGCCTAGAGCGAATTGCACCCTCGAGGTCAAACTCTAATCGGTGGAATAAAGGCCACCAGCTCCACTTGATACTTCCGCCGGGAGATTCTCCCGCTTTGTTTCCGTTTTCATCGGCTATAAAATAAAACCATTCCACGTAAACACAATATTTGCATATGGGCTTTCGATGCGGGAATAAATTATCGATCGATTACATCATGCGATGAAACACGGGTTTGCTGTCGTCCATGGGCGAGCAGAAATATAAATCAAAAAGTTAGTCAACAAGTGCCGCTCGCCAAACGGTCGGCATGCATATGGGCGCCCCGTTTTCGAGTGCCTCCCCCGGTACGGCATGGTTTAGCGTGGTCCGTTTGGCAAGGGAGGCCATAACTTTTGAACAGTCATTACTTCACTTCCGATCGGCCTGGGATCCAACGGTCGCTTCATCCGTGTACGGGGAGTACCCGTGTTTTCGGAGTTAGTAGGTCAGATTCTAGCAACCGATAGACTGCAAGGAGACTACCCATATGCACGCCGCTATAGCTATGGGAGTGGAAAACGCCTCTGCCAGTACAGCCCCGAAACAGACCCGGAACGAAATCCGATGGTCGTGTCTGTTGCACACATTGAAGAGCGATCATTCATAAAGATAGTGAACTTTTTGCAAAGATTAAGTTGCGGGAAATGAAATCAACCCAGGGACTAGGAGGGAGCGGTGGTTACAAGGACCTGCTACAAGAGACGTGGGCTTGCACACATCCTGGAAGGAAATTGCCGATAAAATCTTTTACCCTTTTTCGACATGCCGAGAACGCTCATGGTTGGTGAGGAACGGTAATCAATAAAAGCGAAACACTGCCCATAGATTGTCTGGAACGTGACAGGTATGTTGCAATATTGTAGCAGTGGTGTACCGTGTAGGTCAAGAGCTCCCTCTTTATTTTGATCTGCATAGAATAGTTACAAAACTGTTGCAGCAAAATAATGATATCCGCATGATAGTAATGATGACCATCGCAGATCATCACATTAAAACCATTCGTCGGTTCCTAGGCTTCGAAGTTCGAATGTCACTTCCCCTAGTGGAACTCGAATGGTCAAACTTCGGACACCCAACTACAGACTGAGTGTGGTCCAGCTAGGCATGCAAATGACACAACCCCCCCGATACCAACGGTAGAACATTTTATTGTAATAAATTTTCGTTAATTTATTGTACGAAAATACTCAACACTGACATAAATAACCTCTGCCTAAGTTGGTGCTCCTGCAACTCCTCCAGCAAAAGTTGGACGGTATCGATGTCAAACGGAGGCGCTGTCGAGTTGGATGCTCAAGACCGCTCAAGATACGCTCAACACAGTCATGACGATGATGATGACGATGGTTAGTGTACTCTTTCGGCACATGCATTAGACACAACCCAGACCGAGGTCCGGTCCGAATGCAAAAACGGGAAGATGATGTTTGGACGGAAAAACGGCCAAATAATCATAAAACATGTTGCGGTAAGAGCTTACAATTACACAACGGCCATAAACACATCACATGTATCGCAGCCACTTTCGCTCCGGCACTCCACGGCGAACCAAAGCTGGGTTTCTAAGCGTGTTGGGGCGGGTTTTGGGTCCTCCAAAACCGCACACTAAATTAATACCAGTACCCCAAAAGTTTGGTTTTGCATACGAGGTTGGAGATGGGCGCTGCCTACAGTGCCAATTACGCCGCACTGCATCCGAGCAAACACTCTGGACGAGTACGAGTGATACAAGTTGGTCGAAAACAAGGGATCTCCGGGAAAGGCCGCTTTGCGTACTCGTTTAGTGAGTAAAATAACTTCCCTAATAAGTGAGGTGCCTTTTAAAAATGTTCTACTACTGCACAGAACAACTTCTCCAGTGTGCGTTTTGATAGCAATTGGAAGAGTGGAAGAAGCCTTTGGTCCGGGATTGTGAACCCCAGAAAATCATTCCTAACCTCAAATCCACACACATACGCAAACCCTAAAAGTGTTTACGTAAACAATAATGTTTCTATTTGTCTTCCTTCTCCCGCCCAACGGTCAGGCAGACTGCAGTCGCTTAGCTCAGCGAAAACAGCGCACACAAATCGTTGTCATTTGTCCGGCGTCCTTCGAAAGGATATACGGCCAGCCGGTACGGAACGTTCGCACACGGTACGACGCCTATCATCGAGAGTAGCCGGAAATTAATGGCTGGCAGGAGTCATCGATCAATATGTGGTGTTTCTTGAAATGTGTGATAGATTTATGATGCCGGACGTTTCACCCACAGGCAGCAAGGCAGGCACTGTTGACCATTTGTGACCGGTGCACTCACCCTGTTGTGGGTTTGTGGGTCCAATTTCTAACCGTTCCGCCATTGGACATGTAGTTTGTTGTAAGAGCACCCTCAGTAAGTGGTGCGGAACTGTTGATCATTTGTTAGTTATTAAAACTTTATGAGGCACTCTCTTCGAGAGAGTGCTTTTTTATTACTTTATGTCAAATGCATGAATTTGACTAGAATGCAATTTGTAGCATTGGGACACATTATTGGAATATTGTGTCGTTATTCAGATTGATAACTCGTATATAATTGAATGTATAAGTGAAGCTCAAGTTGAACCATTCATCTTGAACAATTTAATTGCATTCTCCACGAGATGGAGACATTCTCCAAAACAGCGTACTTTACACCGCCATCGTTGTTATTATTAGATGCAACACATAAAACTTGAGCCATTCAAAATAAAGCCATCAACCCATGGCGCAGAAGGTTGCCCCGAGCATGGACAGCTTACTGGGCGCAGTTCCTGTCCACGAAATGAAATATGAATCGAAACGAAATGGAAACAATCAAACGGCCTACCTCCTGCTGACCCTACCCGGGAGGTGGTGCGTCCTATAGGGAAAGGAAAACAAGAGTTGGAACGCAATTTTTCGGACCCGAACAAAAGCCCATCGGAATGACATCAATGGCCGATCGTGGTGTTAATCCTCGCCCACTGCGACGCGGTTCCCAAACCAAACCGTAAGAAAAAAAAACAAAGCAATAAGGTTGAACCACAAAACAGCACCCATCCGTCAAGAATCGAATCGAAAATGAACTTCTCGCACATCGCCTTTAGTTTTCGGTCGGGGGGGAACGCAGCGTGAGCAAATAATTAAAGCGCCGGGGCTACTTTCTTATTTATGACCCATGTGCCGTGTAAAGTTTGTCCGAGCGCGAGCTAACCCACTCATCTGATGTTAATTTTTGCTCCGCGTGTTTGTCTTCTGCTCTTATTTCTTTTTTTGTTGTGTTTTATTTTGTTTGAAACTGATTCCGTACATAAAGCGGAGCAACAATGCAATCAATTTAGAGGCATCGTTTTTCATTCCAAGCCCCATCAGAGGCCGGGCGAAATAGAAAGAAACGATCCGCTCCCTCCGAGAGGGAAAGCGAACATGAGTAACAAAGCAATAGGAAACATAAAAATATTGAAAAACGTTCCCTAAGTGATCTGGTCGGATTTTTCATCGTGTGGGCCATCTTACACGTAAGTGTTCCACGGCTCCCGGAGGGCATTTGGAATGAAGACCAACACACACACACAGCAAAAACCCATCCAATGCTAAATAATCATTCCACCAGAATTGTTTTATTTGCCTTTTTTTTCCTTCCACCGCACACACCGGCCACAGCTAAGCGATGAAAATAAGTTTAAAAAAAATTATTTCTTTGGTTTAGAATTAATTTGCTTCTTCGGTTGAAGTGCGACGGATTTTAGGCACACCGGCTCACCCGCACCCGTAATATGCGGAACTGGCCGTTCCATTTGCCGAACCGTTTCATTTCCTGTCTCTTGGAGTGACATTTTAATTAAAGCCAACCTTTCGGGGCCGTTTCCTGCCGTACCCGCGGTCCCGTTCCATGCAAATGCTTCCAAATTCACACCATCGTCATGACGCTGCACGAAAGCACGCGGAATGAAACGGAAAAGAAATGAACAACCTGATGTGCTCCACTGTTGTGGGTAAAGAAAAAAGTATGATGAATGGTGAAAATGTTCAAACGGCTAATTTTATTTCGGAACCATTCTATCTCTATCTGCGCGAAGGATGACACACGGTGACATGATTCGTGCGGCTCAACGGGTTTTTTTTTTCTTCTTTGCCCTTGACAATGGTGGGTGAAAATGGAAAAATCTAATGCGCGACATGCTTGTTGTCACCAGGCGTGAGATAACGAGCGTGTTTTTGGGAAGAAAATGAGTTATTCATTTGACTTAGTAATGAGTTTCTATTTGTTTTTGGTTTAGGTTGCATCAAACACGCATGACTTTCCGTGGAATGCACCTGAGTACAGTAATTGAAAGGATGATTTTGTGGAAAAAAATGGAGCTCGCCAGGCTCCGGTGGGCTGGTCACGTCATGAGAATGGCACCGGACGACCCAGCCCGTAAAGTCCTTTTAGGCCGTCCACATGGACAGAGGAGGCGTGGTAGGCCCAAACTGAGATGGAGTGATGGCGTTGACGCGTCCGCCAGAACGGCCGGGATACTTGATTGGCAGACGACGGCGCTAGACCGTGAGCGGTATCGAGGATTGTTGCAGCAGGCCAAGACCGCGAAGCGGTTGTAGCGCCTGATAAGTAAGTAGTAAGATTTTGTGGAAATTTAAATTTTATCAGAAAATTATTTATCAAAGCATTGGAAGCATTTTTTCCTCTATATAAATAACAGTAAGGTAAGTGACATGTTCTTGGCGGTTGCATTTTATTTTATTTTATTATTTTCAATATACTGACTCTAAGTTCGCAAGACGCTTACAAAAATTTACTAGGAATATAAAAAAAATTGTAAGCTTGACGATATGTTCGAATAATGATCTAATCCTAACGAATACCTCTGAACAAATGCCAAAAATCGATATTTTCGTATCGATACTGTAATTTGAGAATTAAAATACTTTTCAGAAAGGAGTTTAGACTCGCCTACGTTACTAGAATACTGCTGAACAAAATAAGTAGTAAATGTTTGTAATTCCTGAAGAAAGAAAATGACCAATTTTTCAATTCCCTTCTGTCTACATGAAAATTCTTTAATTATTTATGGAAGACATTCATGATTTCACTATTTATTATATACTTGTCAGAATAAACGTGGTCTGTTAGTCTTTTCTGGTTTATCAGAAAGGTTTCAGGTATGTTTCGCTTACGCTAAGCGATTTTTTTTGACAATTTATTCTCAACATGTGTTCCTTTCCTCACTAGGAACGCCTTCAATCTTATTTGTTCTTTTATCCAACAGAATACGAAAATTTTCCGAGTGGTTTTTAACCTATTCATGCATTTTTATATAACTGCGTCAATATATTATCTCTATATTATCCTATATATTATGCTCTACAATCCACCGGGGCGTTTTTTTAAGAAAGATTTGCAAAGGCTCTGCTAAATCTAATCTTTCTGGGCTTTTTTCATCACGAGGACCTCCAGACCAGCCAGATCCTCCGCCCATAGGTTAATCCTCCACTGATTCAACATTTCCTCCAATAGAAACAAAATAGTTACAGTTTTATTTCTGACTTACAACACTTATAATTGATACCACGTAGTTGAGATCAATACTTGATCGATGGATTGAATTTTTAATATTATTAAACATTATTTTACAATTGAATTAAACATTTGTGCTCAGTCTCATTCTAAAGGCGTTCTGAGAGGTGCTTGTACCATGCCAAATTATAATTTTGTTGTTGTTGGCACCCTCTTCAACTTCTGACCACCTTGATGGGGGCCAACACTCGCTAAACTATTTGAATGTTCTCCATTAGTCATTTTTATGTAACAACCATGAATATTTTAGTAAAATAGTATAAGCAAAAAGTAAAAGGACTTTTTCTCAAGTAAAAAGAGCAACAAATCTGTTACGTACTTGTGAGCTCCCTTCACAGCAATAACCATGGTGTACCACTTTGTTCGATGCAACAGAATGACGTATCGTGAGCAGTGAATGCAGTTCATGTTTGTGAGATCATACGGAATGGAATTTAAGCGAAGATATGACAATTTTTTCCCATGAACCTATCATTTCATATGTTAGAAATTGCATACTTCCGCCTTGTGCTCGTACGTACATGCCCGAGAGCAACGACTAAGGAATTTCCAATGATACTCCATGAGAGATACAGGAGCAAATGTACGTATCAGCACGATAAAAATGGAGCAAAAGTCTGCTAAAAGTGCAATCTATATCTGGAACTAACCGTTTACAGCCCACATTAACAAAAGGCACCATTGTAAGCACGTACATGTTACTTGTTTCTTCCAGCAAAGTGTCCCATTACTAGTCCAAAGTTACTATCAATACCCTGCTACTTTGTAACTTCGTCCGCTCAAGTGTCAATGCGTTTAAAACAATTTATACTGTCACCATCACCGTTTGGTCCGGCTGCCACGAACGAAGCCCAACCCCACTGGGGCCTATAATTGTGATAACGCAATTAAGACCACTCATAATCATCCTCAAATCAGTCCATCCCAACCAACTCCCTGGAAGGGTTTTAATCTTGTTTACGGTTACATCTTACACTCCGGTCGCGGCGGTATCAAAAGGCGCCAAACCAACCACCACCCATCGGTAACGGAATCGCTCAGACAGCCATAAAGGAACGGTTGGTCGTTTGATGGTGTCGTTTGCCGAACTCGGTACGTCTGTACCGACGCATCCGATCCGACTTCGCTTTCAAGTGCAAATATCCTTCTCCCGGGGGCCCATCATAATCAGCGCTTTCTTCAAACAGTGTCTCCGGGAAAACTTTGTCACACCGATCTGCCCGGGATAGTTGGATGGGGTGGAAAGTTTTCACTCGCAAAGTATCACTGTGTGTGGGTGTGTGTGTGGCCCGGCACTTGGGAAGAAATTTAAGTTATAGTTATAGACGTCTCTCGATCGTTACGAACAGAGAAACCCATTAACACAATTTCATTAAACTGAAAGTGATATTAAATTTCCATCAACCCATGGTCGGTGAGCCGGACGCCATGGGAAAGGGTTCCGTTTTCCTTTCTGCCGCGTGCGAGCGATCGTGTCCTAAACTAGGCCACCCCACCACCTCGGTCCACCCACACAGAACACGCAAAAACTTCACCGAAGCGTAAGCGTATCCATATCGCTCGGCGTACGTTTTCCTCTATTTTCCGCACAACCGGCAGGATGGGAAGGATATCGTGTAGCTACAGTAAAATTATCTCCCTCAATGGGTTGCGAAAGTAAGCGGTACCACTTGGAAAACTAAACCACCACAAATCCGATACTTGTACCCGTTGATGGTCCCGTTTGGTGTGTTTAAGTAGACGGAATAGTTTTCCCCCGGGTTTTGCACCGGACGCGACCATCACCGGTTACGCCATCATTTGCTTACTACAGCCAAGCGTCATAACGTCTTGTAACGGCCGCAACCAGTACTGTCACTACTACGTCTCATTGCTATTTCCTATCTCAATTATTGACGATAAGCCACAGCAACGGAACAAAGTCTTACGGTGCAAGCCCTTCTTGTGTCTTTTCTCTAGGACGATTCCTGGACATGCGGACAGAGCTCCGATAAGCTTTCGAAGTACCTTATCGTTTGCTTACGAGCAGCCCACCAGCCCACAACGATTCCCTTCGCAGGGAACACCAACCAAACCTGGGGTGGGTTCGGTAAATGGAATCGCACGAACCAGACGGATTGAAAAGGATTAAATTAATTCATTTAATTGGAAGATCGTTTGCAAGAAATGGGTCACCACTTCTCGAGTCCGTTTTAAATAACTTCCATCGACACTGGAAGCGGAGGTTCCGTGCCGGTTTTGGGGCAGGGAACGTACCAATTTCGTGATGTACGATCACACCGAACCGCCGTACCGCTGAAGTCCTGGGGCCCTGGAGTCGACGATATGTGTGTGAGGGGATGATTTTTATCAGCCATCCTTGAAGGATGCTGGCTAATAAGGGTAAAGTGAAAAGAGCTTTTCCTTGTCAATTAGTGCTCGCCAACAGAGTCAACAGACAGTCGAAAGTTATTAGTCCAACCAGGACGGATTAGCTAGCGCACAGCGCAATGTATGGATTGCAAGTCAATCAAAAGACATTACATTTACCGATATTGATTGAGATGATGAGTAAAAGGCATTGGGTTTCTTTTGCTTGTGATATACTTCAAGATTGGACTGGAATGCCACATCAAGGTATCGTGAGTTCGAATGCGCATGTTGAATATTTAATTCACTTGTCTTACATTCGTTCAATTTCTTGGGAAATTGATTGAGGGATGTATCATTCGAAACCAAATTGAGTATATTAATTATAAGTTATAGTCTTTGTAGAGTATTTGCCAAAAAGTGTATCTAAACCGGAGACATCATCAGACGTTCATTCAACTTTTGGCATCCCGATTCCGCGCACACCAGCAAAATGTTTCGAAGCCCGAAAAAGTGATTTCCCAATAAACAACCGTAAAACCAAAAGTTATTCTTATTGAATAAATAAACGATTAGACGAATAATCTGATCAGGCATTTGGGCCGCAAGAGGAACGCCATAAAAACCACCGGTTTATAGCGGGTTCCAAACGGTAAGCTCAGGATGCTGACCACCACAATTGGCAAGTGGCAAACGATCGCCCGTGCACACCCAGGGGGATGGGGACATTTTCTGCCACCCCGTACAGCGCGGACATGATGCTTTCCTGAGTTTGAAACCATCCCCCAGGCCCCCAAAGGGTAACCCATAATAAGACACATAAAAATAAATTAAAAGTATTATCATTTCACCGCTTATTGCCCTGCAAGCGAAAGCGAGTCTCCCGAGCAATCCCATCAATCGTTGCCGCAACGGAACGGTGGTGGATATTTTTTGTAAAGTCGCGTTTGCTTCATCCACATTTCAAGTTCCGTTCGGTGCGACTGGGACGCAGCGGAAAAAAGGCTTCTAAAATCGAACAGAAACTGTCGTTAAAGTATGATTGTTATGATGCATAACGAATGGGATTAAGATGGACCACAGTTTTAAAACTGAAAGCCAGCGTTTGCCGTGTTGAAGCGGTTGTTGGCACCAGTCGACTTTAGTTTAATTTTTTTTATATTCCTGCTACGTGTTTTTGCATAACAAATCAATTAGATTTTTTTATTTTCCTCCGTTACCGTACCGATGAGTTTTAAACATAGAACATAAATTGAAATCTCTCGATAGCCGCGGTTTCCGCGAAAACTGTGAATAAAAATAATCCATCTTTCACAGTAGCGCACCGTACACGTCGTTTGGAAAACCGCTCGGTAAATGTTACATTTTTTTTCGCCCATTTTCTTCAACCATCGTAGTGGACGGTCCCGCACTCGGTCCCATTGCTCCAGTGGGACGATTTTGATTAAATTAAGCTCGAAATTAAATCACGCAACTACGGACACGTTTCCTATGCGCTCCCCGTACCATTTGCGCTTGGTGCGCCTTGGCAGGTGTTTTCACGCTTTTATTTCGCTTAATGGACAAACTTTTTCTATGGCAAAATTACAACAGCGAGCAAAAAAAATTGAAACGAGCGGGAACCATAAAAGCATTGCCAGAAAAGTTCAATTGAAACTTCACTCCCCCGTTGGACAGAGTGGTGACTAGAGATTTGTGTGGCTGGGTTTGGGTTTTTTTTTTGTGTGTGTGCCTTTCTTTGCTCTCCTGTGTTATGAATAAGTAAATCATAACCGGCGGGACAACGACACGCCATGACGGTTGTCCATGGGGGAACATGGAAACGTAAAACATGATTGAATGGAAATGGTTATTTTAAGTGTTTTTCAACACAGTTTGTTTGTTGCCCAATTTGTGTAACAATTATTTTTATAAAATAATTGCTATTTTATTGAAATTTCATTTAAAAAATACAGTACACAAACAGAGTTTGATATTAATTTTATGCGTGATGGATTCATTTCTGAGAAGCTGGAAATGATCTGCATGATACATATATCAGAAAGCTTTTCAAATGAGTGAATTCTAGTGAAAAAGATACCAAATTGACCGCAGCCTACGATGAGCTTCATCAGAATTCTGAAATAGCTCCAACCCTCTCACTAGGACTTAAAAACCTTGTTGTGCTATTGCCGCAGTACCTCATCCGATACCACTTTGGTTATTCATGAAACTGAGACATGTGGATTAGAAGGAGTTAGTATAATTAGGGCTATCAGAAATTCACTGGAAGCACCAGGATATTATGGAGCTCATTAAGTATTGCATTTTCAATAGCCCAAGGCATCCTGTAGTTTAGTAAATTATTATATTTCTAATATTGCATAAGTATCCAAGAGACACATTTAATCATCTCTATATATTACTCTAGGTTATATTAGATGGATATCATTATCATCACAAGCCTCTTGAGGATGTCTTAAGGTACGATCTAAAACATTAACTTTACATTCGATAATCATTAATTTGATGATGATCAACACATTTCAAATCAGATCTTCAAACTAAAAAAAAATCCAACTTCTTGCTATCTTCTCAAACTATTTCTCTCATTAGAGACTGAGCTGCAAACCTGAAGCGAAAAATGTAAAGTAAAGCTACGGGAAAACTAATGACAATAGTTCATTTTCATGGCAACATACTGCAGACTCATCAATTAGAATAGTTGTCGCTCTCAACTGTCGATTTTCCATAACATTTTACAACTTTTTTTTACTTCCAAATTCCAAACATAAAAAAAAATCTAACGATTTTTCCTTCTTAACCACAAGGGAAACTTCCGAGAAAACATTGTCTGCTTTAAAAAAAAGTTCCCTCCATCTCTTCCATATCTCATAAAACCGAACAGGAAACAGAATGGGAAAAAGGAACAACAACACCAGACCGAAAAAACAAAATAACTTACGTATCCATTCCATTTTGCTTTCCCAAAACCACTTCCCAACAGCTGGCTTTCTAATTATCATCATCATTATCGTCTCCCCGTGCGCCGTCGAAGCATCGAAGAACCCAAAGTGTCATAACGAACACCGATCGAGTGACACCGCGAGTCCATTTTCGGTCGCACACCAGTCCGAACGAATGCCACCGCAAGTCACCGTGTACTCATTAGAAACACTTCCAGCAAAACACGCTCCTGATGCCCACACCCAAAGGGAGCGGGCGCGCGAAGCGCCATTCGGAGTCATTTAAATTTTTGATGACTCCAGAAACCGGCGGTTATCGATGACGGGCGAAGAAATGTAATACCATCCGGTTGTCAATGTGCTGCCACAGGCGGGAAAGCGCAGCGTGGAACCACTTCTCGTTTTTGGAAGATATTTTTCAACAACAAATCGTTGTTTTGATTGAAACCAATGGGAATTCGTCGTGGAAAAGCAGCACCAGATGAGATCTCCAAGGAGCAGCACAATAATTGTGATGATGTTTTGAATTACTGCTGCGGCAATATACAAACTGCCCGTTAAATGATCTGTTTCTTCAAAAGGGAAAATCAATGATAATCGGGATGCAGTTTTAAATCATACCATTTTGGGTTGAAACAACCTGCCAAATAATGTGCCGATTTGCAGATGAATGCTTCCACATGCGGAGAACGAAAAAGTCCCCCCGAAGCATTACCACAATCGTCCAACAACGAAGGTTCGGTTGTTTGTTTAAGGATTCACCGAAAACGAAAAAAAAATCCACCCAAATTAAATCACAATTTCCACTTTGGAGCGATCTGGATGCTCTCAGCAAGATTTCTTCCAACAAAACGACAGCTGTCAGGGCCGCGTTTTGCCGCGAAACCTTTCCGGACAGGAAAATTAGAGCCCTCGAGCACTCAGCGCAAAATGCAACGCTCCTAACCCCCACGTGGTCATCAAACGCAACGGGTAATTGATTAAGCACCCAGGGACAAGGATACGCCAGCCGGACGGGCACAGCGCGAACGTCCTGCCGTACCGAATACCTGCGGTGCACAAAACAAACATGCCGAAACACATCCGTCTACCGACACGGTCCGGTTTTGCTCTTCCGCACCGGCCTTCGAATTGGAATGACAAGACGAACGCAAACCCAAATCCAGCAATCGTTACCCAACGATCCAGACCAAATTAATGGTTCTGCGAGCCAACTGACACTTTTTCCTGTGTTGCGAGCATCTTTAAAATCCTATCTGCCTGTTCTTGGTTTTTTTTTCTTTCGGTTCCAAAATACCTCGTGATCCTATGGGAGGAAGGGGCGGATAAGGACGACCGGAGCACAGGACGTGGTCGGCACAATACCTTCGAGTGTCTTCCTCCAAAAGCCGGGGCGCCAGACGGCCAACATGCGGGCGAGTTTGTTTAACTGACGAGCGCGTCCTGAAAGAAGCCGAAAATTATTATAATTCCAAAATCATGATTAACATTTAGATTAGTTGCTTGTTTTGCTAGAGCGCACCGTTCCGTCCTACAGCAGGGCTGCTCGTTTTAAACTGCTGCAGTGGTCCTTGTGGATCGTTAGCTGCAACACTCCCGGCGCTGCTTGAGGTTTTGTTGCTTTTCATTAGACGAAACGTCTTCGTTTGGTTTTTCACTTACCTTTCCTGGGGTTGAGACACTGGGCTGGGGAATGAAAGAGAACAAAGAAGGCAACAAAGGGTCAATAGTAAAAATTAACATTAGTCGAAGTTACGAGTACGAGCAAGCCCTGCAGGACGGTTTACCTTTCGCTCGTAAATCACTATTAATCATCGTAGATCGTTAAGCAGAACCTTCGCATTGTCCGATTCATTGTTTGTTTATGAATATATATTTGAAATGAAACCAGCAAGACATCAAAGGAAATTCGTTTTTAAATAAGTCGTTAAAGTTTTATTAATTCATAAAAATACACAAACACAATGATGATTCATCTTCTAATCTGATTTTAATGTGAATTTTCTCACACATTTCAACCCCTTTTATTATTTCATTTTTGTTTTACTTGCTTGACCCATTTTGTTGTAGTAATTAAATATCATATTTCAAATCAATCCTTTTTTATGGACTTCTTAACTGCATTAACAAATAAACAAAAAGTGCAACGCTTATTTCCGCCCTCCAAATTATTGCGGTACACGATAACAATCAACACACTAATAATCGTAAATAATAGCAAACTTTTTTCGCTCGTCCACCAGTGCACTAAAGCCATTTTTCTCTACAAAACGACCGTCCGAACTTGATACGGTCAAAATTGCCACAACGAATTGCAACCGGAAGAAGCATTCGGGTGATTCCACTGTCCTGTCATTCCCTTCGCCCATTCAGGAACCACTAATGCAACTGTTTCTACTTTATTTTTCCTTCTATCTTCTTCCTTAATGTTAAATCAATGCTTTGTGGAAAAATTTTGGCGCAGAACAATTGTTGCTACCAGCCACTGCCTGGACCGAGTGCAGGGAAATGGGAAAGATGCTTCCCGATCGTTTTGCGGTGCAATCGTTTGGCGAAGATCCAAGTAAAGTTTGTTGTGTGCAGGAAATGTTCCTGGGAAGTGTGTTGCAGTTGCATCACTGGGCGGAAGGCGGCTATCCGTTGCTGTAATTTGTACTTTCCAAATGACGTTCGCCATCTGCACGACGGCGAAAGTTTTATTAAATGTTTGCTCGTTTTTACAAATCACTGCCCAGCAAATACAAGTCATTATTCTAACAAAATCATGTGATTTAAAAGTATGAGTCATTTTTCATGGAAGTAGCTATTATTCTTTGAAAAGGGTTTTTAAATGTTTGTTATTATATGGATCATGGTCTACATAATTTTATATAACAAAACAAAATTATGTCGTGATAGTAGATGTCATGTTTTTGACATGTTAGTATTTTATCATCATGAAATATTTATATAAAAATATGAAACTCTTCTTACAGTTACTCCGCAATATAAACGAGTATCATTATAAGCTGCTAAACATTAAACAATGCAGACTTTTGCATAAAAATACACCTAAAAAAAATCAGTTTCATTTTAATTATTTCCTATTCGAATTACAGGGTTACAAAGTAAAATATAATAACGCCATCACAAAATGGTTAGCTTGTTTTACTCTAAGAAATATTTGAGTTATTCATTGAATGAATTATTTGCTACAACTGTTTTTAGTTTGAAGTAAAGCAGTGTAGTGTATAGGACATCCAATTCATCCCTATTTACAAGGAACACTGCAACCGTACATCATAGAATAACCGATGCTATTAATTATCGCTCAAATACCTATGCTCGATGTTTATCACCCACCTTTCAAACCCATTGCATTGTATCGTCTCATTCGATCAATTCGATTAACTCGTGATTATAATTAATCCATTTGATGCCTAGATTTTTCATAAACACTACAGTTACCAACGGAGCCATGCTTTCTGATCGCTATCCCGTTTTCCGAACACCACCCCCAAGCATAGAATTATCGCATCATAATCCAATTACATTAACCCGCTCCAATTACACCACAAGCTGGTGCATTCCCGCAAATGCCACGATCGTGCCCGATTGCCGATGCGATCGAAGCAATGCAGCCGCCCAGTCCGATGGATGAATTAAATATAAATTAATTACGACACAAAATTGAAAATGTAAATGCAATTACATCACGGTGCAAAATATGCGTATGCGGCTGTTGTTATTTGCATGCATTTGTTGCACCGTCACCTCTTTAGCGCGTTATTGTTTCGTTGCATGCTTTATTGTTCATCGGGTTTGTGTGTGTGTGTTTTTTTTATTGTGCGCCCCGATCATTCAATGACCTGCGACAGGTTAACACAGCCATGTTGTGACATGCACATTCCGGTGACTACATAAAACATCACCGCGCAATATGCTCGCAACCGAATTAACGATCGCAAAATTGGTTATCGGTTATAAGGGCTTTAATTATGGATGAGCAGTAACAGGACACCATCCGTTCGGACATGAACATTACATGCACCCGCATCACCCGGCTAATGTGCCGCAAATTCTTTTACCGGAAAAAATGGCACACAAACCATAGGTGGAATGCAGCTTTTTTTTTCTTTCCATTTACGCCATTCAAACAATACAATATTGTTTCCGGCAAACAAGTTTTTAATCTTCTTTAGTACGGCAATGATTACAGCAACTGTTCAAAAGGGTAGCATAAAAATTAAACACTTAATCTCCAGCAACGGTACGGTATTTAATACTCCTTTCTGTGTTTTAAATAAATTGGAAATGATTTTTTTTTGTTCTCCTCCTCCATAAAAATTATCGATTTTGCGCCTTTTTTTCCTCCCCCGAAACGATCAATTAATTCAACAGCCAATTTTTACAATAATTACTCATTGCACGACCACGGCACATGGCATTTTTGTCGCCGGCTTGTTTTCGTTCCGTTTTCGCCTTTAACTAATTAAACCACAGTATGAACTGCACTGGGCAAAATGTGATTATCATGCTGCATTTTCCCAAACGTGACCCCGTAAGTCTCAACACCCCTAATACGTTCCGAAACCCAAAAAGATTCCCGTTGAATGGCAATGGGTGATAAATATCATCCTCCCAAAAACGGTTCGTGCTTGGCCTGCTTCCAAACGCGCTCCGTTACGCCTTACAAACAAACAAAAACAAACAAACACCAAACTATCGCAAAAGGTTCTTCCAAACAGGCCAACTTTATTCATAGCATGGGGCGTATACGATGGGTTTTCCTTTGATATGAATTTGAATTAGTAACAGAAAATAAATTTTAAGTCAAGCCGTTTTTCTGGCAGCTTGCAAAAACCGAAACAAATGCGAATGGGTTTTATTGTCTGGTGTTTATAATTTTATGTTTAACCCCTTAAATTTAACTTAGAAAAAAAAATTAATTTTCCCAATACAAATTGGCCTCGGCAATGGGTCTCCAAAGATGTGTCCTTCACTTAAATTCCCTTAGTTACTTAGTAGGTGTTTTAAATTGTTTCTCCCAAAAATTTTCCCCCGCAAACTCCATCGCATGAGAATATTCGACCACGTAACATTACTTAAAAATTCGCACCCGAATGCGAGTGTGGCGGCGAACGATGTACGGATACGGACCATCCTTAAAATTCTGTCATACACTCTGAATCCGACATGCACGACACGTGACTGGGTGTTAAAAAGGACAAAGCTTCGGATTCACAACCCGCCGACCAAACCCTCCTAGGCCCTAGGTGGAGCGATGTTTTCACATGAATAATTAATGGTTCATTCACGCATCCGAGTGTGAAATTCCATCCCACCGGTCCGCCACCCCTCCCCTGCAACGCCCTCGTTTTACGACGGCAGAAAAGGAAAAACGCGCCAAACCCGGCACTGCAGATGACAGAATTCGGTGCGATAGATTCGTCATCGCGCCCGAAAAGTATATCCTTCAGGCGTGTACGGCCACCGTCACCGACCGGCGGACGTGAAAAGGAAATGACCAACGACGACAGCCGCCGCCGACGACGACTACAATTTGCTAGTGCCACACAATAAGAAGTCCTTGCATGCAGGCGGGGGTTTTGAAACAAGCCCTTCGGACGCGGGAGGAGCAAATTGAAACCAGTAGCCCAAATGGCCACTCTCTGATGACACTATTCACCGACTGTCCGAGCGGTGATGTTGTGCGGTGCCGCTGTAAAACATTACTTCGTCAGGGACGAACAATGCCAGTCATAAGCAGATTTCGACATGAAATGATAAATTGCGATGTCAAGCGGAACGATGGACGACGACGGGGGCCATTGGTAGGCCAGGCCTTTGAATGATGGCTGCCAACTGAACCGCCCGTGCGCGTTGGTACCGGTACGGGATGCCAGGCAAGCAAGCGGGAATCGGGGGGAAAACCAGGGAAAACTTTTGTGTCCGTACGTTCCCGAAGCTCGGTAATCATGATGAAGGCACGCCACGGGCGTCGGTGTAGTGTCTAGGTGACAGAGGCAGATGCACTGCTGTGACTTTAATCACCAACTGGGTGAAAATTGTATTTTTTGTTGTGATAATAACTAGCATTATGATTTTGAAGTACAAAAGCTGCTCTAATAACAAAAAATATTTTGTCTCCCAACCAATGTGAATTGCATATTACTTTAAGTTTAGATTTAAGATCATAGTTATAAGCAATACGGCCTGGCCGTAACTGATGAATAAAAAAAAAAAAAAAAAAAACAAAAAATATTTGAATTATTTGTTGCTGCAAAATAATTTATTTTGATGTAAAAGGTTCTCTGTTCTCTAAAAATGGAAGGAAGGACCTGTTTTTAAAATAAAGGAAAGATATTCGGCAGCATTCTTCCCTCCAGCACACTCTAATTAGAAGTATGTTTTCGTTCCGAACCAATTTAACGATTCCATCATCACTGCAAGCCATAAATAATTTCCGTCTTTTATTAGCATACCTGCTCGCCGGTCCGCTGGCACTAAATTATTTCGCATTCCGCAGACAGTTTCTAATGAATCGAACTTTCTATCGAACTGTGATGTATTTTGTTCTCGGCAAACACATCGGGCGGGCACGCACACGGCATGGCCTGATTTCGGCCCATCAATCTGCCAGCCCAGGTCGAACGATTTATGATTATGTGCCTATAATTTTATTATTTATAATGTTTGTGCATTTCGCCATGCTGCTGCTGCTGCTCCACCAATGCAAACGCACCTGAAGCGGTTCGGGACGGTGTAGGCGAACAGAGCACGTTACATTCATCCGAATGGTATGCGGTGCTCGCCAAACCAACGAAATGATGAAATGTGGGTGCTATTGCGAAAACATGGTAAATGGTAAATTGTGCATGCAAATATTTGCAGATCCTTACCAATGCCGGGTACAGGGGGAGTTTCATTTTGTTTTTTTTTGTTCGCTTTGTAACGTGCAAAAATGTATCCATTCTATATTTAAAACATGCTCTTAAAAAAGGAATTTACCTTGCGATAAACATCCAATGCTGAGTGGTACATAAAAATAGATTGATGGACAGCACGGGCTGCATATTTTCTTTGAACTGTCGGACAGTATTTATAATATTATTATTAGACTAATTAAAAATTACACAAAACATCGCCAAAGCACATGATTTTTACGAATACTTAGTGCCACTGTGTCTTAAATTCCCTTCGTGTAAAGCAGGCCACAAGACAAGACATTAAAAATGTAATTGCACTTTGATCATAAAGTTAATTTATTAATGCCATAATATCATGAGAGAGGGCCAATCAAGAATGTCGAACAGTTGATATTGATACTACAGTGTGTTCCAAAATTATAGCTGCTCGTTTTTTCTTATTGTTTTACTCAATATTTATTATTATAATTTATTTAATATATCTATTGGATAAACCCATAAACAATTACAGAAAAAGTTAAAATTGTACTAATACCAAAACAGTTAATAATTAATGTTGAAACTTCAGAAACCATCTGCAAATGTAATGCAAAAAATAGTTACAACTGCTTTCAATTCAACAGTAGGATTCCGTCGAATTAAGGATTGTTTAAGGTTAAATCATAAAGAAGAAGTGCTCCTGGTATTGTTCCCTAGTGACTCAAATTAAGAGGCTCGACTGATGGCAGCATCTGTACCGGAGTAAATTCTTGAAAAAATCTTAAATCTTTTCAAAATATTTCAAATAATTAATCACTTCAATCAAGCGTCTATTATTAGAAATCAAATCTTCTTCAAGGAGCACGTTGAAAGATTCATTTATTTTTATTTCTTTATTCAATTGCCGTATATTCTGTTTTTATCTTTATACTGAAACGTTTCATATTTTTATTTCATAACGATTATGACAGATCATATTGTAAATAATTATTGGAGTAAAATAAAAATAATAAATTTACCAATAAATTGAAGTAATTCATTGGTAAGAAATCTTCATTTACCGATGAATCATTTCGATTCAGTAAGCTTAAGCTGCTTTTAGTTAGCCTCAATTTGAATCTACATCATCAATGCTTTTTTGTTGAAACCCACTGTATGTAGCAAAAACAGCAGAATTGAGATTAATGCGAAACAGAAAAAGATCTTCACAGAATAGTAGATTTCAATGACGAAGTAATTTTAGGTCTTTTCGAAAGTAATGTAAATTATGTTATTTAAAAAAAATCTCATTTATTTGAGACATCTTCCAACACTTAAACACCTCAAGGAGTTTCATACAAAATTCCCAAAATAACTGACATTATTTTCCGTTCCCTCAAAACCATTTCTATAGCAAATGTTTTTTTTTAGTACGTCCTCAACAGCACCGGTCTGGTACGTCTGTCACATTCAATTAGTAGATTGTTTTTGTCATTTTCCATGTTACATCACCCTCGTGCAGAAATTGCAGACAAAAACCCCATTTTCAATTGATTTATTTTACGATCGCAATCCTTGTGACAGTTTTCACTTACTTTCGCAACCGAACGCTTTCCCGAAGATGATGGAAACTGCACTGGGGTGAAAGGGTGTATGGGTGTGAAGGGGAGGGCGGTGGAAAACCCCGATTGGTTTCCATCGATCTGTGTTTTTGTGTCGCGGTAAAAAGCGAACCAAAAGCACGAAGCACACTTGCATGCTTATCAGCCGCCCGAACGCCAATTTCAAGGAGTGCCGTCGCCGTTCTGCGTGTCCGCGTGTTCGGGTTCACCATTTTCCATACGGAAATCGGTGCTCATTCGCACACATGAGCATGTTTAGCTCATCGTCGGAATGATAAATTATCCTTTTGCCGCTAGACCAGGAGCTGGTTCCGTTGGAGGGCGCTCCATCAAACGAAAACGCTCGTTCGCTACTACGGCGGAAATGGTGTGTCTTGACAACGGCAACGTATGCCGTCCCACTCACCGTTGATGGGTTGAATTTTCCCGAGTTTTCCCGTATAGCATCCGTTTCACTTTACGACGCTCTCGAGTTATTTTCACCGAGCGATCCTTCACGAGCGAAGTGGTGGCAATGGCACCGAGGAGAAGAGAAGAAGAAGCACTCACAAAAAAAGAGAAACAAGCCCAATGGCGTTTTGTGCGGCGACACAATAGTGAAAGCACTTGGCCAACAACCATTGAAACTTGTGAATTGTGACAAGGAAACCGTACCGGATGAGGCGGCGGATGGCGGAAGGGAATTCAAACAACTTTATCGGCGGAGTATAGAAAATGAATCAGCACAACACTTCGAACACTTCCTCATCGGAGTGGGAAGTGAGCGGCTGAACTTTTTCTCATCCGTCTTATTTTTTCCTTCCTCTTCTGCTTTCTTTTTTTGTCACGAAACGGAAAAAGTGCTACAGTCTCACAAAAACTGTGCTACCGAGCAAGGATAATCCTGCGACATCCCTGTAGGCATCCTGCTTCTTGCGACGACCGCCATTGAAGAGCGAGAGCTCGCTCAACCACTGCGCGTAGCTACAGTAGCAAGAAGAAATCTAACCACCGAGATAAGGCCGAAACTTCCTGGCCTCAACTGTAACTATCTTCATTTTTTTTTTGCCTTACTTCAACGGTCACCAAGACGACTATCTGGGTGTGGGGAAAAAGGCGGAACGGCAGCGGTTTCCCTTCCCGAACCGTTCCGTTTGCCCACCCTTGGCCCACCAATAACAATGAACCATAAGGACAGGGAGCTGAACCCGAACGGGGTGGTTGAGCAACATAATCATTCGGGATAAATATTAATCATCGAGATATTGCCACTCGACCGGATGCGATAAGAAGTGACAGACGCAACAATACAGCAAAAAAAATCTGTCTCATGAAATGAAATTGTGTCGTACGGCTCTGTGGCTGTACGTCACGAACGGAAACTACTATTAGTCGTACTATGTAAAGCCAACGTAATACACAACCGCTAGTTAATTAAAACAAGTGATTCCGTTGTGTTTAATCAATTTTATATCAAAATAACCATCAGATCTGTGTGACGAGAGTTGGTCTTTCTAAATATCCTTTAAATGGATATCATTTCCTTTTCCGGTCTGCCTGATAAGGGACGACCCTTTTGTATGAACCATGATTAATTGATTCGTGTTGTTTCGCTAATGAAATCTCGTGAGACATGAGCTGTTGTTAAACCTTTAAAAAATGGAACGAACCCTCCCTGCGTGATGTGGACCAAAATCTTGACGAAGGAATTCTAGCCACACTTTGGGAGAGCATTTCATTTCAGATGAAGGCACTTATTTACAACAAACTGGGTTGTTACAAAACCCAGTCACTGTTACTAGAACTCATCGCCTCATAGCTGGAATCCGCGACCGACTCCAGGAGCGGGCCTGGATGTGAAACGATCTGAATTAACGATTCCCATCCCCCGTCTCAACAAAAACCCGGACAGCTTCCGGCGATTTTGGGAAAGAGTTGCACTAGCTGTGGGAAATCTCCACGCGCACCAACACGTCACGTGGATGTGCATGTGCAACGATGGCAAGGATCCGGCACACAAACCGAACCCGGGTTTGGCAAGAAGGAATTTTCAATTACAAAACGGATATGGAACAAACAGATATTCCCGGACAAATGGTAAACGTCGCCGGACCGGACAGATGGAGAAAGTTTTTTGATTTGGCAAACTCTCTGGCCACCTCAGCACTTCGGTGTTCCCCAGCAGGTCCTGTACGTTGCGGTGACGGTTTCCAGCTAGACCATGTCGAGGATCAACGCACCCAGCACACACACACACCCAGCGAACGGGACGGATGAACTAACTTATCGTTCCGTGATGAAGCATCCCGAATGCAGCCAGCCAACCGAAACCGTACCTACACTGGATCCTTTGGTCTGGTCCTGCCGCTGGTCAAACTCTGCATTCCCTATTGTTGATCGAATGCTGTGTGTGGCTGTGTTTGCATGTGGCATCGCAATCGGAAGATCCTGCCGGTGCAATGGTTGCGAGCGGTTTTCTCCTAACTCGAATCTAGCGTTGCCCTCGAGGCGGCCAACCTCGATAGTGTCCGATGGTGCACCGGGTTTCATAAAGTGGTGAAAATGATAACTGAATCGGTAAGTTTGTGACACGGAATGATGCTGATAGTGGTGGCGCTTCGGGCGAAATCATATTTGAAAAGTTTGCCCTTCTTAAGCGAATGGACAGGGATTTAATTATTACATTTGGTTGGGTTTGTAAACGCAGATAAAAATATTTTACAAGTTTTCTTTGCTTCTAATTTGTTTGGTTGAAGAAACAAAATCAGTTTTTTTCAATTTTTTTTCACTTGTTCAACACTTTATGCTTGTTGCATTTATCTAAATACCAAAAACACAATTATTGGAGCCATACTACGTGAAGCATGCTAAACAATTGTTTAAAGAAGTTGTCAAAAACAAATCTTAAAATTTTCCCAATTTTGTTGTGTGTATAAGATTTGAAGTTTAAAGATGTAACCTCTTCTTACTAAAAGAAGTCTTCTAAGTGTCCTATAGATTAATTCGACCATTTAACAGGTTGAAATGAAGGTTTGTGGATTATTTTCAACTTGAAGTGGAATATGTAGAGGTAAATACGGAATCATTCTTGGAATTGATTCTTTACAAAGCTTTCTTCGCTGACACATCCATTACATCAGGGACCTTTGTAAAAGTGAGAATAAATAAATATCCAGAACATGTTCTACCTCAACTTGAAATAAATCAAGAAATGTTTTAAACTTTACCATTTCATTATTAACTACCCTGCATTTATTAGATCTGCGTAAAGAGACTCGTCTGAAACCCACGTGTTCTTAGACTAAATTTAATGAAAGCTCTAATAGAAGTGAAGATTTAACAATTTGTGGAATATGTAGAGATGGATGTGGAATCATCCCTGGAATTCATTCGTTACAAGGATTTTTTCACTGACTTTCTATTTTTTCAGTGAGCTTTGTAACTATGTGAATATATAAAGCGCTAGTATGTGAGGATTTCACAACTTCCTGGACATGTTCTACTTCAACTTGTCAATAAATGGTTAACTTTTTACCATTTCACACCTAAATCCTTGGAATGAGTGACTAGAATTTCAGGCTCTCAGAGTGAATTTCTCAGACAGATTCTAATAGTCTTAAATGTCATCTTGATCAGGATTGATATTAAATTAAAGATCAAACTGTTCCTAAGACCAAAAGGACAACCTCTACACATGATATTTTCAAAGATTTTTGTTGATTTATGCTTTAAAATGAATGAAAATGTTTGCACATATGCCTACAAGTTCTGTAGAAACTCTAACAGTAATATGTTAATTTCAATTTTCCCATTTGTTTGAAACTATTTGTGACACATTGTACAAAGAAGATCCAATTTAGTACAGCATACGTTGGAATGTGTTGACATTGTAGCCAATAAGGCGAGCATCGATGGCATTACAGTGTACAACGTACACAAAGAAGCACAAAACACTGTATGTTCCTTATGCTTCCTATCAAACATCCCACAGACGTCCGTCCGCCCACGGTGTAAGCAAGATATCAGAAAATTTAAATAAATATTTCACCTAAGCACATGAAACGATTCCTACCGATTTGCTCACATACGTAATGGTATCATTGCACCCATATATATGTATTTACACACGAAACGATCTGCAAATTCCGGTGAAAGAAAAGGGATGAAAAATTCACCCTGTTCCGGTGGGGTTTCATTTTTTTTTGCCAATTTTATCGTCTCCATGTAATCGGTTTCCAGATATCATTTTACACAACAGTACACCATCCGTTCTGGACGGGAAACGAAAGCTTCCGATGGATGTGGAGGAGGTGGATGCCCCCGGCCGTCTACCGTGTACGCATCCGGGCTCGGGAAAGTAAGGGAAAATGTCAGAAATCCTTTTCCGCAGCATGTTTGCACGGACCGGCGGCATCCGAAGTGACACACCCGTTCTCCAGCGAACGCACCGAGTGCGGATGTCACAACGTCAAACACGACAGCCAACCCAGCGGGAGTCAGTTCCGTGCAAATCGATGGCTAGCGAAGAAAATGGAGAGCAAAACGGATGACTATTGTTGCTGTTGCGTCTATGACTATGAGGTGGAAAGTTGACTAGAAAGCATCAAGATTTGACACAAGCACATGCTTCGTGCAGAAGGGTGCTTGTCTTTTGCGTTCGTAAGTGTGTATGGTTTGGTGTATTTGCACAATCGAACAACATAATTTCGACATATTACACCCTAGGAAAAAAACGCCGGTCTCCCGATGGCGGACAAGATACGCAATTTTGACGCTCACATTAGGGAAAATTAAAAAAAATGTCCTCTGTCATATGAATCATCCGCCAGCAAATGACATGCCAAACTGGTTGGGAGGTTGGAATATGGAAACTACGCTGCACACTTGCCCGATGAAGGGTGTCGTGGATGAATGAATTTACGAAAAGAAAGTGTCTGTCAGGATAACGAGCTCGGCCTGCCAGAGCTGGTTTAGGATCAGCACTTTGATAAATTATGTTATTAAAGCAAATTAAAGTACAGCACACCGGAAAGATAATTCTAAATTCTTAAAAAAAATACGTGCGGTTTGAAATTGTTATTATAAATTAAATAGGAAGTATGCGAACCGCTTGCAAAAATATAATTTATTCAATCAATTTAATGCCAAACCTCATTTAATTATTCACGGTTACAACTTACAACCGTTCGGTATAATAAATGCATCAATCGATCTTGCGTACATTTTGCATAATATACATAAGCATTTACTGCTGGTAACGATGCATAAACCCCATATGAGGGTGAAAGTAATGTATTACACGCACACACATTATTACTATTCACAAGCATGTGTCATTTACCTAATGGAGACATCCAATATATTGGCAGGAGAAAAGAAACGTTCCCTTACGATTTTCCGGTTCTCAAACATCCCCTTTTTTTTTTGTTCTTGTTCTTGCTGTACGATCTCTACTGTAACCTGGACCCTTTCGCTGCCAATCGTACAAAGTGCTCCATTTGATGCATACAAACAGGGCCTATTTACATATCACTGGAGACAATTTTGATTTATCGTTCTGGAATTGCTACGATTCGGAACGATTGAGTCAAAGGGCGGTTCTGGCATTCGCAAAACGATAACGAAGGTCTTTTGGATCGGGTATTGAACAAACTGTAGGAAAAAAGATCCAACGTTACCCCAAACGTTTGATTCGTCACTGTAAAAGGTACCATAACGGATGAATGAAACCACTTTTAAGTCATTGCAACTAACAGATTACTAGGAATAAAAAAAAAACAACTTTAAAGTGGCCAATTGGCTTCTTCAATAGGTTATAGGGGTATATCATACAATTAAAGCCGTCATTCTAAACACAACTAAAACCATTTACAATCGCTTCTGTTACAATCTTACAACACACAAAGGGACAAATCTGTTGCACTCGCAGCGCCATCACCAAACACGCACCGAATGTATTGTTTAATGACGATTTAAATCCCGCCCCTGCCACAAACCATCCAGTAACCATTTATGCTTAATCGTGCGTACGTGCTTAAGCATTAATAATAAAAATCAAATTAATTACAATTAAAGCATTAACACCTACACCACCACCACGATGCGACCGTCTGGGATGGGCCTTTACGCTACCGCTGGCCAACACAGACGGTTTTCCAGTGGTCTCGAGTGGTCCATTTCCCTTGCTTCGATGGTAAAGCGCGTTTTATTTGGCCAATTATTCAACGGATTGTGTGTGTGTGGAACACTGGAACGGATCGTGGCAATGGATGAACTTGAATGGGGAAATCCCCAAAAGTTACGCAGAGGAAAATACGCGCCCGAAACCCGGCTTTGAAACACTTCCCGGTTCGCTATGGTACGGTTTCAATTTCGCACGAGAAAAGGGAAAATTTTCATGTAATTTATACGGTTATTTCAAATCACTTTCACTGTCGATGCTGACACTCAACGTATCTAATTTTCCTGTCAAGGTGTATACATGTCTGTGGTAAACTGTGGATGGATTACATTTTATTTATTTTCTTTACAAATTAACTTCTTTTATTTATTTATTTTAAATAAATTTGAAATAATAAAAATTTTACTCTGCCTTTTTTAATTATTTCACTCTTAACTAATTATTTCGATTCATTGTTTTTTCTCTCTCTTTTCAATATTTTTAATTCAATGCGATTATTACCAGACTGTGCAAACATGCTTTCCGGTCAAAAATTCTCATTTCATGTTCCACCAGCTTCCCACAATTCATTACCGTACTGCTCGCGCCACTTCTAGACACCGTTTGGCAGCGTGTTACGCTAGAAGTGAGCCGAAAATTGCGAATGAGAATTCACCACTTAAAATGGAACAAAAAACACCGACAGCCCGGTACGGTTTCGTGGCGATGGGTGGCCCAGTTGGTGATGGTTTATAAAAATGCTATAAAACTAATAAAAACACAACGCTAACGAAAATTCGTTATTATGTTTATGGCAGCTTCATCTTATCGTCACCGGCGGCGGGTCTGGTACCATTTTTCTTTGTTTTTTTGAGTGTTGCGCCCGGCGTAACATTACTTTTTACTACCCTGCAGCCAGTGCTGGAAGGCCTTTTTGCATGTACCAGACGTTTTTTTCCTCCTCCGTGGGCTTAGTACTTCTCGTGTCCTAGTGTGTATTTCTTTGTCCTTTTATTGTTTCATTTTTTTCCTGTTCCGTTTGCTTTCCTCGGTGCGCATCGTTACAGCGGCGCATGAATCAATAGAGCACGAGACACAATAACGATAACACTACACCGAGCATGTGTTGCCTCCAGGTTTTCCCATTTTGCGAGTGTTATGGTTTAATAACTTTATGCTAATTGATGATGATCGCTTTAGGTGGGCCTGGTTTTGTTACACTGCAAAACGGGTGACATTTTGTTCGCTCTGACAACGACGATGCTCGTTCTCATCTTTCCGCAAGGCATAGACACGAGCTGGCTTAAACGATCTCCCAGCATAAAACTCATGTTATGTATCGAGTATGCAATTGCCAATTTGCCTTGCCCGCATATCAGCGTAAGCGTTAAGCGTGAACGTGCAGCATGAAGAATGCCTTCGCTCGTTTGACTGTGTTTGGTTCACAGCCCGCCGGCTAAGTGAGTGTATGCTGGAGCGAAAGGATTGCCAATTGCGAACGTACCGAGCGCGCCCATTCCCGATCGTCACGTGCCTGTAATGGTTACACTTCACGTGGCATTGCGATAAAACGTTTACGGTCTGAATGATTCAAACCACCAATCCGTTCTTCATCAAATCATCCGTATGGTGGGGTGAAAGATACAACGTGTGCAGGTGCTAATATGCAGGTTGTGAAGATACCAAGAAGAGTGTTTAAAACTCTGCTCCACGGGATTGCTTAAAGCGGAACGCAACAAGTGAATGCACTACACACAGTTGCAGTGGAAAGTGGGTTTTGTATTCATTCGATTCTATGATTGGTTCATATCAGCACAGAATGGTGGCGCATTGTGAGTTGCATTTTAACAGGAAGGTTGAGTGCCTTCGGGAGAATAACAATGTTGAATGTGTTCGTTATGTAAGCAGGAAAATCAGAAGCATAAAATCCTATTTTAAGGAATTTCCCGGAGAATTACTTGTAGAAGCTTAAGGATGTTTACCCAAAAAAAAAATTACTTCAAATTGAAATTTACGGCCCTTTCGTTATTAAATGAATAAAAAACCAAACTTTGCAACTATTTTATCTATTTTATGAGCATTTCATAGAATACAATTAATGAGGGTATTAACTACTGCACAGTTAATACCATAAATATATGCTCACTCTGTTTTAATTCCTAAAATACAGAAAGGATTTTATTTTATTCAAACAGTACCGTCAGATCGTATAGCTTGTTTCAGTATTGATCATATTAATAATTTTTTTAATTTATAATCTAAAATTTAGGTCAAATATGCGGGTATCTTGTTTGGTAATATTCTTAATCAAACATTTTGGATCAAAAAATTCAATGTATTTTTTTGTAGATAGAAAAAAATGATGAGCTTGCATATTCGTTGCACAAGTTAAAAAAATAGAAACAAAAAATGATCCAAAATTTATTGAAAATAAATTATCTTATTGATATTGTATTTTTTCATAAATTTTAAAATGATCTTACATTACTACAAAAAAATAAAAATTAAATATGTTTAGTCGTTCTCAAGTAAAATAAAAAAAAATCATATTTCCGGAAAGAATATGAAAAACTAATTTCCGACTCTATTATAGGCACATATAATTATATAACCCAAACAAACGAATACGATTATATACTTATGTAAACAACTGTAGTGAAGCATAACTAGCCATGCATATTTTAATTATACAAATGAACAGATTAGTACCAATTATCAGTAAGACGTTTTTACTTCCAGTTTTCTTCTTAGTTATTTAATGACCTCATCCACTCCAGACACTTTTTCCAGTTCTAAATTCAACCTAAACGACTAAGCAAGCATCCTTCGCTAATTGAATTGGGTTTTAATTCCGGTTGTCTAAAATCTTACTTTTTTCTCATTTTATCCTAACGTGCATTCACCTCCCTTCGAGTCACTCTCCATTTAAGATATTTATAATTTACACGAAAATATACTGCTTTCAATTAGCATCATCTTAGATTTGGGTCTGCCACTGCTGAATGGGAGATGGAGTAGGATTATAATTTTCAAATGTTTATCGTCCTTTTGCTTGAGCACTATATCCTGTTTTTTTTTACTCTCCCAAGAATCATAAAATTTGTGAGAAAGGAACATTTCCCTCCAACTGCAACACATGGCGTTCATGGTGCGCGAAATTATTTCCGTTCGCCTCAGGCCATTAGGAGCGCGCGAGATGATGTGTTTAGGGGTGAGAGGATGCACTCCACTAACCATCTGTTAGCCATCGATGCTAAACGATGTACATTTTGCCGGCGCCTGACAATTATCACTCACCAAGTCACTCGCCGATGTACGATGCGTACCGTTGGTGCATCACCATGCACCATTTCGTGCGTACGATTGTGATCGACTGGATCGAGGTCGGGCACGGTATGAAATGTCGATAGTCCGTTGGCAAAAACACACATAAACCGCTCACGCGCTATGGTTACCCTCCAGCGGTGGAAGTCATTGCATAAAACCCGGGCACAGCAGCAGAGTGGTAAGGGGCGTATGACTTTCATCACAACCGTCACTAGTCATAAGTTAATTAAGTCTCGAAAGATGATTTGCATCCCAACCGAACCCCCAAGTCACCAGATGCACCGGGCCCTATAAATAACTACATACTTTTGTGATGGGGAACACACCGAAGGGAAAGAAATTAATTTCACCGTTCCGTGCCGAGGATGATATGGAGTGCGAAATTGCGTTCCTAATTAGTACGGATGCGTTTCGTGCTGCGGTGCCGAAAGACAATGCTAACAACAGTGGCAGGATATTTGCATATATTATCATTCAAACGCATCGAACAATGCACTCCCATTGACAATCTGCCAGTGAGCTAGTTTTGATCGTTTCTGACATTGGTTTTGTTATTTCGCATACGCTTATTATTAGTCTGTAAGCTGTCAACAATGGTACGCCTCTGTTTTTCCAATCACTTGCAAATGAATCGTATAGAAGGATATTATTTTTATTCAATGATGTGAGACAAATTTGATATTTATTTGCCCTTTTTTAATATTTAAACATTTGCATACAAGGGACATTGTTTCTGGGGACATTTGAAACTGTGGGGAAGAAGTTTAAATTCATACTCATATTCTTTTGTTCGCTTGGTGACGTTAACATAATTAAATACAAGGTGTTTTTGCCATCCAAATCTTTACTGCTAGCCTCTTATGCAAAGAAAAAAATCCCTAGAATGAACAGATCCCCAGTGCCGCTTTCTTCAGTTATGCATCGTTCTTCTTTTGTTCCATTTTGCACACTTCAACAAACAACATAATGAATCCTGTAATAAACCATCGTTCCCGAAAAAGGAAAAACGCAGCTGGGGGTGGAACTTAAAGTGGAAAACTTCACCCAATATCAAACAGCACCAAATACAATGAAGACATTCTTACTTCGGGTTATTCTGGTGAGGGTTCTCAGCGGCGCTAAGACACCGCTGCATGGGCGAAAGCAATAAACAAAAAAAATCCCCTAGAACCCTTTCCGGGAAGAGATAATAACGCGAAAAGTTGCACAATAATGATTTATTGTTTATTAAACAATCAAGGATGAGTTTGGGAAGCAAAACTTTTTTGTACTTTCGCGTTCTCTCTCTCTCTCTCTCGCTCTATCTCGTCCCAATACACTTACTTTTCACATCCGCTGCATCGGGGTATCACTTTAACATTTTCCGGATTTTCCGACTCGCAACTTTGAAGACTCAGGGAAAAAGGGTTACCATCCCCGGGTGAGGAAGGATGAGATGGCACTCGATAAATAGCATGGGAAGGTAAGAAGGAAAAAAGTAACTTAAGTACATCCGAGACAATATCGGTAAGGCGAGACAATCTTGGAAAACAACTTACTTTTCCATGGCACAAAGGGAAGAAAGAGGGATTCCTGGATTCTGGATGATAGGAGGTCGGTAAAATTTCAAAAATGCAAGAAGCGAAGCTCAATTGAAAGTTTGCCCGTCGCACATCTCCCGCCCGTGCTCCTTGAAGGCGTGCAAAATGAATGGCACAAAAGGCACTTGCTGCGTTGACTGTATTTTCAATTTTGTACATTTTATACCACAGACTCGAGCGTTAGGAACACCGAGCGCACGCCTCAATGCCTGACCCACGACAGGAGGAGTGACAGCGAACCTGGAATCAACTAAACAAAAATTCCTAGTGTGTATCCCTGCCCGACAACTTTACGAGTACAGCAAAACACCATGCCAAGTATGTCGAACAGGAAACCCTTCAATTTTTCCTCCACACACTGCTATGGCTTACACGGTGACGTGTGTACGGAAAGCTACTTCCACCGGCACGTTCCACAAGTCTCTCTTCGTACGTCGAGCTTTCACGTGTCAACTTTGGCAAGAATTCTTCGCATTCGCAGCTTTTCTACTTCAACATACGAGCTCGTACGCTTTTCTTCGCCGACAACGCAAGGACGTATTGGCATCTCCACACTGTGCGCTATTGTAAACGGGGATTAAACAATAGCGATCGTGTAGCAGGGCGCGCTACTACTTTCTCCACCCAAACGTGTTTAAAATCGATGTGTAAGTTTTCCGTTGCGGTCTGCACTTGTGCCCAGCGCAATGCTCCCAGTGCTGACTTTTCACCACAACTAAAACCACCACTCAGCTCCGGATCAGCACGGACAATGGTGGAGAAAAATATCGAAATAATACCGCCTCAAGAACGAATTCGCCACTGCCACAGAAGCAATACAGCACGCCAAAATCAAAAACAATATCGAACTTCAGCCACACAAGTGGTCGCGCTGGGAAAGCAATTTTTCATATTTTCCTTCTTTGTTTTGGAGGAAAACTGACTGAGTATGGCTGCACACAAAACCCGTTCCACCACTGGCCGCTTACAGGAGCTGGTGGACAAAAGCTTAGCAATCGCTTCACTTGCCTTACCAATCACAAAGGGTTCCTGTTGGCTTTATGGGGTTTTTCCTCTTGATAGGAAACTCACTCCTGCACAGAAGACACATCAAATTGGAAAAGTTCCAATTCCATTGAGGTCAATTGTTTCGGAATAATTTAGCGAAACGGTTAGCAAAACTTGTATTTACCCGCAGCAGACAGCAATCTAACAGGGTTTATTCAATACAATTGTATTTTACTCAATGCACTGCAAATGGAAAATATTTTGGGCGAAAAACAGTGTGTAACATAACTGTGTGGACAGTCGTTCATTCACTGCTGATGATGTTTTGCGTGGATCTATGGAGTATTGCTTGAAATGGTTGAATAAATGGTTGATGTTTCCCTTCCTAAAGTAAATAAAAAATAGTTTTTTTTTTCGTCAGAACACGACAAAATTGAGCCTCACATCTAGAGCCAATACACATCTATAAAAGTCGCCTCTAATTTAAATGATTTTGTCTATTTTAATGATCCAGATCGCCAAATTAGGCTCCAAGCAACCCCCAGGACTAACAAGAAACTTCTTAAAATTAGTTATTCAAAAAAAAAGTTGCTATTTTAAATAAAATATAATAATGAAATGGGCGGTCCGGTGGCCGAGGAGATAAGCGGCGCCGGTCTCATACGGCAGGACCGGGGTTCAAATCCCATCTGGACCGTTCCCCCGTAGTGAGGACTGACTAACCAACTGCGTGGTATCAATTAGTCTCGTAAGCCAGAAATGGCAGGCATGACCGAGTAGGTCGTTAGGCCAAAGAAGAAGAATGAAATGTAAAGATTATACTAGCCCTGAATAAAGCGTTCATTCAACGGATGAAAAGGAACTCTGTTATGTCTTTGTGCCAAAAAATGCTATCAAATGAGTACAATATACATTATTCAATGAAGTTACTACCTAAGAATTAACGGTGGGATATAAAATTAATTTATTGATTACTTAAACATTCATCTATAAGCTTATTTAAATGTGTAAAAACCTTCAAGAATATATTTTTATTTATCTACGCAACATAACCTATAACTCAAAAACAAGAGCAACTTTATAGTTATGTAACGCACTGTATTAAAACACCACTTTGTATCCATTTTAAGCTCAAAAAGCTTCGAGTTGCAGCTTCGATCAGCAACGAAATCGTAATATAAATATTAATTTCAAGCTCAATAATAACCACCCCAGCATCTTCACATGCCCATGTCTAATTGTGTTATGCATTTTCCAACGATACCTTTCGCTACCGACTTCTACACTGCACCCGGCTTACCTTTGCAATGATGAAACCCGATCCGCAAGCTACCCGTTAATTGATTACAGCTTATAAATCGTTTCCCTGCAACTGGAAGGACCTACCAGACGTGCGATGCTGTGGAAATTTTACGCCACGTCAAATTAAGAACCGAAACACGATAATGATAATTTACTGTTCTACAAACAGTTGCGCGGTGTTCCACCTCCAACGATCGCCGCTGTCCATCCGCGGCAGCGAAAGTAACACGCTGGCTTATAAATTATTTTAATTTATTTGATTATGCAAAACAACTTACCGTACAGGAAGCCAGCCTAATAGGCGGCGGTGGAGTGCGGATTCTTCGGACAAGTATCGCCAAAGTTACCCCGTCGCAGCGCAAAGCCCACGCCCACGGTGAAGCGTCTTCGCGGGAGAAAGCGAAGCGAAGACCTACGCTACCTATGCACCAGCCCCGGTGCATGTGCAACACGGCAAGCTGCATATCCATGGTTTCGCTTGCAACCACGCATCACCGAAACGAGCGTGCATCCTCGGCGTGCTAATATAAATGTATATCGCCATCATTTCTGTCAAGCGCTCACAATGGATGGCCATTGTTAGGTGCGCACCAGTGCAGAGGAAGCCTAAGGAACGCAAGCACCAAAGCGTCGACGAGCGAAAGCCGACACGATGCAGAAATTCCCGACCCAGCTGATTTATATCCCCGGCCCGCATTCTAAGGCGAATCAACTCCGAAAGGCGAGGAATCCTTTGTCGCGGGTGTTTGCAGGAGCACCCGGAGGAAGATGAATATCGGTGTCCTCGGGATGCCTGGAACAAAGGACAATCTATTTTTTCTTGTATGCCTTCTGCTCCCGAAGGTTCCTCTTCCAGGTCACTTGATCTAAATTCCTCCGCGCTACGCCCTGCCTATCAACCGCGCAAGAAAGGTAGCTTAGAGCCTCTCCGTGGGCCTGGGCGACATAACAGAGCCAGCTACCGAAACTCATCAAAAGCCCGTGTGAATTCTGGCAAGAGTGCTGCCGAACCGAAATGAATGCATCAAATATTCATCTCGGCTCGGCTCGCGGAGAATTCGTGCCTGGGACGCAAGGGATCTTGTCAGGTTTTTGAAGGTTTTTCCCAGAGCTGCGGGTTTTGCGAAGCTTTCGCAAAGGATTGTGGCGTTCCGTAGCGTACCTCCCGGGCGGGTGGAGTTGTGCTTTTCTTCTAAATAATGAGCTTCTAATAACATAAAAAGGAAGTATTGAGGTGGACATAAGAATGGAAAACTAAATCCTGATGGATCGTAATATAACTGACAATTCTGAAAAATCCTTTTATTATTCATAATTTTAGAGATTTAATTCAAATACAAATTAACCAGAAAATTACACATAATAAACAGCTTTTTATACTCAATTTACATATTTATTTAATCCAACAGTAATTACGTTACTTGTTCTTCCTTAACCGTATCTCCTCGTTACAGGCCATGGTTCAATTTCACCGGCACTCATCAGCTAACCAGAGCGACCGAAAGGAACCCGATGTATTTATTCCATGCACGCGAATCGTCCCACCCGGACCACGGGTTCACCGGTTCGAATTCTACGCTATGCTGATTTTGGTCGCGAAACCACGGCCCAGGAGCAGCATAAAATACGGTCACCATTTGTGCCATCACTCTGGCCGCGAAAAAGAGGGGTGGAAAAGGCGCACTCAACAACTCCAAACCGTGGCGTGAACGCTACCCGTGTGCACTTCGTATTTCCTCATTATAATAATAAATTTGTCATATCAAAGTTTCATATCTTGCTTCACCGCGTTCTGCACCGTTTTGCAAGGAGATCGACCCGCACCATTGCCAACACACATCCATCGAACGTTTCCTTCGTTCGAACGGAGCTGCCATGCTCTGGATGCTGGAACTCTTTATACTTCTTCACTTGTTTCTACCGTTTTTTTCCAACACTGACTTCAGAATGGGTTAGCTTTTTCTCTCTGTCTCTCGCTTCCACCAACGCTTACATTAATTCAATATTAACAATGTCATTATTAATCGGAGGCCCCCGTTTTTCTCATTTCCATTTTTCTTGCAACATCATTATTATGGGTTCGCGGGAAGCAAAATCCGTGCCGTTTGACACGGGAGTTTCGTCGCTCGGTGTTTGGTCGCCTGCCCGGCAAAACACTCTCGGTTGGCTACCGTCGGTACTCCAGGCACGCCATGTACTACTGCACCGGGTACAACGAAACGAAAGAAGAATGCCTATCACGATGGTGGTGGACGATCCCTGGTGAATGGGAAAATGATGACGCGTGATAAAAGGCTAAAAACCGTGTACAAACCATGTCTGCTCGTCATCTGCGTCAGTGTACGGGATGCGCTCGGGAAGAGTCGCCGGTATGTTGTCGTTGCCGTGTGCAGAAGATCCCGCAGAACACACGGCACGGTGTCCTATCGTGCGACCATCAATCGTCAACCGGAACGCTTGCTCGGTGTGCAGCAGTGTTTGGTTTGGCCCGCTTCCGACCCATCTGCACGACAGATTCACCGGTGGCAACGTCTTCATTGCATGCAGTGCCATGTGCATCTCCCGCCGACGATGCTCGGAAGACAAAAGGTTGTCATGACTCGCGATGGTAATGCACTGCTCTGCCACCACAGTCCACGGTACTTCATAATCATCGGTCCTCGGTGTTTTGCTTTTTTGTTTCCCCTGGCTTTCAATGTTGCTTTTTGCCGTAGTACTCCTGCCAGTCGCGGCGGGTCCGGAAGAATGCCACTGAAGTACCAACTACGCTTTGCCACGATCCGCGTGCAAACGGGGAAAAGGAAGGAAAAGCCCCAAGTAGTCGCGTTCGACTCGTGCCAGTTTACGTTTACAGAACGTGCGCCAATGCTCGAAAACGTGTCGCCGAGATGGAACGACTTCACCTCTCGAGTCGCGGCGAGTGTGACCTAACCAGGTTACAGCACTTTAAGCAAATGACACAGAAATTGTGCAGCAGTTGTATCTCTTCCACGCCATCATCATTCCGAGACGGTTTAGCATGCAATAGCTGTTTGCTTATGCCAGTTGTGGTTTGCTGGAAGTTGATGAATTTATTAACAGTCAATCCGGATGGAGCTTGTTGACCCGTTTTGCTAGCTAATACTATGCTTAAAAAGTTGTTTCAACATGCTCAATCCGAAATGTTCTATCTATGCCTCTTCAAAAACGTATTGGGATATTGAGATCATAATAATAAGATACTAAGATATCTAGACTTGTTGATCTTGCAAAACTTTGTATAGATGACGACTTCATCGCCGAAAGAGTGATAAGTGGGGTCAGAAAAAGTTGCAACTTGATAAGGAAAAGTTCACCTGTACAGCTCACTCATCGCACTTTGAAGTTGTTACGGTATCCTGTTGTCAACAGCTTATGAAGTTGTCACAGTAACTAACAGCAGTCATGAAAACACTTTCAGGAGTTTATCGGTTGTGACGCTTTTTTTTTATTCACTGAAGAACGGCCGGGCCTTATACCTTAAAATCTAAACTTAAGATCTAAAATTCATACGATAAACTTATAGTTATGTAATGTGGAGACATTTTTTTCTTCTTTTGATGTGATACACTATATCCCCCCGCTTTTTCATACGAGATTGAATATAGAAGATGATCTCAATTACATTTTTATAAATAATCGGTTATATTTTTAATTTATTGAAGTTCAAGTTGGATCTCTGACGGATGTTCATATAACAGTTTTTCAATAAAAGAAAAAACAGAACTTCAATTGAAATAACTGAGAACTGAACTGAGGTAATCCGAGACGACATCGAAATATTTTGGAGTTGGATTCATCTGACACGGAAATTCCTTAGAGTTGGATTAGTCTGACTCCTATAAAATAAGGTTAAGGAGGCGAGACGTGAGGACGTACTACCCAACTACGGCTGGCATGACTAAATAGGTCGTTACGCCAAACAAAAATATAAAATATGGATCCTTGGGCTTGGATTCATCCAAGTCCAATAAAATAAGGATTTACCCAGCAATAGTTAGAATACACCGGAAAAGAGTCCACAGGGAGGATAATATGCAAGTTGTTCATATATTCACAGACTTCAAATGATAGACTTCCAATGTTATATTAATGTTATGCGTTCAACCGTGGAAAACGACTGGTTCTTAATTGAATTCGAATTATGTGGGATCAAACAACAATTCTTGTAACGTACTAGATACCAACTTTGCTTCCTCGGATTTTTTATAAAAACTGAAAGTGTTTATTAGATCTGCGATGGAAGATAGTATTAAAGTGTGAAATAATTGTCCTGAAATTGAAGTTAAATGAAGCTGATCACATCACTGAAGCAGATAACTCCTGAGAACTGTTTCTATTGCTGGGAATTCTGTAAAAGTCTGTTCAAGTAAATCTCGATGTCAAAGCTCTAAAAACATTAGATTTTTATTTAATCTCTTAGGCATTTGAAATAGGATCATCATCATCATTATTACAACAGATAGCGTTCCTACTGAGCAATATAACGAAACTTCACCGGATGCTGTAGCAATCGTTTGACCACTGATCCATTATCAATTTAACCACCACCGCGGGAGAGGGTTTCGTTCAAACGCACGGAGCAAAACAACTGCACAATTAATATTTGATGCGAAACTATAAAACACATGCCGTACAGCCCGGTATCAGCTCATCATTTCCTACTGATCCGTATAATCCGTCAGGACGACGGTACCGTACCACTCGCCCTTTCCACTCACACTCACATCCGTAGTGCTGCTAATTTTTTAATCACAACGCCACATTTGACACGGCACCCGGCACACTTTTGCGCGGAATTTCATTCATCCCGCTAGTTGTGCCGTGCTTAACAGAAGGCACACATCCAACCGCAGCAGGTAATTTGCGAATGTTTATTCACCCTACGGCCCATTAACGAACGCGACCGGCTCCATAGCCCGTGGTCGGTAGCAGACCACAAAATTTTAGTTGAACATATTGTGTTTCCGCGAAAATAGTGCATGCTTGTAGTTTGGGGCGGGCCGGTGGGGCTATCTGTCCGTGTATTCCACGTGTATGTGAATCTCATTTCGCTCGTTAGCGCTCTCAAACAGGGGAAAGAGCGAGCGAAAAAAATGCTCACACTGAATCCTTCGCAGTAAGGCTTTGTCCGGTTATGCAAAGGTTGTCACTGGCCATTTACAGGATATATTCTCGGTGGACTTGCGCGTAAACACGTGACAACAATGCTGCATTCTGACCACACATCCACACACACACGTGAGTGCCCATGTGTCCCGTTGGTGCCAACTGGCTAGTGCAACTGGTCCCAACTGTCCCACCCTCCCAACTGACGGCCAAAGTACACCAGTAACACAATCGCCCTGTCATGTTTATTCAATGTGCTCCCATTCTGAAAGCAAATCCCGGAAAAACCACTTTTCATATGGGATGCAAATTAAATGCTGCCCAATCCGCTGCGGCCACAAACCATTACTCCCCGGCAAACGACAACCCCCCGGGGGTGATCTGCACGCTCGTTAGCGACACGGCACGGTGTAATCATAGAAAAAAACCATAATTGTTATTTAGCTAAAAATTGCAAATAAAAGCATGAGCTGGGTCCGGGACGGCCGGTGTAATAAACTTTCGATAAACATCGTTCATCGCGTTGTGCTAACAATGTACGAACCTGGCGCTTACCGTCGGCACTGTCATGGTCAGTGGGATTTAGATTAAATAATTGACATTATTAACATCGCACCGTCGGTAGGCAAATTAAGGGTTGTGGATGTTGTACACATCAAAAGTGACCGCAAACCACCATCGATGTTGTTTAGCTCGGTTGAGATTAATTGTATCAATATTGTGATGTTTTGTTACCGAGGTTGCTAAATTAAATCGAAATTATTTACCAACTAAAGGGGCAGAGGAATTTTCATTTCGAATTCTTAAATGAATTAATATTAAAATCAAAATGGCACTTCTCACATTCAGTACAAATGCTCCAATGTCCTGTGATTGTACTGACAACCAAAAAAAACAAAAGTTCAATATCTGTCCAGAATGCAACACTGATTGCTACATCCTCTATCGGCTTAAGTTGAAATTGATATTTCATCCGTAAAACAACAACATCTGCCTCGATCAACGATGATTATGGTAGTTGATTTTTTGCTGTTTGTTGTGCATTGTCCATTTGCTTTTCCGAAACCGTTTCCAAAGTCCGTTCGTCCAACTGCGACCATAACTCAATTTCCTTCCGAGGCCACACGCACGCCAACCAACAACTGCACTCCCAACTGCTTGCAGCTGCAATTATTTTGCAATCCAACATCCCCGAACGCAAGAAGTCACTGGCCCCACAGCGGCGAGTCTTGTCGAAGAATGAGGACACCGGCTAGGGGTAAGGGAGCTGGCGCTAACTTCGGGTTATTGTTTGAGCACGTTTCTCGTATTTATCAAAAGCAGTTTAATTTTGACATTATCAACAAGCAGCTCACACACACACACACGATGTCAGAAAACCAGAAAAAGTCTCGGGCTCGAAGAAAATGGAGCAACAACATCTTCCTTTGCCGCATCAGAGCATCATCAAAGCATTCCAACGGACGAACCGGACCGACAGGATGATGATGGCAGACTTTTCTACATCGTTGACGATGCACAAGATGCTCGATAGGATATTTCCTTTTGGCATGATGCTGGTTTTATTTTATTTTTTTTCTTTACTACAACGAACTCCTCCCTCACGCTTGTTGTTTTTGCTTTAGCGAAAAAGGGAAGAGAGAAATAAATTATTATTACTCTGCAAGTACAAATCACAGCGAACCATCGATGCAGTTCGTTGTCTTGTTGTATTGCAAACTCTCTGTCTCTCCCACTCTGTCTGAAGCTGGTAGACAATTACTTGGGAAGAATTTTCCGCCTCCTTCGCCATGCCAGCAAAGAACAAATGGACACGATCTGTCCATCGGTGCCAGCTTGCCAGTAACCGAACTTCTTTCCACCCTTTGGGCCACACTCTACGGTACGATGCAAAACGTGAAGGAAATTTACTTAAACATTCAATGCTCGTAGATCGTACAAACAGATTCGTTACAGAGAGTGTGCATGAAATACTACCGCTGACAGCACTGGTTGCGATCAACAGGCGTAATATGAGAACGTGTGGGAAATTGCGTCAGGAATAACTCAATGTACATGTGCCGGCAGTGACAATTGCACGTGTACCGGCAGCCGTTTACATCTCACGAGTACGTACTAATTGAATCGTTTCATTATACCTGTTGGAAAACATAAGTAAACTATTTTTCAATTGTATGAAGGTATTCCTTTGTTTATGGCTGGTGGTCACTTTTCCTTGTCGTTGTTGTCTAACTCATTTTTTATAACATTGAAAAAAATCCTTCAATGTTAAATTTTTAGTGGCTTCAATATCTCGAACTCTTGTTAGCCCGATTTTAAAATGAAACTAAAAGTTTTAATTGTTTTCAACATTCTTGAGACAGTACGTGAACATAATCCTTAATACACATGATTGTTAGCCATCGTTCTGACATATGGTCAATCAAAAATTACTTTATTAAATGTTTACTACCTGTCACAGTGATAGACTCCTGAGGAAACACAATAAAATTTATTGTAAAAAATGTGAATCTTAAAGTGTTTTTATGATATTTTTCTCGTATCCTTAAAAGAGTTCAATTTTTTCCAATTCTTCAATTCAGTTTATGTATTTACTACTGCTTATTACTATGTTTTTCATTGTGTTTTTGCCAATGCCGTTCATAGTTTTTTCATCTATAATCATGATATATAGTTAATATACACTGACTTTATTTTATGGCTATCTGCATTGTTTCTATTATTTACTTCTTCTTCTTCTTCTTTTTATTTTCTCTTCTTTTTCTTCAGCAAACATAATTTACAAATAGTTTACCATCCTTTGCAATGTTCGAGCTTGTGCTTAAGATTTTCGCTTTTCCACAATTTTCACACTTTTGGTTTGTTTTTATTCCAAATTTAAATTTTAATTCTTTTTTGAGTACTCTCTCGTTAATTATTCGGTAATAAAATCCTCGCTGATTCGAGTTTTATTTTTTTATTATTAATGTTACTCCAAATCCTATTCCATTTGAGGGATGAAGTTAATCATGATAGAGTTTATATCTACATGGAAAAATTCCAATATTTGAACTGGTTGTTCTTTAAATTAACATTATCATTGCACACAAAAACTTAACTAATCCGTTTAGCGTTCACAAACAAATGACTAGAAGTATTAATATCTAACAAAGTACCAACCAAATTCTTCAAGTAATTTTCCAAACGCAAGAACATTCTTTCTTAACTGTACATTTATACCATGTTCTGCTCAGCTGAGCTCACCAAATTCATGGAAAACCACGACAAAGCACCAATCTAAAAGATCATACGAAACAAAGCATCTTCCAGCAGCTACACCGGTACGTCTACATCTCCAGGAACCATAGAAGTGTTGTAGATAGCATAACCTTTGACTGAGATACATATTTTCAGAATTGGTCCGAACTAACCGACCATGGAATGAACATTTAGTTGCCAGAAATAAGAAAATGTAACCGATGCAACTCTCGGGATTGCATTCACCACTCGAAGAATGTAAAATGTGTCGAATGTGTATCGCAAGCAGCAACAAAAACTTGGAGCAAAATCCACCCGGAGAAAGCTGCCACCGCAAGGACACGCTCCATGTGGGAGCTGGTGTACGAATGCACAAAGCAAAAGTGCATGGTGTACGGTCCGATTTCTTCGAGCGTAACAAGCTAAACAACTGCAGATAACTTCAAGTGGAAAATTGCCACAATACCTGGCTAATGTGCGCTGAGCGGTACGGTAATACTAGTAGAGCAGGGTCCCCGGATGGGGACGACGGATGGTTGTGTCCTAGTAACCGTTTGCTTGGCTTACTTTGCACATTCCCTTCCAATGCTCGGTTCCGGCAATAGTTGGCGGTACTCGTCGGAGGATGTGCGGTTAACCCTCATCGCTTCGAGCTGTTCCCGGAGCCAAATGGAAGCCGGTTTGTCGTTTAGCACGGCAACCCCTTTTCGCCTTCTCCGACCACCTCCCGTTCGGGTGTATTCTCTTGCAAATATGTTTATTAACTTGTCAGCCAACTGAGGTCAGCAGCCAGAGGTCGACCTCGGAATTGGGTTTTGCAGAAAGGTGGCAAGAAGCCGTCGTGCAAGCATTGTAAATTTATTCCCAGCGCAAAAAGGATATTCTCCGCTGGGGCAGAGTGGGAAAGTTTGCCCATGTTCTCCCCGACCGATACAATCTCGGAGCCTAACGTCACCAATTGTATTAATTAGACATGCCGGGTGACTCGAACGGGGTGTGGCTGACACCGGGATACACAAGTTAATCCGTTGCCTCATTAATTCCACCTGTGCGCGCGGCATTATGGGTGTTGTTTACCGTGCGTCGTGACACTTGTTACGCCTGATAACGATAATTAAACCCGATTCAGCAGATCAGCGATGCTTACACGATGCCTCAACCACCAAATGGCACAGCACCACCATGGCAGTAAAGTTGGCAGACCAAAGACACGGAAAAAGTTATCCCATCGCATCCAGCAGTGGCACCGAAATGAAACGTGCCGGAAAAATATCGACAAACCTTACGCCAAAAAAAAAAAAACAAACAGAAGCATCGGATACATTTCCTTTCCCGGCAAATGGAGTTTCTCATTAAATTCTAATAAACGCCCAAACTAAGACTCTTTGCCGCAAAGTACCTTTTGCCGCACACACTTTTCACAATCGTCACGAACCATTCCCCACCACGAACGTAAAACGTGAAATGAATACGTTGGCCCTTCTTCTTTAAAGCCTCCAATTCTTCCAATGTCCAAATGCGGATCGTCCCCACACAAAAAAAAACCCTTAATTGCGTGTCTCAAGTGTTTCGGTCGGTTTTTCACACCTTACGTGCCGCTTCCCAGCCGGCCCCCACGTACGAGCGACTAGTCCTGGAACACCGGAAGCCACAAAAGAAAATTCGGCCTCGTTATGGATCGTCCACCGCCCCAAAAGACGACTTCTGCACAGTTATTGCTCCAGACATCTTTTTCAAAAACCCATCTTCAATGGGTCGTCGCCCAGTACGTCCCGGCTCCGTGGTCGGCTTTTACCCGCGGAACTAAACTAAAAGGAAGTGAAAATGATAGAATCCATTATGGGTCCGGCCGTGCGGATTATAACGCCGACGAAGCCCGGTTCAAGTAGCTACCGAGCAAAACCACAAGCGCAGCCACACGAACCCGAACGAACCACTTGAGCGTTCCCCCCTTTTTTACTTCGCTACTTGCCAAAACTGAACGCCATAAAGTTACTGGAGCTATCCCACCCAATACGAAGCAGTATATCGCTCCGCGCACAAAAGTGGGGCCCACCAAACACCCTTAATAATATCACCTAACCTGGTTCAGCTTCCACAAGTCGGCATAGTTGTCGGTCTTTTGGATCCTTCGCTATTGTTATTATTTAAAGATGAGAACCACCGAGACATCCTTCGCCAGTTGGAACTTTCCCTGGTGCTCCAACCCCGTGTCCCGAAGGAGCACTTGCGAGTGTACCTTAAAGAGTGTTGAGTTGTGAATCCTGCCACCGAAGTTGCCCCAATTGTCTAGCGTCTTGCGTTGTGGGTGGCTGGAAACGAGCTGCCCGACCACCGGCCCTGATTGTTTACCGGGCACGCGCGTTCCAGATGAGCAAGTTACTGTATTTGATTATAAATTGACTGCTTGGGGTAACCTGAAGATTATGTGGTAGTTATGGGGTCGAAATAGACGACTCATGGCTGTAGTTGCCAACAACGAGGCGAACCGGCTAGAACTTGAGAAGGATCTTAAAGTTTTCCGCCCTACCACGCCACGTTCGGTGACTTGTCGGTGTATCGTTTAGGTAAACATAATACCTGTTGTAGTGGAGTTGCCGTACTACAGCGAAAGCGACACGTTGAGGACTTTGATGTTGGAGAGAACGGTACGCAAGCGGAATCCTTTAAGCTTCGAGAAGTTTTAAACGATATTAGATACCTCTGCAGTACTTGATTTCCGCAGGATCACTACTTGTCAGAGTGATTAACATTCTTTTAAGTACCTTCTGTGCAATAGCTAAATTACAATCAAATCAAATTCCACCGATACAAAGCACACAACAACGTAGTGCATTCTTCCGGGGTAAAGCACACCCTTCACATCCTATTTGCCTAAATAAACATTGTTTCACCGTCTCGGAAGGAAAAGTGGCTGCTACATCAAGTACTTCCCAAAAAAAACACACCCGGGGAAGCGTTCATGGGAATCGTTTCATCAAAAGAAGTCATTATGTTAACACACCAGAGCGTCTCCTAAATAATTCAATTGCATTAAATCACTTTTCCGCATGATAAACAAACATCCCCCGGCTTCCGTGCTTCCGGGTTCCGGATCCTCCTGTTTCGGAAATGCGGCATGAAAGCGAGAACGCAACCTCGATGGGGAAACACCCGTAAGAAACGTTCGTGCTGCATGAAGTGGAAGTGGAGCCTAAGGAAGTAGCTATCATGTCACCCATCAGCTGTGTGTCAATCGTCTCAATGGGACCCCCAATAAACAACGTCACCTCACAGGCCCAACCCACCACACCACGTTCCGTAAGGGCGCTGCAGAATTTCCCAAATGCCCGTGCCATTTCGTTGTCTGGCTAGGCAGGGACACGAGCGTGCGGAAGTTTTCCACTTCCACCAACACACGGCATTGGCCGGTCCAGTCCGTCGGTCGTCTTGGGAAATGCGGAACTTTTCCCCCTTCCCGGAAAACATACCAGAAAACCCAGCGAACCCAGTTCGGTTCGGCATTACTTATTCATAGCGAATTATTTGAACAACGGCGAAACAAACGTCACGAATCGACGTTTTGTCGAACGTCGTCGATGACGATGAGTGCTGGTGAAATAAATAAATAAATTGTACACACCATCTACACCACTTGCGAACGGCCGCTGAGGCGAATGGATAGTACCTCACCCCAGACCGGCCACGATATAGCCCTCGGGACGGAGAACAGTAGTAAGCAGATTATTGGCAACGGATACTTATAAGGAAGGATATCTAAGGACACATATATCTAATTTGAAGGCGTTTTAGAAAGCTTTTATTCGCTACAAGAATTTTGGAGCTAATTTTGCAATTAATACCTCATTAAAGGAAAAATACATTCAAATTGCATACATTTAGGCGCATTCACTTTTTCTTGAACTAACATTCAAACGTTTGCAACATTTTTTTGACTCACACTGTACGGCCACATTTTCGCAATCGTATAGGCCCATATTATGTGACGCATTTCCCCCTTCCCCCTTCCCTTCCCCGGATTACTCCATTCTAACAGGCAACCAGCAAAAATTGGCAATTCCAAGTGGGTTAGTACCATAACTTTTCCTTTCTCGCTATACGCCATCGATTCGATTCTTCGTCCCCCGGCATGCCACGGGACCACCCAGCATCGTCCTCCTGCTGCTGGTATTTCTATCCACCACTACCCCTTCATACCGCCCCTCTTCCCCTCAAACCCCTCACAAATGGGATAAAGTCAGGCGAACGAAAACCGGAATGCTTTGCCGGTCCCGGTAACAGAGAGAGAAAAAAAAGCTCGACCCACCCACGAGTACTTCCTGCGTTCTGACAGCCCTGCACTGGTGGAAGATGCGATGATACCGCCGCCAACCGATCATAATGATGATTGAAGCCGAAAGACACCGCACCCGCTGGAAAAACTCAAGAAAAAGGGATAATCCCAAACATAATGCATGGGGTACTTTAATAAATTTGCCCCGGCACTCGATACGCTGTTCATTTTTCTTCTTCTGCTCGGTTTTTTTTTTGCCTTGTTTGAGTGTCTTGTTCACTTTCGCAAATCCCTGCCCTGCCAGGCGTACACTAGAGTCACCCCGTTCGTGCCGAACGGTTGTGGCCGGGTCAGCCGATGGAAATAATGGCGTCCGGCAAGGATCTGTTCTTTTTTCCCGCATCGCACAAGGGGTGGCATTTCGATCCCTCCTGCACTGCCCTCTGCAAACCTCCTCGTCCCCTACTGGACACTTCCGCTGATTCCGGGTGTATCGGGTGCCTGGGCGTAATAAAAACAGACAGATGTGAATTTATGAAAACATTCATCAAACATTCAACATCAATTATGATTATGGTGAGTGTTTTGATTTTTATTCCACCGTAGCGGGACACAATCGACGGGCTCCTGCCGACGGATGTGATCAATTTCGGAGAGGCCCCTGTTCCGATGAAACGATGCGAATGTAATACCTCACGGATTGCACAAGACATGCGGTGTGGGACAGTAGCAGCAACGACGACAACATAAAAAAATGCTCTCAAACGAGCCGACCAGCATGAAGGATTACTGTTTGTTTGTGGTTTGATGTATATGGGCTCTTACATTTGCCCGGTGTGACAAACCGGCCAAGCGCCACATGATTTATAACTAGTTCGGCTTGTTATAGGTTTTACACCAAATTGCTTAGGAGAAATTTCACACAATATGAGAAAGGCTACAGATGTATACCAATAAAAATAATATGCTGAAATTTTTATATTAAAGTACCTATAATAAAACAAAGAACATTTTCTAAAAAAGGAGTCTCTTCACATACTATTTTTATCTCATTTTGCTTATTAATGAAGCAAAAAATCTTGTCCAGCATTATACCAATACTTACTTTTGGCTCCATCAATGAATAATATATTTATAATCGGATTATGAATGTTTAGAACGTCCTTTTTATATTTGGACCTGCTCCAAGTTACTGTGCTTAATTTAATACCAGCATGTTTTACGTCTCTTCGTCCATCGGTCACATTTCATTACATAAAGCAATAAAAAAAGACTATTCTCCGAATCGAACGTATTCATTGTTTATGGCTTTGGAGCGTAATTCGCCCCAAAACAACATGCTTTTCCCATCAACCTTCTTAGTGCGACGATGTCCATTTTCTTAACGATTTACTACTTGATACAAAAAAAGAAAATCAAAAGATAAAAATATGATCTACGAGCGTGGCTATGTATATTTACATAATTTATGTTGCAGCCCCGCATAAGGCTACAAATCCTTTGGCGCCCGTCGCTTCGAATAGACCCAACGCGCCGTATGGCCCACTGATCCGCAATATTGCACTTCCTGTTACACTGGAGCAACCGATACCGTATCCTTCGAGAACCGATGGAGAATACTTTCTATTTTGGTTTTATGTCCCGAATTTCGTCATCTCCATCTCCAAGCCTTTGCCACTTTGGAGCAATTCATCCCAACGATCCGGACAACGCCTTGCCGGATTGTTTTGACGCGTTCGCGCTGCTTTTATTTGTTCCAGCGGCGCATTACCATCAGACTATCCCCATAATCAACTCAGACATTGCCACTCAGGCTACCGCGCCCTCTACACGGTGCGAGGGATTCGGTACAATTTTCGCTTCCTTTCATGTTTGCTTCCAACCGTCCGGAGACGAACCGCTGCCACTTGCCTGTTTCGTCCGTTCATTTGTGGCGTGTGTCTCGTGTGCGTTATACTCTCATTTTTATGTTTATTATGAATAAGGATTCAATAAGATAAAGTGCTGATGTGATCTGAATATTTGCCATCGTTTCTATCGTGGAAGCCGCCCAGTACAAGGGTGTGCATCCCGACATCGCGAACCGCACACTGTCATATACAAGGCTTAAGACGGACGGGACAAGACACCCGGAAATCTCTGCGTATGTTTTCCACCCTCACACCCTTTTTTTTGCCCATCGCACAGCCACAGAAGAGGGAAATGGTAAGGGAAACGGCGTTCGAAGGCTGTATATAGTTTGCCATACCCGTACGACCGCCGGAGATGCTTCTCGTTTGACTTAACGCGTTTGGAATGCCAATTTTCTCGCTTGTATGTGAAACCTCGTCGATTTTCCTCACACTTGTCGGGTCGTGTGAGTTCCCTCGTTAGACGTTCGTCGACTCCGGTTCGGGAGAATGGAAAAAGATTTAGTACGCCGCATGCTAACGAGGCTTCAGCATATGCGTTTTTATCTTCATCATCTTGGCGAGCACTGTGGGACAAACCGTGCCATCCATGCTGCGGGAGGATGCGATGATTCTTGAATGCTAAACTGGAGCTTAAATTGATTGAACAATCTTCAGGAAACAGCACACAATATGATACATTAAATATTCTTTTCATATTACAGCTCGAAAGATTTATATATTTTAAAGGAAATTCTCTTAATTTCTTAGAACACAGTATTGTGTGATTATAAATAATTGAAGACCTCAATTCACTTCAGCATCTTCATCTGGATCTCGTTTCTCTTCCAACCCAACAAGAGTTCCAAGGAAAAATATGTTTCACGAATCAAAGAGCTTCAACTCCCCGTTTCACTTTTATTCTGATTACATTTTTATGGTTCCGACATTCTATGCATACAATTAGCTTCCGGAGCATTAGCATAATGATTATAATTCAATTTTAAGTTAATCTCCAAATGAATTCCGACCCTAAAGCAAATCCCACAAGACGAATCCCAGCTCCAGAGAATGATCTGTACCGCGAGCAAGCGACTGCCCACTATCCCGGGCAGTTCCTCCGCAAGCTTTCGGTTACATAAATTCCACCAGGGCCGAATGGTTCGGGTAACCGAATCAACAGCTCAATAAATTAACCACTCCAAAGGCGCGTGCGGGTGATGCAGTAACTCGTTATCGGAGTTGAGCAAACTTTCCGATGGACCCAACTAGACGCAGCCTCGCGCCTCCGAAAAGTATCGCCAAATCTGATGCCAATTAGTACTGTCAATTAGCGCACTCTGTTTTTCGCCGACGCGTCCCACCCCAAATACGCTGGCCACCAAGGCAATCGGTGGCTCGGGAAGGGGTTGAAAGGTTCGCGAGGCGAGTTCGCCATCGTTCCACCCATGGAAGGAACGCTAGTGGTGTATTAGCTAGAAAGTTTTCCCTGCGGGCGACAGGCAAACAGAGGCGCCAAACTTTACCCCAGCGAGAATTGGCTAGCAAGCGTGCGCTGAGAATGAAAGTCGCTTTTCATCTTTCGCTTTCCGGCTGCTGCTTGCTGCCAAGCACGGTGTCAATATTTGTGGATGGAGTTGGAAATCGGAAAGCCAAGAAGTTTGACCACTGAGTATGAACCCCGGTCCTAAGAAGTCTCCGTGCTCTTGACGCTCGCTTGTTCATTTGCAAACAAAACACGATAAACGATTATTTATCGTCTGCGAGATTCATCCCTGTTTCAACCCCTTGAGCAGCTACTGTTTAATAAATGTAGGGGAAGAAATTGTGCACACATTGCACAATGCACTTGTCGGTGCATTTGCTGGGGTGCTCGTTGCTTGGGCATCAGGGATAATAAAAACAAAACAATTCTGCTGACTTGGTTGGTCTAGCTGCTGATGCAACAATAGGCATGGAAACACACAATTTAATTTCAGGATCGAGCACTCCATACAGAAGATAACATGAATGAGTATGAGTCACTTCAGCTTTACAGTCGTTTTCCACAGTAATTAAACACATCTCCTAACGTTCGTCAACACTGCTTAGTTGACAATTTTTAGCTCACCTATTTGACGATACAATATTCATCCAAATCGCTGTAAAATGTCAAAACAGCACAAACAACCCTTGCATTCTGTAAATCTAATATCAGTAAACAAGTTATTCCATGTTCAAATCAACGAGTTTTTATCACCGAACTTATTGACACAACCCGTACGAAGTACCGGCTGTGGACGACAAGCTGTAAAAACAAACCAACCGCCAGATTTTCAACCCTGCCGTACACTGCAAGCGAATATGCCTCGTTCAACATACGGTGGATATGGTTGATGGCACTGCAGCATGAGCCTCATCATTTATTCATTTCGATTTCAATCCAATATTGCTTCGCTTGCTCCATTGGGAGCGCAGTCGAGTGATTGGAAAAACAGACCGAGACGTCTCTTAATTAACCAATGATGGCGGCGAAACAGACGGTCTTGCTACGAAGTGCACAAAAATGTACAACCAGACACAGAAAGCTTCAAGTGATGCTTATAATAAAAGCAAAAGCATTTGTTTGATTTGAATTATTTAATATTACCAACAAAAGATATTCAGATCATTAATATGAAACAGAAACGAATTTAAATAGCACCGAGTTTCCTCAAAAATTCCAACAAAACAAAGCAAAACAAATACCTTTTTTCCTACCAAACCCCTACCAGAAGCAAGATAAAACAGTTCCAACGAAACCAAAATCATTTCGGTGAAAAATGAAACGAAAGTTACTGTAACGAACCGTACAATTGACGAATGGAACAAGCAGTAACGAAAAAAAAAAAAGATCTCCCAAGGCAGCCCCAAACGAAAAGATTTAGGTGGAAAAGACGGGGTGGAGATCTCGGATCGACCGAAATCATCTATCCCCATATTTCTGTTGCCGCTTAGACGAGGCTTCCAGACCAATCGTCAAGCCCCATGATGCACCGCTGTGATTTGTTCTACTTCTGTCAAAACTTCAAGAGATGAAGGTTACGCAATGTTGCCCATTACGGTGTTCTTTGTGTGATGTATTTCTTTAATACACTTTTTTGCCTCGATGTCCTCCTGACACAACCCAAGATGAAAGAAGGAATAAAATCATTCGTAACGATGGTAGCGCGGGTACGGTATGGTTGAAAGTCGCACCGATTATTACCGAAAAGGATGGCAAAAATGAATGTTTCAATAATGAGAATTCAATACATAATACGACTGTTTACGCACACGGCGCACGTTTATTTGCAAGTAGCAATTTTATATTCCTTTCACTTAATCCTGTACATTACTCTCGAGTTTTCGGGAAGATTGAAGGAATAATTATTTAACATATGTTTGTGCGCGTCGCGCGTAGCAGTGAGCATTCTCTTTTCATTGTGCAAATTAGGTTTTTGAAAAAAAAACTGGATAGTATTTTTCCCTACTTGCGATTGATGTGTATGACACTTGACAACACTCATTGCACCACGGAACCATGCGCATTAAGGTTTCCCTCCTTTGCAAGCCAACAGTCATCTACGACGCACCGTAGCGCGAATCTTTCGACGAAAGGAACCCCAAATGTGATCCTTTCTCTTTCAGTGCCACCGTCAATGCTAAGCGCCACCACCCCGAAGATCACCCGGCCTGGGGTGAATGGCACAAACGAAACTGTAACAGCCAGAATCCGAAACCCCTCGTTCAGGTGCTCTCACTTTTTTCGGAAGTGGAGCAAACAGTCGACCAGTGCTGTAAATGCATTGTGCTACCTTCAGCCGACCATGGAGATCGCCATCGCATCTCTGCGGAAAGTGTCGCCCATTAAGTAATGCCAGCCTTTCCCGGGGGATGGAGGCCGCTCGATGACGTAACGATTATCGCTTCTACGTGGGGACCTCCGCAAGGCCCCACCGTCTCGTGAAACCCCCTTTTGCGAGGTGCGCAATTTAGGCAGAGCAAATTAGATTAAAGATTTGGTGCGCACAACAATGAGGCACTTCCCGTGCGCGTTAGGTGAAATGTACCACTGCACGTAGTGTTTTGCTTTGATTTCTTTCATTCCTTTTCTGCACAGATGAAACCAACAACGACGATGACGACGAGTTGCGAGTAAGCGACTCCCTCCTCTCCGGGTAAAGAAGTTTAATCGGCGTGCAATCGCTTTCCAGCTCTGGCCAACTGAGCGGAGGCTTCCACTGGGAGCAAAACTTACGTTGGATAATCATCCATACCCGAGGTGGGGAAAAACCAAATTGAAGCCGATTACCATTAGCCCGGGCGGTGCACCGGTGTCTGCATGCAGCAGCACTCCGCAGCAGCGCCCGCGTGGACGAAATGGCACGTGGACTTTTGCTCAATGGGAAGGGTGAAAGAAATTCGACACCTGTGCAACGAATTCGCATTTCGGTGCTAAAGGCGTCCGGTAAGAGCGTCCTCTGGCGGGGGTAGTCTTACATACTTTTACTACTGTCGCTTCCCCTAACCAGCTGATCTGCACTATAAAACGTTCCATTTCTTCGGAAGGAAGCATCAGTGATCTTTCGACAGCTCTTGCAACCACAAGCCACGAAACCACTAGCAATGAAGGTAAGGTGTCCTGGTAGGAACACCTGGAATATCAGGAATTCATCCTTGTACCGAACTCTCTCTCTCTCTTCCACAACAGGTATTCATCGTTCTAGCAGTGAGCATCGCCAGCCTGGCTGGTACACAGTCAGCCACCGAAAAGCGAAAAACCGTAGATAAGCGAAGCCCCTGGCAGTTGGGGTCTTACTACAGTGGATTTGGAGACAGTTTAGCGCGATCGGACGATGTACATGCGCACGGGGCAGGATCCTTAACCGAGCAGCAGTATGGTGGTGGATGGCATCAGGAATATCAACCTCAACAGCAACACTGGGGTCAAGCTGGCTTATCTGGTCACGAATCTAAGTCCCTCAGCCACCCGGTACATGAATGGCACTCGGAACCTCAGGTGCACTTGGATGAGCATTCCCAACAGCAGCAGTTCCATTACGGTGGCTCGTACCAACAACCGAAAGTAGAGCAGTCGTTCGGATGGCACCATCAGAATTTGCATGATGAGGACTCTAAGGATTGGGGATTGCAGCATCAGCAGCAACAGCTACACCAAGTTGGTGGTTCCTCCCAAGAGTGGCATCACGATGAGTCCAAGGAAAAGGATGCTGGACATGGCGAATGGGCACCGTTGACGGCCGGTAGCTCCGATCTGCACAAGGAGCACTCCACACACTCGGCCACCACCGAATCCAAGGAACATCATCACCAGGAATGGGCACCGATCGAGCCGAAGGTTGAGGAGCATCACGATGGACATCATCACACCAAGATCATCAAAGTGCCGTACCCGGTGCACATCGAGAAACCATACCCCGTGTACATCGAGAAGCCCTTCATCGTGGAAAAACCTGTGCCTCTGAAGCTGTACATTAAGAAGAAGCATCACTAAATGTGAGGCATACGCAAATCAAGTCATGTTACATAGGTTAAGTGAAGAAACCATTGTTACTAATAAACGTAAAGTGTAGTATTGTGTAATGTATTTGAATACTTACTTCCTTTTGGGAGAATCATGCTATGATGTTGATGTTCGGTCTAGTACTAAGATTCTAGTCAAAACAGTGTGACGATCCCTGGAGCAGTTCCACGTGTTTACGCTAGAGGGCCATCGTCAGGGTACTTACCATCCGAAAAATTCTGACAATTCTCAATTGAGGCAGATTCTCACATCACGGACTTACTAGCGACTTTTGAAACTTCCTTACGAAGTTACTAGAGTTTACCTTAACCTCACATTGCCTTCTATCTTTTATTAATCCAGCTCTTATGTATAAGATACTGGACTAAGTTTTAAGCGGACGATGGAAGACCTAAAATTTGGACACTTTATAGGAAAAAAAACTCCAACTATTGGGCTTTTTTTAGTATATTATTCAGAGTTTTCCAATTCCAAATACAGCGGCTTAGGTAACAACAGTCTAAAAAAAAGATAAAACAAGTAATAGACCAGGCCTCTCTGTAACATCTCTAATTCCAGAACTCATCGAAGGTGTTGAGATGTTCATAACTCCTTCACATGGTAGGAATTGGAGAATTGGACTATTGTCCTACTAAACTAGAATAAGACTCCCCGTTTTATTAATTTCTTACTTACATAAACCAATATTTGAAAGATACCAATATAACCAGACACCTTGCATGTTGAATCAATATACGATTCTTCCCTTTACCTAGAACGTAACTCCTTTCTATATATAGCACACCGTATAGCACACAGCCAGGAATAAAATTCCGTTCCACCAGCTAGCTTACAATGCTAGTACAATGCTCTATCCCTAATGCTACCCATTCACGGTTCACTGGAACAGGTAACAAACACTGCAATGCAAATAAATACAACCCCGGAAACGTTCGCACCATCCCGAAACCTAAATCGGACATCCCATTGTCGCCAACGAGCCGGTTTGTTTCCGGTCTCGACCAACAACGGGGAAAAAAAAAACAGTCGAGCTAAACCTAACACACACACAAAACGAAAAAATGTTACGGAAATGGTTCTACCGCACGGATCCAATGGGCTTTCCCGCCACGGGGAAAGCATCCAGCAAAGATTGCCGCATCCGACCGGACGGTCGATCACGGCCATTGATCTAGGCAATCGGGGTGCAAGCAGCCGGAAGACCCGTCCAGTCGTGCGTGCGATTTCACTGCTTTCTCGTCAATATCGACGTCCTTTTTTTGCTGGCTGCTAGAACCATAGCCCCTTGCTGAAGGATTCCGATTTTGGCCCACGGCTATGGCGCAATACAAAAAAAGCGAAAAGAAAACAAACGAAAAAATTCCCCAAAACTAAACGATGAAGGAAATGCACACGCACACACACGCACGCGTCCTTTGAATTGGACAAAAAGATGAAAACTCATAAATGGGGCCCACCGGCAAGAAAAACTCGGTCGGTTTTACAAAGGGGGAGCTCCTTTTTTCCAGCTTGTTTGTCCCTTTGTTACAGATAATTGAATATTCTTGGTTCGACCTTTTGTGCGTCATCGAATCGTCTTACTTGCTTCATTTTCCCGCCAGAGCGGAATGGGTTTTCCTGTCCTATTTTATTTTTTTTGGTTGACTCCTTTTCGGCTCATATCATGCCCCACACAATTCGAGCACTTTTCATGGCGATTTATTTCTCCCCCTCACAGGAAGCATACAAACACCAGCGACCGGACATTGAATGATGCACGCATCGTACCTACAGCTGGACCTTGAGAAATCAATCAAAGCGCTGATGGAACGCATCGGGCGAAGGTCATTATCAGCGGGCACCGTACACGACGATCTTCCTGCGGTCTGGACTGGAAGCCAATAATTTTCATCTCAACGCACAAATTTAATCACCATCGAAATGGCAAACGCTCGTTAGTTTCGAGCAGCCTGTTCCGCGGAGGAGGATAATAATTTTCATCTACACCCAAAATTCACAGTACAGCACGACCTCTCGAACCTGTCAGTAGAGTGCCATTTGCTCAATCATAGACATCACATTTCATAACCCCCACGGCCGTCAAAAACTGAAGGCGCCTCTTGTTAGGCAGTGCTCCCTGTTTAGTAAAAACACACTCCACACGAAAACGTTCGCTGTTGGTTGGTTGTGGTACGTTGAAGAATGACAAATCACAACAGCGGTTTGGCACGGTGTGTAGCATAATTATGCAGCAACAGGAGCAACGGGGTGGTCTAGGTGGCCGGTTTGTGTTGCGAAGGTGGTTTTTTGGTACATTACGGTATAATTAAATAAATAAGAGAGCTCGTGTTTCCCATCATCGGTCGGTCCCCGCTGAGAGATGTCTTGTTCAAGCGACTAACCCGTGTTTGGATGGGTTTGTCAGTTAAAAAGCGAATCGATTTGACACCATTTCCGATGGAAGCACCAGTCCAAATAGCTAGTTGGAAGGTGTTTATTTAATGACAAGGGCGACACTCGTGCTACTGCACTTAGGCGATCTAATGCAAGCGTCAAAGTTACTACGTAGTTGCCTTTAGGACTGTTATTCAAATGAGGAGCTCTTCGCTTCAATGACGGAAATTCTCCCAGGGAAGATGGAGGAAAGACTTAAAACCAAATTGTTTCTAGTAAATTGCAATTCTTGTTAAATTATTTAAACAAGTTCCAATCTATATTCCAAGATATCTTGAAATATTTACGATGTAGTGAAAGAGTTGGATATTAGTTGACTACAATGACTTTTGACTCCAACTTTAACGCCCTTGAGCATTCCATAGAAACTGCTCTAAAGTGGATATAAGTGATTGAGTGATCTAACAACCTAAAAACGGATGTCCACTAGGTGCAAAATAAAAATCTAAGTAGATCATCCTCAACTGCAGCTGAAAGTCATTCTTCTTGTTAGGCGTAACGACCTATTCGGTCATGCCGGCCATGTAAAGGCATACTAGACTATTAGATTAATACCAAGTAGTTGGGATTTGTTACTCGATCTTGACTTTGAAGACCGACGCCGTCATCGCCTCAGCCACTAGACTGGATGAATTCAAAACATGCAAGTCTGTTCGACCGAATTATAATTGGGCAAAAATTTTGATTGGGCAGCTTTACCACTTTCTGTTATACGTCGTGGACGTCCTTTGTTTTTTAACCCAATAAATACAAACTCCTTTTCACGAATAAATTCTGAAAAAAATAACAACTTATTTGTTGTCCTTCTATCTAAATTTGCATTTCTGTTAAAGATACAACCATAGCCTAAGATTTCTACTATTCAAAAGAAGTGTTCAGTCTTCCATCCGGTGCAATTATGGAGCGATAATGATGACAATAACAGCAAAGAAATAGTGACACAAATTATACAACGCTAATGGAGCTGACTGCAACCCTAAATATCAAATTCTTTCAAATTGTTCCAGAGTACATCCAATAAAGATTGTTTTAATTCCAATTGAAGGTATTGCACAAGCAAATGACTTAATTGTAATCATTATAACTTCAGTAAGCAATTTGAAGGTTTTGTGCTAAATAAAGTATTCAAAACAAACAAACGATAGACAACACATAATGGGATAATTCGCATAGGAATGTCCCCGAATAAAACTCACGTTAAATATTCACACACACTTTTCAAACCTACAACATTACTTCGGGTTAACAATCGCAATGCGGTAAAACCTTCTTTGAGGTGCCTCAGTACAACCACAAACCCGTCGGACCTTCGGTGCGACGTTGAACGCATGCGACAAACGAGCCAAGATTAAGACGGCATCCAGCCGTATCACGCAAACCTGAACCACACCCTGCGTCCGCCCGTGTGCGGTCGTGGCTCATCTCACACTCTATTACAATCGCCGGTAGCCAATTAAAACCTGCCAATCGCTACCGGCACGCAACGGGCTCGCCTCGTACGCTAATGCAATGCACTGGAATTGCAAATTGCTCAATTTACCACCAAAGTGACCTTCCCTGTTCCTGTTCCTAATCGTCAGCGACCATCAAATTAAGTCACGAACGCTCCACAGGCTGCTGGGAACGCAACGCGTGCATGGCATATAGCGTCGTAAGAAGCAACACACTACCATCCCCCAAAAGTATGCGTTCGGACGAAGGAAACTCAGGCGTACAATCCAAGTGTGGCGACACATCCGCGGTCCACGTTGAAGAATGATTGCTTTGGAGCAGCTTGACACCTGAGCGCTTTTTTTTTTTGGACCGCCACAGAGTTCACCGCGGTTGGCCCGCTGACCCAATAGGCGACGGAACATAAATCGAAATCCCACAGGTGCCACCCGTTGGAACGCACTCACTTTCTTTCGACTACCTCGTGTGGTCGTGATTTTGTTTGAGCATCAGTCCAATTTCTTCCACGGCGAGGAATTCCTTTCCCAAAAATCAAACACACGCGGGCTGGAAGATGACGGACCCTAAACCCCCCACATCCAACCATACCGACCGTCCAGACCCACTGACCGAACATGTAAATCTAACAACAATAAACCCAAACGCAGCCGATGTTTTCTTTTATGAAATTATAATTAACTTTTGAATCATAAATTTCTCGAGCTTCTCTATTGATCGATTCACCGCGACTCAGCCAGGGTTTCCACATCTGTCCATCATTCCCGCACCGAAGTGACCCATTTCTCAGGGCCACACTTTATCCACCATGTCATGCCCATCGTGACGGCGATATTGCTCACGGTTCGGACCGGGCATGACCGCACCAGACAAACATTTCCCCGAAGCCGGGTTATGTCGATGGCTCGTTATTTTGCGATTGTTTCACCGCTGCCGGGCATATTTTTTCTCCACTACTTCGTTCCGCACATTTATTAGTGTCCGCGTGTGCGCTGTGGCCGACCAATTCGATTATCGAGTGCACTCCTCGGTCAGCGTAATTAACCTGCAACATTGCCACCGCGCACTGTGGACACAGTGAGCGAACAGAAATCAATCACCCAACTTTGCGTGGTACCGAACGGTTCTGGTTGGCTCACCGGTTTTTGGAACACGGTAGGACATCTCCACCGCTGTACACACGCTAATGGAGAATGGCACCTGTGGTCATGTGCAGCATTCGAAGTAAAAGCTCTTATAAAATATGTGCCCAATTGGCGTTTGACATTTGGATGTGCGGTGTGGTTGTATTGCTACCGGTGACGCTAATTCCCAGTAGCAATAAGGAATGCAATTAGCTTAGGATGAACTTTCATGACATAATAAAGAATAAATAAGCTACCAGATGTTCACAGATCGCGGATTGTTGTGGAAGTAAATTGAGCAAATATAAACTTTTAGCACTTAATGATCTCTTAGAACACAGTTCAATCAAGACCTTGGAGATTAACGAAGCTAAACCAAAATGGCAAAGGATCTATCAATCTTTCAAAGGATCTAATCAATCTTATCAACCAAAATGGCAAAGGATCTAGCTATCAAATCTTTACCTACCTAGACCTTCCATAAGTTCAGCTTACTTGAGTCATTATAACAAAGGTATTGAGACACCCGCTAGAGTATTGGCAATCGTGCAACGAATTAGAATCGCCAAGTTCCGGCGAGCTAGGCATATCATGCGAATGGCACTGGACGGCCTAACGCGTAAAGTTCTTTTAAGCCGTCCTCATGGACAGTGGAAGCATGGTGGGCCACAACCGAGGTGTTTCGATGGCGTGGATGCGTTAACCGCAAAGGCAGGATAATGGATTGACAGACGAAAGCGCTCAACTGTGAGCGGTTCTGAGGACTACTGCAGAAACCGTGTGTAAGGTGTAATTGTTATTTACATAATAGCGAATTCTTCACGATTCAAGATAAGACCATGCCAAACATTTCTTGTTTGATCGCCAGCTGAATGATGGTCTGAACGATCCAATACTTCGGCACAAAACCTTAAGAAACCAAATAACAAACTGATTGCATACATTTAGGCGTCTTCATCGTGAAATCAAGATGAAACACTGAGATTTGTTTTTGTTTTGAAAGAATTAGTTTTAAACAGATTTTACAATAAAGTCACTCCACTAAACTCCTCACAATTCTATCTTACACCTCACAATTCCCAAATACATTCCAAGATAACTCAATTTTGTTTCTGCATGCCACATTCACCGCCACCGTCTTTGGATCGCTTCATACACTTGAAGAAATCCTTCCATCTCATCCAAACATCCTAGTTTCCACTTAGTGTCATAACAGAAAAAAAACCCTTTTATTTATGTTACACCAACTACGGTACCCATCCGTAAATCGATCAGAGATTGAGCTGAATACAAATTTTGCCCACAAATCGAAAAATACCCTATCTCGCCACAATGAATCTGCACATTCGGTAAGATATGCAACCGGCCCCGAAACCCGGAGCAGCGGTTTTGATTGATATGCCTTCAGAACTTATCCACCTTATCCCGCAATGTCCATACCCACCATCACCAATCATCCAAAAATCGGAACGATGAAATATCTTTATCATTATGGCGTAACCTCTCTTTTCTGTCCATGTTTTTTTCCAAGTGGTACAGTGAGATGGAGTAATAAGCAGGAAAAAAAACAGACGATGAAGAAAAGCGATCAGGGGTATCGATACCGAGTGAGCTAGCTGCCGGAACTGCTGCCAGCTGTTACCGATAAGAGCCGTGAAAAATTGACTTGAACTCATTTTTATCGCAACCTTTAACCAGCCATTGCTCACCTACCAGGCCAAGCTGTTTCATTTCGTGCCCGGCACTCCCACCATCCTTGACCGTCTTCAGTACGACGTACGTGCTGGAGTGTGGGCACAAGCCAGAGCTCTTTATCGTTGAGGATATCCAAGGATATGGTGCACTCGTGCCAAACCGTTCGCTTTACCATCGACGTTAGTGAACCCCTAACCCAGGTTCCAGGCGCCGGGGCGATTTAGCTCGAGTCTATGGAAGTGATTTTCTTATATCTCCAGGTCTTTTTTTCTCGCCTCTCTTTCTTTGCCGCATGTTAGCTCAAGCACCACAGTACAGAATGCTCTTATTTATCATCCATCGACTGACCATGAAAGAATGGTTCCACCCGTTACCCCAAAAGTGCCCAAGAATCGACACCATGCCAAAGAGAGCCCATTGTGAGTGCGGAAAATGAAAGGATGACCAAAAATTTTGTATCCCAACCGGCAGGTTGGGAAAACCCTTCCCCGTCCGGACGCAACCAATTTATCATAACGAGCGTTCAACCCACACTTATGGCTTCTGCGGGTGGCCAGTGTGCACCGGTATGTATTCAGTGCGCTCCGGGAACCAATGTGGTGCGGGATGTGTGAAAATTGAAACGCAAACGCCACTCACTTTTACCACTTGGGCCACGATCGACCGACCCCACGGTGGTCACTAGCAAAGGCTAAAGGAAAACCACTGTTGGCAAGATGGGAGTTTTGGTGTGTGTTTTTTCTTTCGCCGGATGAAAAGCGGCTGCCAATCTGAAGCAGCAGCTGGTACTGCTGGTTAAGGATAACCCCATGGGCGAGTGGCTTCCGGGTGTGGTCAGCACTCATAACGGGGAACGTGCACTCATTTATTAAGGCACACGTAACCAAAGGATTGACGTCGATCCATTTACTCTACTCTTCCAATGTATCCTTTTCAAGATAGAGAAAAAAAATCTCCATTCGAAACGTTAATGCTATCTTTCTACTGGTGGAGCACAAGCAGAAACCAAGCTGAAACCTCAAGAAACATTCCCAAGCCTTTTCAGTCTTAAAAAAGTTTTATTATAGAGTCAAGTTTAGGAGAGAGTTAAGAGTATTATTATTTTTTCACTCTAAACGTTAAGGTTATCTTTTTACTGGCGATGCACAAGCCGATGTTTTAAGTAAGGTTTACTTAAATAAGCTTTATTAAACAGCCATGTTAAAGAGAGAATTCAAAGAGTCTTAACTATGTACTTCTAACGGCAAACAATCTTAAGAATTCGATGGGTTTTCCATTGTCCTATGATGTTTTATTCGAAATTAAACATTGTTAGCTTCTAGTGATTGTTTCATACCATAGGAATGCGGTGCAGGTATAAAAGAAAATTGAATTAAATTTTAAAAATGCTTAGAATATATTTTTATTTTATAAATTATTTTTAAAGCACTATTTTAAAATATTTTGCGGTCCGTAAATAGCACCGCAAAGGATCCCAATGGCTAGAAACAAGAATAAGATCAGATACAACTGACATGGATGAACTGACATTATAGAACGAAAGATATCTCTATTTAAAAAATCGTCATGCTTTCTCACTATCCCTAACTGACAATCAGCCAAGTCAAAGTGAGAAAGCATGATGATTTTGCTAATAGGGATAATAAAATGTACGAATGAGACACTACTACAGGCTAAAATCTATGTTTATCATTCTCAAACAACGTTCTGTTAAAGGGTCCTTTCGGTCTTAACAGATCTTTATGATTAATTTATTAGAACCTTAAAGAAAAATAAAACTGGAAAGTATATTTAACGTCATGGAATTAGCGGTATCGTTAGGATTTTGATAAAAACCTCAAATGTAACTTGGGTACAAAACAGTGCCATTAAAAATAATCTTCACTCCGCAAATCACAACAAAAAAGCTGGTAATCTCTCTTCAACAAATCTAACTACTATTTTTCTACAAATCGAATTAATTCCTGTGGGTTTCCGCAATCAGATACACATCGAACCATTTGGCTTCCAACCACCCGTAGTGGGTGGCAATAATTGTAATTCATTCGCGAAAACAAAAACAAACCGCACATTGTGCAGTGTTAGCGCAAATCCCTTTTAATCTACAAACTACGATGTTTATGTAATTGTTTTAGCACCATAAAACCGTACGATTACAGACGCAACACAATGCACAACAAAAAAAGGCGCCATGTGTCCATTCACGCCATGCGGAAAGCACTTCACGATCCCATTAGCGACAGGGGTCATAAAACTACGCATCATATTTTCCACTTTATCTTGCTTTTTCCCATTCCCCCAATGGGGGGGGGGGGGTTTTTTTACAAACTTTTTCCCCCCCCCCCCCCGCACTCTCTTGTGTGTGTAGAGGTTTTATTAATCGCTTTTATTCCATTAGCCAATAAAAAATAAAATAAACTAACAATAAATGGTTCAAACAAATCAAACCGCACATGCACGCGCCACGTACACAAACATTGCATCCGGGAAAAGGGTTAATTCGAGGGGGAGGAGCAGGGAGGGGGACTTTCAAATTTCAGGCTCCAATGGATCAAGCCGGATCAGAACGAGACACCCGGCCAACCTGTGTGCCAGCTTTGGCAAATAAATCCCTTTACAAAATGGCCAATCAACATCAGCCGGCGTCGCGGGTTCACTCGCGCACTGCAATTGCATTTCGGCAGCAATGCATTGAGTAAAGCGCGGATTGTTCCTTTTTTTTGTGTGCTTTTGTCTGTCTCCATTTTGTCTGCCCACCATTTACTCCGTGTCCCGTTCGTGCTTTTCTTCTGTGCCAAATAATAAAATCCACCCAAAATCCCACGCTCATCCTACGCGCCCAATTACCGGCCCGGGATCGCAGGGGAACGCACTTGACCATCGTGGCCAAAATTCGAACAATACGTCCGGCATGCCATTCCAGCTAGCGCCACCCTTACGCACCCAATGTTCGGTGTTGATTTCCTGTCAATCCTGCGCTTGGAGCACACGTGTTCGTATGGTCATAGAATGTATTGGGGTTTTTTATGTGTGTTTTTTCTTCTACTGATTCATCCCCCAATTTTTTTCCCTTTTGCTCGCAGCAATCAAATCTCCTACAATCGCCCGCGGGACAGAAGCAAAAAAACAACCACACAACAATGGGCGAAATTGTGAGCCCACGCTTATCTACCAATCTGCTCCATTGCTATGGCGAAAATGCGTTCGGCTCATGGGACGCGCGAGTAAATTGACGGAACGAGCAGCAGTTTTGCGATACGATGCGATGGTTTGTACGTGGCAACTTTCATCCATCACCATGGCTATCGCTGGGGTGACTCTTGCCTTTACTAGCGCCGGGTTGATACCGGTCCTTTAATCCTTTTTGGCGGTAATCAAGCAGATTCGCGACCAGTGTGTGTTTGGGGAGGGTTTTTTTTCCTTTTTTGATCAAACACACACCCTCTTTGATTGTCCCCAGGAGCTTCTCCGATGCAGATACGCGCGCGCTCACTCAAATGGAATATTAGATTAAATTATTAACACAATACCCCTCGACATGTGTACTGGGTGGAGTGGCCTCACAAACGCTTGTTCTAGTATCATACTCAAACTGTGGTGGTGTACCTTTACGGACATTACTCCATTCGTTGATTGAAGATAGGTAAACGTCTTTACACTGCGAACATATCAACCCTTGGGACATTATGGTGGAAAATGATAGAATATCTGTCACAGCCCTGAACGATACTGAAGCTTTTCATCCCCAGCCTTATCGGAGGATAGTTGTACACATCAAAGAATAAATACAATATTTGTTTTACACATTTTAACTCTATTTGATGTAAAACGAGCAAACATCCAACTGATCTCCATTGCTGACCACCAAGAGGGTTTATTCGTGGTGGTGCTGTGGCCAGTTCAATCCACTCAAATAAGCCAACGAGTCCTGGGAGTGCTTCGCAAAACAAAAAGAGAAAACAACATGGACACAACTCACAAATGCAGCGTCCTAGCCACCAAACGATGCGATAACTTCGTTGTGACATGCAAAACGCAACCGACCCGGTGGAATTGAAATAAAAAGCTACCATTGTTTTAATCAATTTATTGTTTTTGTTCTGCATCGTTGAAGAATGTTTTTTTTCTCTTTTTTGTTTGCTTGCTGTCCTATCCTTCCTGACTCGCAACTGACTGTTTCACTTTTTCGCGTCCATTTTGTTTGAAGCACTTTATCCGTTTTTGTTCTATTAATTTCTTCCAACCCTTGCGTACTGCTCTGAGCGGTCCGGTTCGGAAAGGGTACCTGGGTCACGCGCCAGGGTAACTTTACCGGAATGCAATACCGATGCGGTCGACGAGCAAATGATGGATGAAAATCGTTTCTGCCAGCCGCGGTGGTCGGCAGCATTTTAGCTCCCGCAACTCGGGCGCGGTGGTTAAAACCGGTGAAATAAAACATCAATTCAATGCCACGTTTGCAGACACGTTTCCTGCACAAAACGAAGCCAACGGGGCGAAATATGGCACCACAATACAATTCAAACGCTGGCAGCAACGGCTCAAGGACGCAACGGCTTTTCCGCTTCAGTTTTACGCGACCATAATCGTGACAAATTGTCGTACATATTATACCAGTATTTATCACTTCCATTTGTCAATTTACTATTGATGAAGTAGACCGTGTCCGATCGTTTTTTTTTTTTTGTTTTTTTAGCAATTCTATGGAATATTGTTTTGTTTCTAAAAGTTTTACAGACATTTGTTTAGACTTATAACAATGAGCGCCAGTTTTATAAATAAAATTAAAATTAAAATTAAAAATGCGTAAACTGCTCTGAAAGCTTGTTTTATATCTTTCATGCTTTTGTAAGAAACTAAAAAGTACAAGAATACTTATATAATTTATATTAAATTTATACAAAAAAACGGTCTCCTTAACAACATTTTATAGCCCGGTAGCACGCACTAAAAGACCTATCGCACTTCAGACTCTCGCGTTGAAACTCTATCCGTACCTGAGTTACTACCCTTTCGGAAGGATAATGGCGTCCCCAGCAGCTTGAGCATCCGTAGCTAACGCGGCTACTAACCGCAAACCACGTTAATGTATTCATTCCATGAAATGTCACAAAGTGGATATCTCTTGCCTTTGTAAAAAAAACCCTACCCACCCCCAAGGTTGTCCAGTTCACCGAATACAAAAACCGAACGATCTATTCGTTTGCCGGGGGAAATTATGAACAAACAAATAGGGAATGAAAATGTCCCCCAAATATACAATGATGTATCCCCGCGGGAGAACTTTACACGGAATATCCTTCGCATAATGTTGGCCGGTGAAGAATGGTATGAAACTGTGTCATAAAAAGTGCCGCAGTTCCTTCCGGCTAAATGAAATAAATACCCAAAACAAAGTTAAAAAGAGTATAAAGTGTCGCCACGATTTTTGGGATGGCGACGCTGGTTCTATGTTTGTTAATTAGAAAAAAGCTGTATTAGTTCTTGACCAATCAACTTAAATTAAAAAAAATGGTAAATAAACACAAAATATGGAATAAATAAATAATAAATTATATAGAGTTTACAAAAATAATAGCTATTAAAAAATGCAAAACATTATTACATATTTATTGCATAAGTCAAGAATATTTTTACATTGTAAAATTTGGTGGTTTCTTCATTTATTTTAATATCATATTCACATATTTCGGTTTCAATTTGTAAAAAAATGAAATTCGTGTAAAATAACCTTGTTTCATGTTGAGTTTTATTTTGAGTTGGAAAATACTCTCAATATAATCAAGAACATAGTTTATTATTAATCAATTTATAAAGGCTTTGGTTCTGTTGGCTGACATTCGCTTCCATTTCCATTTCCATCTTCTAGAATCAACAAATTTCAAAATATTTCTTTTTTTAATTTAGATTTCTTTGTACATCTTCACAGCTTTTACGAAGTCCAGAATATTTTTCGCTGTTTCATCGTTACATGTTTTTTTTTTTTTGTTGATAAATTTCACATTCTGCCAGAATTAGACTGTTATTATGTTTCCACAGTACTCGCACAGTAATAAATAATGTGCTTTGAGCAATGACAGTCTTAGCTATTGTTTACTATGAATATAAATCGTTTTGTTCTAAGTTTCCATGTACGTTAAAGTACCTTTAAAGTATGCTCGCTGTAGAAAAGATTGTAATTAATACAATTTCCGTTGTATACATTGTTTACAACAACAAAAATCAAATATTCTAGGTGAATCCTGCTAGAGCTCACTGTTTCAAGCCTTTATAAATTCCTTGACCCCTTCACGATAGTCCATCCCCATTCATTTCAGCAGCAGGCATGTTCTACCCTGCCCACCAGGGTTACAAACAAATCCCGGAAGCTCGATCCACTGGACGTCCAGTGTTAACCCCCTCGCTTTGCTAAGGCAGCTACTTGACCCATAGGAACTGTTAACATGACCCCATTAGTGGCGATGGCCGGCAGACAGAAACTAAGCCCCGTCAAATGCCCGTACCCTTCCAGGTTCCGAAACGATTGCCGATCCAGAAGTATATCCATTTGTGGCACGGCCGTTTAAAACCATAAAACGATACGCCACGCTATACGGTCGATTCAGTGTAAAGTGCTTAGCACACAGGATTTCTGACACTTTGGGCCGACTGCAACGGGGGAGGGGGGGGGGATGGAAAAAAATGTGCCATGAAATGTTTTCCCTACAACCATGCCACAGGTTTTAATGCCACCTTTTTTCCACTTATGCAAACACAGTTGCTGGGCACTTTCAAGCGGTAGCATAGGAAAACACCTGAAAACACACACGGAGACGGAGAGAGAGAAAAAATGTGTCTATTAATTTTAAGCATTCCAATTCACAAACCAACCGGACACATTTGCTGGACCTTTTAATCCAATTAATTTTCATTACAATTATTTAAAGGAGGTTTTTTCCCCGTTCTTGTTCGGTACCCCAAACACTTGCATAGATTTAGGCGCACAAAAAAGAATGTTAGCAGTGTGGATGGATGTTTGCGTATTTTTATTTTATTTTATTTCATGTTGTGCACCAAAACAAGCAGAAAAGGTGTTTGCTGTTTTTCTGCAACATTTTTCTACTCAATTCATTGTTGTGTCGTACGGGGGTCAAACATTGTTGGGTGGGAGATTACAACTTAACCTACGGTATCGTCGTCATGTACCAGATGTTATTTATTCTTTCCCATATTAAACACCTCTTCCTATCGAGACACTAATTTTCCTTTTCTTTTTCCTCCTCAAAATGAAACGTGCGACTACCTTCGGGAAAGGTAAAACTTTTCCCGCACGCTCTATCGAGCTGTTTTGCTATCCGTTTCCAGCTTTTCGGTCAAAACAAATTCCCTTCCAACTGGTGCCTCTCGGATGTATCTATTTCACCATCCCTCCCCATCGATGGTCGGGTCGGGAGGGGGTAGGATGGCTGATTACTCAACCCGTAGCTAATTTTGCTACCATTTGTTGTGCTACGAAACTTTGCCCATACCAAAACCCCGAGTAGAGAAAAGCCTTCCTTCTCCGTGTTTTCAATGCGGGTGAGCAAATCTACCGGCCCGGGGTTTTTTTTTATCCTCGTCGGCTTTTGTTTTGTTTCTATTTCGTGCATTTTCTCTCCTTCCCTACATTCGCTTCCATCTCGCTGCATTTGTTTGTCCGAGGCATGGATTTTTCATGTTTAATCTTTCGCCTTTGTGAGTGTTTTTGCATCAAAGCGTTTTGTTACCATTGCGATGACGCCCGCGTCGTTTTGTTGCCGGTCCGGTCGGTGACTTCTGATCTCCCAGCACCCACCGGCCGTTCTGACCGGCGGTAGAGGTTTTCCCCGAGTAAAAATAGCGCCTCCCTTCGTTAAGGGGAAAACGGTTTAAACCATTTCCACCGAGCGAAACGTTACGAATGTCTTGTTTTTGTGTGTTGCTCTGCAAACGGGCGAAAAACAGGAAAAACAGCACACGCACAAAAAAATGCCCAGCTCGTCCTATCGTCCATCACGAAGATTTGATTGTAAGTCTTAAATGCAAGAACTGGCTAGTATACCGGCGCCGCTTACAACCTCCATGGTAACGCAACCCTATTACATTCGACCGAATCCCTGCTGCTAGCCAGCTAGCACGGGAGTTTTCCTTCTGGGCAGTGCCGTTACTTTAACGGCAAACGAGTCTATCCCCTTAAAGCAGCACGTTCCGCACCGAAAACCGACGCTCCCAACCTGCTTTAGTTTAATTATCGATCGGCCTGAATATCCTGCCGAAACGATGGCGGCCTACACACAGGCACACACCGTAGCAGGACGACTTCCAAGTGCGGAAGTCACTGTGCTTCACGGCATGGGTCAAATAGAAGAAGAAAAAAAACAACAAAACCACCCCCCCAGAAACACACACACCCACATCCTCAGTGCTGCCCATTTCCTGGTGAGAAAAATGCAGGAAGAAAATCGCGAGCAAGAAAAAACACAAAATGTGTCCCACCCAGTGCCGCAAAACCGATAACAAATTGCATGCATATTAACGCAGACGTGACGATAGTATAAATTTTCACGCCTTCAGCATGCACCCGCGGGAAAAATGGTGAAAGTAAAAACCCGGGTGGGGTGGAAACGACCACCGAAAGTGAAAAGCGTGCATATTTGTCGTACGTCCTAAAATATTTGTCAATTTTTCATTTGCGCCACCGTTGCTGGTGCGTTGAACGCACAGGCTATACGGGCACCATATGCTACGAATGGCGTTGGGGTTTTCTTTTTGCGAAATTTTCCGTGGACGTGAGAAGCGTGCTTTGGAAGTTTTTCCGATAACGTGTTTTCCTTTTAAATTCCTGCGTGAAACTGAATAGTGCGGTGGCTGCGTGCAAGGATTCAGTGCCAACAGTGGAAATGAATTTTTCCGACCATTTTGCCTACACGAGCGCGTAGAAATTTTCCGACGATTTTCGTCCTGTCGGATCGGGGTTCATCCCGAAGCGATAAACGATGGTTCATGCCGATTCATTCATCCGGTGAATCGGTTGAAATATTTCAACCAGATTTTCATTCTTTCAACGCGGAGAAAGCTTTCCGGAAAAGCATCGCGAGGAAAACAAAAAGTTTGGACAAAAGTTTTAAAATTTTGATTTATTATTAAAATGTTAATAAGAAGCAACAAAGTTTATTAGGAAAAATTAATTTAAAAAATAACAAAATTAAATACAATTTTTTTAATTTCATATCCATTCCATAAATTATGTTGAAAAACTTTAAAGCTCTTTTACACACCTTTTCTTACACTCCATATCCAATCTCAACTTACGAACAGCCAGCGTAATGCAAAGGAAAAAAACTTTAATGAATCTTGTTTTTATTTTCCTATGCACTAGCCAAGCACTGTCGTTACATCATTTCCCATCGCTAAAACACCACACTGTCTAGCATAACAATTTTTTATTTACTTTACCATTATAAACAACAAACAGCAGCGCCGCCTCTTATAACATACGTTGCGTTCTCATACGCAACCATTTACTGTGCAGCAGTTAGGCGTTTGCAAACTGACCGAAATAAAACTATTTCACCCGTCTGTGTCGATCATCATGCGCTTATCTGTGTGGCTGGGATTTCTTGTTCTCTTAGTATTTTCTAGTACGAAAGCATTACCAACGTTCGATATCGGCGCAATACACAGTGTAAAGGAATTGGCGAAAACTTGGACAAATAACTTCCAAAGTTACAATGTTTCATTAAAGAACGAGTTCGAGTTACGCCCAATTTGGGAAGATGTTTCAATCTGGTGCTTTAACAGGTGAATATTCAGTAAAGATTCGGTAGTAACGGAGGTGTTTGAAGTTGTGTTTTATTTCCCACAGGAAATCTAAAAAATTCCGCCTCACCTCAAGTGACTTTGGTGACTTCAGTGAGATGCTTCAGGAGAACCGTTCCACCGTACTGTTCGTACACGGATGGCTACAGAGCAAACTGCAATTCGCCGAAGGTGCAAAACGGTTAGCTTTGGCCGTTACCGAACGTAACTACTGTGTGGTTGATTTTGAACCACTCGCCACCGTGGAGTTGCCGCTGTTCATTAACCAAATCTCACCACGCATTGCTACCTATCTGGCCGGGTTCGTCCAAAGCCTGAGTGCCATCGACATTCCACCGGAACAGGTCACGCTCGTCGGTGAAGGTGTTACGGCACATCTGGTAGCACACACCGGGTACATACTCGCGGGACACCTTGGTTCCATCATCGCGTTAGATCCGCTGGGACCATTCTACACCGTTGGACCAATACTCCAGCGTCCACAGTTCACGCTGGATCCGTCCGATGCCCGGTTCGTGCAGGTGTGGTACAGTTCCATCGGACAGCTGGGTTCTCCCATCCCGTTGGGACATCAGAACATATATGTTAACGGTGGACTTCATCCCCAACGATGCTGCACATGCCTCACCAAGGAGTTTGGTGCAAGCAACCTCTGTAAGTGTAATACCTTCGTTCCCTTTTCTCATATTTAACACACACACATCTCTTCACAGTAACACAGCTCTGCAGCCATTACTTTGTGGTGGAAGTATTTAAAGCTACGCTCGATCCTGGCACTGACCTACTCGCTACCAAATGCCACAGCTACAAACACTTTCTCGCTGGACGCTGCCCAATGTATCCAACGACACGCGTCACCAACGATGGAACCGATGCTGGTAGTTTCTACCTTCAAACGTCCTGCAAGCCACCGTTCCTTTAACATTACTTTGCAACGATTTAACGTCGTACGGAGTGTTATGCTTTTTCCCCAAAAAAACGCTAGTCCATCTTTGTTGGGTGAGGATAAGAGTGTGAAAGCATGTTTCCCGGCCCAGCCTTAAATACCTTTGTCCAACAAAAGCTTTCGCAACGCTTTATGGTGTACACCGTCTGGGTTCCGTTGAGCTAGGCAGTGTTCTTCTCCTTTCAGCAAACGACTTCGCTTTCGGTGATCAATTTGAGTTAAGCAGCTTATCACGGCTCGGCTCTGCTGGAAGCATGGGAACTCAGCTAGGATCTAAAGGACGACGAAAACCAAACGTGTAATATCTGACCTTTTGGGGAGATTCTTAGTATCCTTTAGTATGAACAAATGTGTTCTGTTTAGTATTGTACTGTGAAAGAGTATATCAGTATTGAAACATTGTGTATATAGTCTGATATAAGCTCAGAACAAAACAATGTACCTAAAAAATATATATGTAAGGTATTAAAAATAAATAAATACGCTAATGAAGAAAATAGTACGTCGTTGCAGCCCAAAACTATGCAATCTGCATGACAATATCAGCTTATTGTTGATTAATTAATTGCTATTTAAATTTTTCTGCTATTTTTATACTCTAGTGATCACCTCAAAGTGTTCTCCTAATGTTGCAAACATTTCGAATTTTCTAAATCACTGCCCTACTAATGGTCATCAAATACAAAAACCGCTAATAACTATCGTCTTCCTGCACCGCATTGTTCCAACACGTCACGTAAGAAGCATGCATTCGGCAAGATGGTATTCTGTTTTTCGGTAGCTTGCGAACCATCTTTAACTTCTGCTACTCTTCCCCCATCACTTCTGCCCCCTTCCCGTTTCGCAAAAACCACAAAACGGTTTCAAAAATGGGAAAGTGAATCAACAGACCGACAAGACCACCGGGTGTGATGCAACTCAACGGCAGCAGCTGAGCAGAGACTTTCTTCGGGACACGAAACCAAGTAACGATCCAAGTGCAACTTGTGTCGGTTTTCGAAAACTTTCCTTTCAACTGCCCAGCCCATCCTTTCGTCCTGGCCGGCCATTTGACGCAACATCCGTGGACGTCACTGCGTCGTGAGAACATTCGGGTCCTGTGGTTACTTCGCCTCTACCGCGCCCGGTTCCGGATGCAGACGGACATGACCAGGAACAATCAGCTTCAAAAAGAGTTACACAGGAGCAATAACGACAAAAAGAAGAAACACACTCACACACGCGCAAGCAGGACGGGAGCACAGGAATAAGGCCGGAAACACTTGCCCACAGCCGGCGACAACTTAGACGGAGCAGAAACTTTTCTCTTAAAAAACTTTCCTTTTGCGGGTGGTGTTCCATGGTGGCAAGTTTTCCAACGCTTCACAACTATTTTTCCGTGGCTCGTGTGCTACAACCACCCCTCTCTTTGGCATTGTTTTTACTTGACTGTGGGACCATTTCACCCATTGGTGCTCCACTTTGGCTCGTCTAACTCAATTCCATCCAACTCCAGTCCACAGCTCGGTATAACAGCTGCTATATCCTGTCCACCACCGAACGTTTTCGATTTCTGCAGAATGTCTTTAATGCATTGTCTCATTGTTTTTGCACAGAATGATGCACTTATTGCACAAAAACACACACTTGTCCATGAAACAGATGTACCGACTGGTTCGTAAGCAGTTTTTTTTAATATAAACCAAGCGATCGATACGAGACGCATTCTAATGTTATGACGTTTGAATATTAAATATTTAAGAATGGACAACATTTTCGGTGGGTAAAATTTCTTTAAAATTGTTTTACTCATGTGAAAAACAACAACGACTTGATATTAACCGAAGGAAATTTGCTCTGTGTTATATTTTGTCGTCTGCCAGAATATTTCTTAGTTTTTTTTTCGTTGCAATTTTTTAAGATATCTCTTAATATTTTTCAGTTCTATGTGTAATTGTTTGTCATTTAAACATAAAAAATAATGCAACAAGTATGCACTACCATACTACCAGAACAATTGCCTAAAGCATATAGAGCTAGAACACTCCCTTCATTTTGTTGTGCGGGTTGCATACAATATGAAACCTTGCATGCTCTACACTTGCATACTTTTCAGGCGTATAAACGAACGTCATCTACATTTCGTTCAATTTAGGTTACGCTAGCGCCCTCTATACTTCAGAAATAGGCCAGGAGTCACTGACGAAAATTCACATTTTCGCCTTAATTTTCCGAAACAGGCGTGAAACAGAAAAACAACCCCTATTTGAAAAGAGCTTAATTCCTCAATTCACAAGCTGGTGAAAATTGAAACTTCTGGTTAGTGTTTAAATTTTTTCACCAGTTTTCTGTAACGAATTTCTTTACATCCCATTGGCTACAAGCCAGCGTGAATGTTAGAGGCCATTGTTCAAAAAGTTTCCAACCACAATTTTATAAATATTCTTCATTCTGGGACCCTGAAGATCGTTAAGGGTTTCGAAAAATTCCATCATTCCCTTTTCTCTCTCCCCTACAAACGCATCCATCGTGACATCCGACAAGGCTAATGCGGTAGATATGGCTATGGATGGGGGAATTAACTTATATTCCAATTGAGGCCTGTCGAGACTTGATTATCCACTGATCACGCACTGAAGAACTTCGTAAAAGTTGAAACATAATTACGAAAATACAGTAAGAAAATAATACTATTCTGAAACTAGGAGAGATTGTGAAACTTTATATACTTCCAGAACTCCTTACCTAAGAAATATTATAAAAAACCAAAAAGTTCAGCAACACCTACGAAATTTCTGCTCCTCAAAAAGACTTTTATTTTTAGAAAACCCATTACTTAAATTATGCCCAAAAAAACTACTACCACCAAACAGATTTGAAGTTCCCGAACAAAAATTCAATTCGAAGATGTAAGCAGAACGGTAAGTCCCACCGTCCAATGGCCGATTATCGATCATTAACTTAACCATTCGTGGCAACATTACCATCACAACGATGCCGGCGAATTACGCTCCCACCCGTGCGGGAGTTAATTTATTTAACGATCACCTTTTCCTTAAGTGGTCTTAAATCATCAGCACAAAAACCCCATCCAAACAGGGATCTTTCGGATGGACGTGGTCTGAAAACCCGTTCCCAGTTCCTGCACATCGATCGATGCCAGTTCATCTTAAAAATCTTAAAGTCTCCACAATGGCAAGAAAACAAAAATATGCCACAAAATGCGCCGCTGCGGTTGTGTGTGCGGTCGCAACAATGTTTGCCAATTCGCACCGATGGGATGCTGAAAAACGGTTCAAGTAAGCTTGTCAAAAGTCGGGTACCATCCGCAAAAGCCACAAGAAAACACCCTCCCATGGTGGTGGAGGAACTATTCGGACGGAGTTCTTCGACTAAAAATAAACACCACCCTTCAGTTGCCGGCAGGCTTTTAGTTAATCGGCAGGCGGATGCCGGGCAGGAAAGTTAGCTGACATACTTTTCAACTTTGTGGCAACCACTGGAGTCATCATACAGTCATTAGGAGACAACAAACACTCTCGGACAGTCGTGTGGTGATGTTTCCGATTACGATTCAAATTCTTTCCCAAAGAAAACCTTTCCTACTCTGTTTTCTTGCGAAAGATCATTTGTTTGCCATAATCTGGTCTAAGAAATCTTGAGTGTGTGTCCTTTCCACAACTGCAGATACCCTTTTTACTACGGTCATCTGCCTGACGGAGGCACTATTAGGCATGTAAAACCTACCCGAAGAAAGTCCCAAGACGTACGTAAACACGCAGCATCCGCCTGGTGTCGGGGCCGGAAAATGAAGGATGTGAACAGCCAGCTGACCCCTGACCGGGTGCTGATTGTTGTGTAATTGAACGTGACACCGACCGGGGAAAACCCCATCCTCCAGGGACGGCATTTGCCTCCGCATTTGTGTGAAAGTAGCTAATGGCCAGAGCTTGTCAACGTGTAACGAGAGTAAATGGAGCTGCCAACCCGAATGGTTTTGGTTTGTGGAATGGTATCAGCACCAAGATAGTTGTCTTAACAGGCATTGTCCTTTAATGGGATCCTTGGACGTGGATTCCCACTGCCCAATAAAGGTGCGTAATGAAGGAGTCTTCATTTGCATAAAAAGGTGTTAACTAACCGGTCGCCAACGTAATGTCTATGAATTATTAATGATTTATCGGGCATTGGTTACGCAAGGAGCACGGGGGAAACTATTTCTAAACAAACAGCACATACATTGTCAACGGTGCATGACCCCGGGCCGTACAGGAACTATGTGGTTATTTTTATAAAACATTTTCCCTTTTGTCATCCCTACTGCACCGATGTAACGTGGTGCGAAATTTTATGATGTGTGAACATTTACCAACAATATTAAATATTTAATGTACTTTCGTTCAACCACAACGTCTCCAGTGACGCAGGAAAGGGGATAACAAACATTCTGGATAGGATAACTGGTCAACATAGATACAGGGTCGGGAGACACTTTGAATCACTCTACAATCCTTTCCAACGTCTTGCAGCCGGTACGTTTATTCCCGAAATAGATTATTGAGTGTAATATTTAGGATCATAGTGTCACCTAGCGCTGGTATCGCACAAGAAACATCCTGAACCTAGAGAAAGCCATAAAAAATTTCAAATATTCGCATGATAACTTCCGCGTGAGTGATTCTTTACATCCGCGTACCGTACCGCAGGATAAGCAGGATCCATCGCTATCCTTCACAAACTCAACATATCAAATCCAACACCCGTTTTCACCGCTTCCGACCGGTGCTTGTGTTGTGTGTCGGAAATTTACATACGGTTCCGGGTGATAACGCACGCTGCCAAACTGTTTTTATTCTCTTTTTTGGTTCGCAACTTGCTGCTCTTTTATGTTCTCCATCACTCACCCTCGATATTGAATTCACGTTCACCCGTCTGTGAGATGTATTTCCTTTCCAGTGCCGTTAGTCAAGCTCTGGACCCATGTCTTGGGTATTGCTTTCACCAGGGATAACCCCTTTTCAAATGCGTCCACCGATGAAGACATTGAAAATCTACAATTTCCTGCCCAACAGAGATCGTCTCGGAAGAATTCACAACATCGCTTTTCTTTTACAACGGTAGGAGGAAAAAAATGTACTGTAGATTGAAGGGCGAATAGGCGTAGGAACTTTGCATTGTGTCGAAGAAATGGCTTATAATAGGGTCGATAACGTTCCGATAGTTCCGAGCGAGCGGGAGCAATATGATTGACACATTAATACTGTTGGACATTTTTCATTTCTGCATAGAAGCATTTCAAGTAAAATTCAAGCGCATTCAAACATGCGTACACCGTTGGGCATACCATACAAACTTAATATGAGCAAACATTTGACAGTAAATTGAACAAACAACTTCCGATGGTACTTTGAACGCCAATCGATTGTCTGTTTGTTTACTACAGACTTCCAAGAAACGGCGCGAGACTGGATACTGTTGACAGTCAACACCGACACAGGTTATAAAATTGTCTTTCAAGTACATCTTCATACCAAACCTTTTCAGCTGTATGTATCATCAAATTCCTGGAACCAAATCTGTTCGCCTAGACAATTGTTTGTACAGCGGGTGTTCCCTTCTCAATCCTCATACAACAACTTACAATGAACGTTTAAGGAACACTTACGTTATGCAGCAAAATTTTAGAATTAAACATTACCTTTCTTCATTGCTGTTTGTATTTGTTTGGTGATATACGGCCTACAAATTACAAACATTTGATTTTTTGATTACAAGTCGTACGCACACAACGAGAAAATTCGCTTGACCAAGATTGACTAATCTTTTTGCACTTACACGTAACGATTTTTATTTGCAGATGGAATTAGCCAAAGATTCACAAGTTAGATGACATAATTTTCAACTTGATTGAAATCACTGGAGTCATCATGCAAAGTCGGTGTGAGTATCACTGACACCTTTCACATCAACAAAAATGGATAAAACACGTTTGCATTAAATACCAATTTATTTTAACATTTTAAAGTAACGAGCAATCCTTATTATTTTTAGTAAGAATATTGACATACGTAATACCGTGTGCTATTGCAATCCACATCACTCCACTGTCCCAGTTTGTTTCCACCAATCATAGCTAGACAGTTGTCGAGTGATTTGTCGTTGTTGGGCTCTCCCTCCATAAAGTTGATGTATTTGCCGAACCGCCTGTTTTGCGATAGCCACAACCAGGATCCTTCCAAGCCGAGATCCGTACCAGATGTCCACCAAGAATCGGCCGTCGAGCCGGCTTTTTTGATAGCGTTCCAAATCTGGTTCTGCTGATAGGCCGATTCGATCGATGTCAGGTCTCCTCCTTTCTTGATACACTGGGTTACAGCTTCGAAGAATATCACCTTGGTATTGTGCACCGTGTATCGGAGCATCAGCACTGGAGGTAAAACCAACAGCACCGCACCTAAGATTACCACCGCGACGTGCTTTGTATACATTTCCGACGCGCTTAACACTCTTACCAGACACGATCGATTCCGAGACCCGAGGTTCGCTTTTATACAAGAATCTATCCGCCCAGGAAACACCTGTTAAAATAGCAGTGTTCATAAACAGCAGTATAAATAGCCCGCTCATATTTCCAGACTCCTTACTCACAATTTGGAAGAGACCAATACACCGCCAGTCAGGCTTAGAACTTTTGAGCTGTGATCGTTACAATGAAACTCAAAGGTCTTTTCTTTATTGTGTGCCTTGCATCGTTCGCTGCCGTTGCGCAAGGTGAGTGTGACGCTTAAGTTTACGAAAGTAAACAGCGATTTCGGAGCGGCTCGGTGGCCGAGAGGATAGCGGCGTCGGTCTCTCACACGGCAGGACCGGGAATCGGAATCCCATTCCAGGGACCGTTTCCCCGCATGCAGGACTGACTATATCCTGTTGCGGGGACTCTCTCTCTAAGTTGTAGTGTCATAGAAGAAGAAACAACAATTTGATATCCGATTCTGCATGACTCTTCAACAGGTGCGAAGCGGTTTGTCGCGTACAGAAGAAACATCAACGCGTTCCAAGCGATGCAAGTTTGCCAGGAGCAAGGAGGGCACCTGGCATCCATCGAATCCCTCGCCGAGCATAATAAAGTGTTGGCCGCCATCTCCGCCACAGGATACCCGTTGTACATGAAGCAATGGCTCATCGGTGGATCCGATGCGGGCATCGAAGGGCAATGGATTTGGTTGGGCGTAAACAAGGAAATGAAGTACAAGAACTTCCGCAATGGCGAACCGAACAACTATCAGAATCAAGATTGTTTGATGATTATCGGTACAAACCAAGGAAACCAATGGGATGACGTTTGGTGTGATACTGTGTGCTATGGTTTCGTATGTGCCTATAACGAGGTGTGAAACACACGTATGTTAGGTTAACTTTAATGGCTAACATGAACCTCCACATAGTTTTGCTTGCTTTACGGTTATTGAAATATATTGTGATAAAAGGACGATGATAAATATAGACAAATTTGGGATTATCACATCACTTGCAATGATAGCGATACATTAACATAAAGCTTGGTTCATTTAGGAACGGGGCATTTTGTATTGTTTATATCTTTTATTCAATTATTCCAACCGAACAGAATTATACAATTAAACAGAGCCATTCTTCCAATACCAGAGTTTCTAGCCATTGTTTGTTTTTTGAGGTTTCGTTTTGGTTCTTTACTTCCTCGGATTTTTGGCCGAAAAGTTCGAAATGTTTGGATTAGTCTTGATCTCTCGCATGATACTCAACCGCCGTTGCCAGTTAACGTTTCCATTCCGTCGCTTAGTTATTGTCGCCTTACTAGACACCAAAAACTGTCATATCATCAAAAAGCTGAATTCGGCTACCAATCTGAATTCGGATGACCTTGAAAAAAACCGTCATATTTTTGGAACTACACTGGTTGTTCCAGAATTCACATATGTCCTTGAGACATCGTGTGTGTGTATGGAAGACCTGAATTGTCCGGGCCGTTTGGACGATACGACGAGGTTTGCCAGCTGTATAAAGAACGTAATATTTGGTATCCTCTCTGTCTCTCTCTCCCTAAAACACTACCGACTCCGAAACACTTCATCATAGAGTGAGTAGGTCATAGTATAGACAACAGAACCATATTGTGTAGGTTCTGCTATTTTACGAAGGTTGTTACCCCTTCTGTTTCAGAGTTCGAAGTCAAAACAAGTATCGATCTACTAAGCGACACCGTACGACGAACTTCGTAGGTTTCTATCTTTCGGTCTTCTTCATGTCTATACCTATCCCAGTCTCATCCACATCCGCCACTCAAATGGAAGGGGAAAACAACCGAGTTTGTAGTACCTCAAAGAAGAACAAGAGTAGTAGCAACGGTGAACCGATCGAAAAATGATTCAAACCTCGATCGGTGATATCACAGACAGATCATGACGTCGGACGTGGCACTCCGTCACCTTGTTCTACATTTACGAATGTTCTTCAGCGTATTGACATCGAAAACATCTGTGGAAAGCTGCATTTGTTATCACATTTGCACCAACTTCTGATTATTCTTCTTGCCGTAACGGGCTATTAGATCATGTCTACTACATGCAGGCTTATTAGGCTTATTTTTACCATCCAGCCCAATATTCAGTGCTTGATACAGAGGAGTGGTTAGGATGGGATAATGATCAACACTGCAAAACATTCTTGGCCAGTTTTTAAAACGAAATGACGTCCACGCAACAAATTGAGGAGATCGCAGGTATAGCCAACTGGACTTAAGGTTTAGTTCGTTCATTTAACGAAAGCCCAAAACGTTTTTTTTTTGTTACAGTGACAACATGTTTGGCACATCTTCTTCAAGAAATCACATACCAAAACTAACATACCTTTTGCTTAAAACTACTTTTTCTACTCATTTTTTAATGTCTATTGCGCAAATTGTAATTAAGCCCAGCTCCCATAAAAATAAATACTATCTATTACTTAACATATTTGACGAACTTCTTTCTAACCCACAAAAAACTGAGGCGCAGGTAACCTGTTGAAGAAATTGCTCAAAATTTAAATTGTTTCCCAAACACACAAATCAATGTAAGTGCAACTTCTCCGCTCGTAAGTCGGCAACGGCTAGAGAAACATATTTCTTCCCGCCTAAATCCTTTCAGCAGCTCAACACCGGGTGCCCCCTTTGATAAACCCCCCGCTGATGGAAAGGGACTTTAAATTCAATAACTTTGACCATTACCGGGCTCTCTGCCGTGAAATATTACGGTTGCACCTGATCACCCGACCGTTTTGTGATTAGGCAACGGCAAAAAGGGGTTCAGTTGGTACTGAATGCGAACGGGAAGCGCACGCATGAATTATGTGCGAAAGTTTGCAAACCTTCCCAACCCGGCGGTGGTTCCCTTTAAAACGTGGTCACTCCCATTGACCGCACCGGACCAACTTGCATGGAGAGGAAAAAATGGGCAACGAAATAACCTTCCACCTGAATACATCAGCTCTAATAAGTATTAATTCGGAACGATTTACAAACCTGCCACTTTGACTCAGGGACGCCTTCACTTGGCGAGTAACACTCAAGACCCGCTGTCCACTACAAGCAAAGGGAACGGAATCGGTATAGGGACTTCTGTTTTATGAACCAAATCCATGTGGCAAATCTAGGGCTAAATCCTTCATCCCGGTAATCGAGCGTGAACCTCAACTCAACTGGACAGCTGGTTATGATTTATTGCCCAACAGGACGAAACTCCAAATGCCAAAGCATCGTATGCATCTCGGGTACACTTGCCACTCTTCGGTCTATCCGGCAGAGCTGTGCACTGCATGCAGAAAGTTATTGGATAATTTTCAAATTTATATGATAATTGCCTGGATCAAGCAACTGGAGAATGTTGCAACGGCAACGATGTACCGTGTATTTCAGGATGTGCCACAACCGTGGCATGGAACCGTTCATAAATTGACCGGTTCGGTTATTGGCCGATAATCGTCATAATCATCATCACATTTTCTGTCCCGCATCCTGCAGAAACCTTTGGTCACAATCGCCAACGGAAAGCATCGAGCTGGAGGGTGCGATGTAGTTGTCCATTCGTAACAAGATTTACACTACAAATCCCTTCTGTCCAACAAACGTCTCTGGTCCTTTGCCAATTCCAACGTCCATTTTTTTGTGCTGTAAAAATGTTACAGCAACCGTATAGTTTGTATTTTTTTTTTCGCTGGTTCGTTCGTTGCCCTTCATCTAAAACACAAATCCTGCTAAAGAAGAGGATTTGTTCACTCACCATCTAAAAAAAAGCCCTAAAACCTAAGGGTTTCCATCCGCCTTCACGGTGGTAACCAAACATATTATGACGGTTCATTTTTTCGCTAATCATCGTAAAATATTCGATTGTACCTATTGGGTGGATTTAAGTCTTTTGGAACATGTTAAGGTTTTGTCAGTATATATGGAAGGGAGAATTCAACAAATTCGCTCAACTAGTGCGCAATCTGGTTAGATTAGATTTTTTGATTGCCAATAAGTGAGGAAAACAATCGTTGCTATTGTGAGACATCTCGCAAAGGAAATTGATGTAATCTACACAATTCTTCAAGAACTTACAGTTTTTACCCTTTTTATTTGAACAGATATAAAACGGCGTAATGCTTCATATTTTTTCTTGTGTTCTTTAACTCTGTTTTGTTTGACTCTTTCATAAATTCAACAGTCTTTCAACCGTCCAAATCAAACATCTGAATCGATTGCCCCAATGTGACAGCTATTATCACCGGAAAGGAATTAATAATAAATCATTGACTGACTTTCACCTTCCCCCCCGGAACGATTGCCATATGTTTGATTAATTTTCCTTTCCAGTTTGCTCGTTTAACAAAAAAAAAGCAAGATAAACAAACGTGGAATACCCGAAATGGGGTTGGAAATCTAGAATCGCTCCCGAAAACTATTGCCATGGAGTGCACTCATCCCGCCCACGGTATGCAACACTGTCGCCAATTTAGACGCACTTATCAGTGACTTCCGAGTGTGTATCTAGTGTTTGTCTACCTGTCGATGGTCGATCACCGGTCTCAGGATGAACGGACACGTACCGTGGCGGGGTTGCGACACACGCTTGCTAGTCATAAAATGATTTATGGCACTTGCCATGCTACTTAAACATGAGAACCTGCGCACTATTATATTACACGCGGCCCGTGACACACCGGTGGCTTCCAGTGGATTGATATTATTACGATTGGGGCAATGGTGTGCTGTAAATCACACTATTTCTGTTTGCGATGCCCGAGTTTTACGACTATGTGTGTTTGCTAATACATTTTAATTGTACTCACACGCGGTGTGAAATGGAGGATGCTTCCGTTTGCAAACAGAAATAAGTAATGTTTTGACAGCTTTTTTTATTGAATGAAAAAATAGCTATCTTTATGTCGACAGTGAGAAAAACAATTTGTTTTAGTATTAAATAAATGATAACTTAAAAACAATACAAAACGTAAATCAGTTGAAGCAAATATAAGCCTAAAAAAAGGACAAAATCCAGCAAGAAAGTTATTGTTTCTCTTTAATGACATAAAACAAAATTCATAAATCTAGGCGCTTACACGATATTCAATAATACAGTATCAAGACAGTAATTTGTGAAAAAGTGTCATGCTTAATAAAACAGAAACAAGCATAACATAACTACTGTATGAATTTAACTAACTTCAAATATTAACAAAACACTACAAATAGTCAATTATTGAAAGCAAATATAAGCCTATAACAAGCCCAAACTCCAAAATGAAAACTCTCTCTTACTGTCTTTAATTAAAATTTACACATTGCATAAACTTAGGCGCTTACACGCTATTTAGTAATGCAACATCAAGACATAATTTGTGCAAAAAGTATCATGCTACACAAAACAAAAACAAGCTTCACATAACTACTATATTAATTTCTCTAACTTTCTTCTTCCAACTGAAATTCACGTAGCGAATGGATAGCTTTGTATGAAGTGCACTAAAGCAACGATAAGCAAACTAACTCCAGTACAGAAATGTCTCCATGCATCGCGTTTGCCTACGACCTATTGTCGTTCGCGTTGTTGAGCTGCCACGCTAATTTACGATGTCAGCGGTGTCGTTCTCCGTTAAGCTGTATTTACTGTTTTCCAATAATTCCAATGCATCTACCCAAACGCCACCAACGTCCAGCCAAGCCAAGCTGAGTCTGTTTATTTTTACCCACAAATTGTCAAACGATACCCGGTTTCCCGGCGTCAAGCAACCCATCCGCAGGCACCAGCGGTTACCAGCCCGCAATCCAAATGCCTTTTGCAGTAAATTTTACACCCTTAATTCCTTCCTAATGAAAGAGTTTAACAGTGATTGACAAAAATGGTGTGAACTGTTCCAGTCGGTTGCACCACTCGACACGGTTGCAACTCGATCGTACGGCGTTCGTGTTGACGGTGTTTCATTCGCCACCTTGCCATCACCCGGGTGTTCGTGCGAGTGCGTCATGACGTGCGGGAAAATATACTGATAGGCCTGACGCATAGGCCGCCGTTAGTCCACTTTCCGGACCGGACGATTCACTGCCCAGTCGCAACGAGGCGCCGGTGTGCTTTGTTGACAATTCACTCCACAGGATTCGGTGTTCACCCGGGGTGGAGGAACAAAAAAGTATTGGAAAATAAATTGCAACGGCAACAAATCGCTATGCAAGAGCGAGTCAACTTAGCCTCAGTTGGGATTACCGTCACAATCTATAGCGAAGAGAGCAAAGATAAGCCATTACGTAAACATGAAATCGACACTTCGCTTTTGGAATAACATCGAGGAAAACGTTTAGTGACAATACATTTATTTAAAATGTTCTAAAACTTAAATTATCAAAATGAAAAATGAATGATTACTTTGCGAAATATTTATACATTTAGCATTCCATAAGAGTTTCCGTTAATATTTAAACAACCACTTATCTATGCAAAAGCAATAACACAGTTATGATTGTGAGACACTTTGCACAGTAGGGAAATTTAATTTCAACTTCTTCAACGACGCAGCAAGTCATTTCCTTCCCAAACGGCACATAAAACCAGCGCATTCAACAAAAGCTGTTAAGTAGATCAAAAACTCTCCGCCCGCAACGGTCCCTCCAATACGGTTTAGTTTAATTAAACTATACCGAAACGAAAATCCTCAACGGTCGTTCGCTGCTTTTCACATTTTTCCGGTGACATTCCGTAAGAAAGTGCTACAAAGGTGGTTGTATTTGTTTTTCCTACCACGAAAAAAGCGAGATCCTCTACATCGCCGTCCACTCCAAAAAGGGGTTCGAACGCGTTTCGAGTTTTCGGCGCATTTTTCCACCCCACCCGATAGTGATCCACCCTTTCCGAGGAGAAAGCAATAAAAAAGATATCATCAACATCAATGCCATCCGGACGTTCTCCGAAGGGATCGGCGAAAAAAGGGACACCATTTTTCGGACATTTTCTCGCACCTTGGAATAGCGTGGTGAATGGTTCTTTTTTTTTCGCTCTCCCGAAAACGATAGAAACACACATTCTTTGCATTTTCCCAGCGTGTTTTAATTATCCTGATTAACGTTAAAACGATTTACTGCCCGACCCCGAACGGGTTGCAAACCGTGGGCGAAGAGATTAAGACGTCGTCCCGGTCAAACTTATGCCCAAAAGAAAGGGTGTACTAAATGCATGGAGAAAAAACTGAACATATCCAACTAAAAAACCAACAATTCCTTCGAGAGTTTCCCAACTGTGTGGGCATGATGATTTCGATCCTGCTGCGCAAACAATGGTCAGCTTATAATAGCAAAGATGAAAATACACCAGATATTAAACATTCTTCCGTCTGTTAATGTTACTTTCACGTTTGATTTTTTTTTCTCTCTCCATTTCCTTTGAGTTCTTTAATTCGTACACCGAGGAAAGGAAAAAACACACAACCAACACGAAACACACAAATGAACAACTCACCGAATCGTTTCGTGCTACAATCTTTATGGTAATTTCTTCATTACTTTTATGATCTCAAACCCAACGTCGGTCAACGGGGCACTGGGAGCAATTATTAAGGCAAAAAAAAAATCCCAAACCTAACATCTTTGGTAGATGTTGTGAGTGTTTTTTTCCTTTTTCTCTCCCGTTACCATCGTTGGCATTATTAACATTTAGCACCTCGTTTTGTATCAAAGACAAGCGGGAGAAGACGAAAAAATCATACGAAACCCTGTTTTATCTTTATGTCTCTGTGTTTCCTTTGTGCCGAATGCCTATTGAACATATTTCATTTAAGATACACAGTACGGTTGATTCATTTTAAAATGTGTTCGGTTGTTTTGATGAGATTTGAGAGCCAGCTAGATATGATGACTCTTCAATGCCATAGTTTATTTGAAAAAAGATTTCATTGAAGTACTGTTGTAATAAACTTGAGAAGTCTACATTATTTTGAGAAGTAGTATGTAACTCAGCCTTATATAACAAATTTGGTATTCTATTTATTTCATCTTGAGAAAAGAAAGAAGTGCGTGAGAAGTTGAGAAGAGCGTATTAAAGTTGTACTAATATTATCCTAAGATACATCCATCTTATTCATGCCTATTTGGGCTAAGAGGTGAGATTCATCATCATCACCACATATCAGGTCAGAAGACTTCGAGTTACCGGGCAAAAGGTGAAAAAATACTTGGACAAGATGTAAGGACATTGTTTTGAGAATCCATGTCCAATCCTCCAAAAAGAGCGTTTGAAGATCTGAGTCTTCATAGATGAAGAAACCAACTTAGCTAACACTTCACGCTCTCGATCAGCAAAGAAGGACCTAAATCTCTCTTTCAAGATTCCTGATGACTTGGTACCTTATCACAAAGAGTTTTCCAGAAGTTATTGCATTCATCAGTAAGTATCACACCAAGCAATCACTAGAGGTTATTGCATTTGTGGAGATACACAATTCAGTAGTCCAGTAGTCCAACGAACCTGCCAATGAATCTCAGATGCACTAATCAGCACTTCCATGGTCAATCCTCGAAGGATCTACTCCAATAATTCTGAAATTATCATCGAAATTTAATCAAACAAATCAAAGCCTTGAAATAGATATGAGTGGTCGTGGCCACAATACCGGTCAGCTCTCTTTTCAGTCAAAATTATTCTTTTTCCAATGCATTGGTTACTGCCAGTTCTTAAAAACCTACTAATAAATAGTGTATAACTACGTCCAACACAGTCCCGAAGTCTATAAATCACGCACACATCCCCTCACGAATAGCAATAAAACGCACCATTAACATCCCTCCCGGCAGCTAGTGATGTCCTCTACAAAAACCAATCATTCCGCGAAGGGCGACAATCTTAAATTTGTTCCCGTGCACGCATTCACATAATCCAATAAAAATGGTCCTCATCTGCCTAGCGGAAAAAGGTAAAATTCCGATCAACACTGGGCAAAACCAATCGGGCGAACGAACACGTTGTAATGGAACATGTGAACGTGTTGACTTTAATCATTATTCCATCATTACAAGCCACTTACACGCTTTCTTACCGACCGGAGAAACAAGACGCCCAGGAATTAAGACACTAGCCCGGAAAAGATATAACTTTTACTCGTATCATCCCCTATCCAAAAAAGGGGCTACCACACACATACGAGTTTTCGGGTTTCGAGCGAGCACGGTTGGGAAGGAAGTTGTCAACAGAAGTCAACACCTCGAGTACTCAGTCCCCCGTACGGTACGCAAGTCCGACGTACGATTACACTCGCAACCCATCGAACGAACAGCAACAGGGAACTGCCTCAAGTGGGACAACCTTTTTGCGGCCCAAACACCCCCCGAATGGAGGATTTTGCACAAGCGTAACGTGCCCGGACGGCGGGAAGGTGGCAGCCGGTGTTGATGGGAAAATCTGGCGTAATTCCGACCGAAAAACGGCTCACACGCCCTACCCGGGGAGCGATCGCTGTAAAACGATGGCCCAGCAATTAATGCGAGCCGAATACATGTGGTTAGGATGAAATTTGCCTTAATTTTATGCTTTGTTTGGTGCCATTTATCGGCCGTTTCGGAGGTTTTTCTACTTAATTATGCCATTCGGGCCCGTGATAGAATCTAATGGGCCACCGCTTAATCCCGGCTCGTACCCAACGCCGAACCGAGCGCGAGCACAAGGCTTAACGGCTTCGGGGGGGTTGATTCGGTTTGGTTGTGGTAAATTGTAGCTAATACAACGATTATTAAGGCTAAGGAAGGATTTATGATAAAGGACTTGGCTGCATGTTCGGAATATGTAATTCGGTCGCAAGTGTTCCCTTATGCTTATGTCGCTTTTTATTGGATTAAAATTGAATGTTGACTTATCTACCCTTTAAAGGCGCAAGTTGTGCTTTTTGTCCAATAAACCAAACCATTCTACACATGTTTTTACACACCAATACTTCAGCACTTCCTTAAATTAGTCTATAGAAAAACACATGTTACAAAGGATTAACTTTAACTCCGCACAAACCGAACCCACTGACACGGTTAATGGGATTGATTTTGCTGGCTCGTCCTTTTAGGGATGCCACCCCATCCCTGCTTGCCTTCGATTCCCCCTCGTGCTTCCCTTTTTCGCTGACGGAATGCCGCCATTCTAATGTCCTCCCAGCTTGAACCCAACACCACAGAAACACAACAGCCTGTGCAGTCCGCACTACAAATGATTATCAAAGTGCAATTACCTACAACTGATACAAATCGGTGCCCATTTATATTCGCTCATAACTCTTTCGCCCAATGGCGGCGGCAAACAGCTCGACGGAAATGGTACGCCCGGTTGCGCCGTTCCGGTTCGGTATGACAGTTTGCCTAGTACGACGCGCCGGCACAAACAAACGAAAACAACCAAATTACCTAATCAATTTCACTTTTAATACTGAAAAATTACGGCACCCTCCCGGCGTGTTCGGGTCGTTGAGCGTTCGGTCGTACCGCGCAGCAGCAAATGTGTGCGTAATTATGCTGTTGTATTAAATAAATTAGGTGTAGAATTCGTGTCGTAACGATCACACAATTAAACGCTCTAATTAAATACTAGAAAAACCACTGCAGTCTGACAGTTGGCGTTTGGCGACTTGCAGAAAGGGTTTCGGTACGTGACGATGGTGCAACCCCACTGTTTATGCGCAACCGTAACGTTTACGGTTTACGTTGTGTGCCCTTTTCTGGTTGTAGACGGCTGCTTCAACATCACCGAAGCAGTGGGGATTGCCCAGGAAAATGGTATATCCTTTCTTCTGCCGTATAAAATTCATATTTCTCGTTTTGCTCTACTACAAAATTGCTATTTGTTTTATCATTTATAAAAATATAGTTCTCCAATCATTTAAGCTAACAAGGCAAATCACTGTCGAACAAAGGAAATGAACAACTTGCAAGAATGATAAATGATTTTTTTATGTTAATATCTTACCCGAGAAGAAGCACATAAAAAGAACATATTATGACATGTGTATCGTTGATCCCATAAGCCACTTATGGGAAAATAATCGTACAATGAATTTGTACTATAACTAGAAATTTTTAAATATAGATAATTTAAACATATATTATTATAGATTTAATATTCAATCCCAAAAATTCTGTATTGAGTGAAGTTATCCTCAATCCTTGCTGTATTATTTCTTTCAATAAACATATTATCAATATTCTTTTCGCCGAGTTAACCCCTTGCCCTAAACTTAACAAACACTTTTTTATCGATTGCCCCATTATTAAATTATCCAGGATTACTAGTGAAATCCTCCAACCAAAACCATTACAAAAACACCGTGATCCGTTTGCCCCCTCCGGCATTGGCATTGCAAAGTTTGCACTAGGGATTGATACCCTTGTCCGGATTTGCGGGGAACACGGAAACAAACAGAACCATCTTACAGTTATTGGAAAGAAAAACACAGGCAGATTCGGATTTGCGAAACACCTGATCGCATTCACGTTAACCCCCGTTCGCATATTAAAAAGACTAACGAGGGAAAGATGTCTAATGTATCTACAGGGAAAAAAAAGGTTGAGAATTTCCAATCCCCTGGATGAGAACACTTCATATCCGGCCGGTGTCTCATACTGGATGAATATTTTCAACATAGAACAACAGGAGTTTTGAAAGCTTGAGTTAATGCAACTTGGTGCTCACGCTATCTCGATACGATTAATAAATGCAAAACATTCGAAATAACTTACGTGCTCCAACGCTTCCAATTAGCAGTGCCAACAAAAACGGACATTTTGCCTCGCACTTAAATGCCCCCGCTTTATGCAACAACTTGTTAGCGATTTGAATTTGTGATTGCTGGTATGTTTACTCGCTCATCATAACTAACCATCGTTACCAGCGCGGCTAAACGCGACTGATAGCACCGTTTTATCCGTACACCCCGTTGTACAGCTGCGCAGAACGCCCTCCAACTCGGTACAGGCTGTCGTCCTGTAACGAGCTCATTTCTATTTGACATACTCACTCATTTGCAAGCGAGCTGGACCACCCATCGGGTGAGGTGTTTTTTTATCTGTATTCAGCGTTTCAATAATACGTTTGAGGAAGATGTATATCGCACTACGGACGGTGTTTAATTGTGCTATCTAAACACACTTTACCACCGAAAACATTCATTCACGCCAGTACCAAACGTGTATTTACAGCATGAGTGATTAGTAGCATGACCTTATTTTGTTCCGAATTTAAACAGCAATACTAATGAGATATGCTGTGCATGACATGTTTCAGCTGAGGGTTTGAACTTCACGCCATAAAAGTCACACTCTTCTTCTACATGTGATGGAACCTTTACGACAATCTGTGTAGCAAACACTAGCAGCATGGCTTTATTAATTTTCCCGACGCACTCGCTCCCTCACGGTCTGCTATTCTACAATACAGCGCAACATTGCACGTTCCCAAACCGGGCTGGAAAGTTGTCTCATATAAACAACATACCGGTGACACTTGGTGACGAGATTAAGGTAGGAAAAGTTTATCTCCGTGCATGCTCTATGCCGTATGCTCATCGCGTACTCGCCTTTGCTCCAGTTGCTTGATCCATCACAATTCAACCACTTGCAGATTAACAATATCGAAGTTATTGCCACGGGATGGCACATCGTCCATCGTAACAACAGAATCATCAACTGCAGTTAGGTGTTTGACACTGTGTGCTTGAGAAATGGACGCTTTGGTCATAATCATTTCTGAAGATTATTTGTTCTCGATTACTTATGCTATTGGTACTCTAAAACTTGAAGTTGTCTTGTTTTGCTACATTTTCCTTTTTTTTGTATTGAACAATGATATTTCTAGCTATATGGCTTATATAACTGGACTGACATGATACTTAAATTCAGACGTATAAGTTTGAAGACCCTGAACAGATTTACAGAGGAACCCCACCACGTAAAGGATCTTTGGAAGACTTCAAGTTTCGGTTCTCTTTCAAATGGTGATCCTAACATCTTAATTACGTTCTGGAAATGTGCCGAATTTTTACTACGAGAACTCCCAGGCAGCTGCTTCGTCTAGTGTTAGACCCGTCGCTGATTGATACCGTACAATAAGAACTAAACAATTTTATTGTTTCGTTTCGAACTATCAACTCTTTGCGAGTAGAGAATAGAAATTGTTTGATATGCAGTTTAGAAGTCGTTACATATACATATCGCATCCAATAGCTAGTTTCAATGAAAAAAGACCCAATTTCTCGACAGTATGTAGGTCTGTCGACACAATAAAATTAATTTGAGAAGCATTTGAAGTCTTATAATAGAGTATAATAGAAGAATTATATAAATACTTGAGAGAAATACTTGTGATATGAATTTTCCAATAAAATAGTAGATCACGCTCATTACATTCAAAATGATAAAATCACTTGCGTATAGATACCTACATTGATCATAATTGTAGATACTTTAATTTACTAAAATCTAAAAAAGAAAATAAAGAAATATAAAATTTACGGAAGGAAATACTATTTTCACTAGAAAGTTTGTCGTTCAAATTGTACTTTAATACAAAAAAGAGATGAGTTAAGAATTGTAAGTTCTTCCTAATGTCCAAAATGTGCAACCAATCCCATAGTGCTTGCTATATACCAAGGCGGTGTAAACGTGCATCCTTTTATGCAACACACTTCCTTCGTGGATGTGTCATCTTTTGCCCAGCAGCCGTACAGCATAAGATAAGTTTACATCGTCGAAACACATCCCGGTGGGCTAGCGATTCCCTGAAACCTGGAAATAGCAAAACAAACGGCGGCGATGATGATGATGATGTGATGCTGAAAAGTTGCCAATCTCGTACGGTAACAGTTGGTCCCGTCCACGGGCATCATTTATCACGCATGAAACATGCTGACTACCGCTAGGCGCACATGGTTCATATTGAAAAAGGGGCAGTTGCAAAAGTTTATCAAATAACTTGCCAACAATCACAAAGACGGTAACACCGCAGCAAGGTGTAACTCTTCCCGAACTGAAACGTGCACAATCATCGTGTGGTGTAGCTCATATCACTATCAAACCAAGTCAAATGACTCTGAGTGTTGGAGAAGTTACATTAGCAATTCGGGAAACTTTTTTCGGTAGTCTAGGCCGTGTCAAGCTAAAAGATTACTAAGATACATTGCACCGTGCATGCGTATTAATTATGAAACGAAAACCCTTCAAGGGCACAATATATAGAGAATGCACACGTATCGTCACCTGAGCGAAGGTGAACCGACGAAGCAACACTGCTCGGAAAGAAAGCTTACTTCATCCACCAACGCTACCATCCATCATGGCCACTATAGTTATTACTTCTATTATTTATTTTATTAATAACTACCAACCGTTCCGGGTTACGCCGAAGCGTGCGCTAGCCACACTCCCAACAATGTCACCGTGCGTAATAAATATGATTTAATTACAATATAAATTGTGATTTCATGGATGTGTAGCATACGCGTGGTTTGCCTCCCACCAAGGTTTGGTAAACAGGGCCGAGTCGGTGACTTATTCGCTTGATAACTGAACTAATCCGCCGACAGGGCCACTTCTGAGCGAGCGCAAGCATCCCGAGGGTGTTCTCTTGAACAGCAATGGTACGCCCGATGCACGGGCAAGGGAATAAATTCGATCGCGACTATATTGAACAGGAGTGCGGAAATGTTATTGATGTGTTTAACGATTTGATGATTATGATAAATTCCATTACGAGATTTATTGATTACTGCTTATTACGGTTTCGATCAATTGCTTATTATGATGTTCACTTCTTCAAGGTGCAACCGGGAACTTATGGCTGACTTCCCAAGATGAGTGTAGTGTCCTGTTTTGACTGTTTCTTTCCTATTATTGAACATTTTTAAAGCATGTAAAAACAAATATTTTAAAAAAATTTAAAACATTACACTTTGCATACTTGCATCACGCTTGGTCTTTAACTATGCACGTATACAGTGGTGGACGGTGAAATGAGGCAGCCGGTAATTTCAGTAAATATTAAATATATTATTGATTGATTTTGCAGAGCATAACATATTTATAAGCTAATTGAATATCTTTTTGTTTGATATGTGCACCCAGAAATTTATATAAAAAATGCCATATTTTTAATTATGGATGAAAATGGTAAGGATATATACTGAACTACACTAAATTCCAACTATACACGCAGATGTTTTCTTTAACATATTACTAAGACATTGGATGAGCTTGCAGCCTAGCCTGGACGAAAACAAGAAGAACCAAGAAACACAACTTTATTTACAAAGCCAGCTTTGCATTTCTTCATGAACGTCATGACGCTCTGGATTATTTTGGTGTACTCGCCGATTATTTCTGTTATACAATTTATTGTATCCGTTCATTTGCAAATCCGGCTTATTAGAGAAAGCATTAGAGACAATTTTAATGAATAAACATCCATAATATCTTTTTGTAAATGAAATTAAGTAAACAAATGTTTTGCTGAGCAACTACAAAATTAAAATTTCCGATAGCATTCATAACTTTAGTCATAAATTTACTACTGAGCTCATCAAAATTCCGAATTATGCTCAATAGCATTATTTCACTGCCCTCCACTGTAGGTCAATTGGACGCGGCACTAGCACTGGGAATCATCTCCACATGCCACAGTAGCGCTGTAAATTCCATCGCGATAATTTCCACCCCAAGGGCGAGAACATGAAAATCCGAAATTGAAATCACCGCAGGCCACCCCGAGGGGCCGCACGATTGCCACGATGTTTTCCATCATCGCACGCGGTAAATTCCGTTGCCCTCTGGAAGCAACATTCTTCCTTGATCTGACGTTGCCACCACCCACGGGCTCTAGTGTACTGGATGCTTTCGCTTTGTACGTTCTCCCGCTGCCGCAAAGGGGTTTTTCGTACGGGAAAATATTTCACACATGATTAAGCCCCACATAAAGTATAATTGTTACTGGATGTTGTTTGCTCGCCAAAAATTCTCCACATCACGCTTGCCACGGAAGCGTTTCGGCACCATGCTGGCTGCCCGTTGGCCTAGCGCGTTCTCTCTCACACACACACAGTGATATCTCGTACCATTTGTACCACCAACCGTAGTACGAGGATTTTCTGCCAGCATCTAGCAAAACCACACCGGCACAGAAAGTCTCCTGCCGGTTGTGCGAATTTAATTTAATAATAAAAATGTACATAAACATGACTATTAAAGCAAAAACGCGTCACCACCGCCAACCGACCACCGGGTGCACGTTTTCGGTGTTATAATAATTTCCCGCAAAAAACCCACAAGCCTGCCAGATGATGAAGTTGTTCTGCCAAGGCGGTGGTAAGCCATTTCCCTCCGGGTGACATTTTGCGTCCCGAACTACATTCCTGGTGGAGGTTTGGAAAAAATCCCACCCAAAAAACCTCTGTCAGCGCGATTCGCACGACAACCCGAAAGGTGTGTTAAATGAAATTATGTTTTATTATTTGCAAGATTTATACAGTGTGTTCTCAGTCCCCGTGAGCGGCTGATATGTTGGCTTTGTGTGGGGAAAATTTATTACACTCCCGCGTATGCGAATGCATTGGAGTAGTGGGAAAGAGTTATACATATTAGTTTTTATTGTTTTTTATTAAATATCTGTGGTTTATCATTTCATTCATTATCCTTTAGAATTGACATTCTTATGGGTGTAATAAGTGAACACAAAATATTTATATTGTAGAACGATTTACAGAAAATATAATTTTAGCCGTATTTTTAAATATTAAATCGTGAAAATATCTTCACAAAAAAAACCCATTGAAATAGCTTCCCTAGGTAGAGATAAATTTAATATCATCGCCACTTCCATCGCTCGTCCATCTATAACGATGCAATTTTACATGTCAACGAGCTTCCGCGCTGTTATCACTCACCGTTTAATCAGCTTCTAATTACACAAAGGAAAAAATGCTTAATGAAGTACGCTTCAAAAAGAAAAATCTGTTTCATTTCTTCGCCCTCGGCACGGCACAAGATGTGCTCATCACTTCAATCACCCGGCCCAAGCCCGCGTGAGACTTTAGAGCTTAAATTTATATTAATTTTTCGGAATTTAATTTAATCAAACCATTTACGCGCCCTAGCGCGCCCAGCTCGTGACCGAGGGGGTGCCTAGTCGGTGAAACTAGGCATTAAAATGATATCAGAATCACTCATTACCCGACCTCGACCCGGCCAGCACTTTGTGCGGTTTGTTTAGCGCGATTGTCGATTGTGGCCTCATTGCAAAATGTCGTCGAACATTGAAATCCCTACTCGTTAGAACAACAATCAAGGACTAGCTCGGTGGAAAAGTGCCACGTTACACCCTCCTGGGCCGGGGCGAAGAAAATCGGCCGAGTCTGGAGAAGTGTTTGGAAAAAATTACCACTCCACCCTCGGTGACGTACTAGACGCACGGTAATAACTGACACAACCCACCTCCACCAGACAATTGGCCATGGGCCGTTGGCTGGTGCAGAAAAAAAACTCATAAAAATCCCCTGAAAAATAACTCCATAATACTTGCCCGTAATCTTATCATTTATACAACGCCTGATAGGTCTTTAGCGATGGATCTTGGCAAGTGGTTTTACGCGAAGCAAGCCAACTGTGCGATGGGTCGGGGGTTGGAATTGTCTAGCCAAAAGGAGTACCCGAACGTACCCTCCGGAAGTGCTGTGTCTTTCGACACCCTTAGAACAATCGGCCGCAATAAACCAGTGGTGTCGTGGGACAAGATAGAATGGAAACGTTTTCCACCACGGTCGCTCATTTACACTAAATTGAGAAAATGCTTAATGAGGGCCAATGCGAGAACAATCGTCATTAGATTTTTTTCTCTCTTTAATTTACCACAAAAAAGGTAATAAAATGTGAATAATATTAAACTGATAAGTGTCCGTTATAATGCGCAATTACACGAAATGAAAGGACTGAGCCACTTCAAGCTTGTAAAAGCGTGATTTTATTGCCAAAAATTTTTAAAATTCATACAATCTTCAGAAACATATTGTGTATATATAACAAACCATCAAGTCAGACATTGGTATTTAAGAACTGATGCTCCTATTTCCACTCAACTGCTTAAAAAACTCAACAGAATTCAAGGTTTTCCAATGTTTTCTGATATATTTAAACCATTATCTTGGAGTAATATCCAGTTTGAAAAAAATTGCATTCTCAGAAGGAGCTGTTACTATTACAATCACCTGAAGTATTGACGTGGATGTCTGATAGAAGCTAATAGAAAGTAGGCTGTTTGTTAATTAGTAGCTAATTGTTTTTGATGTAAAGTAATCATTTGGAGTATTTTGGAGAAGATAGTCAGTATTCCTTAAACTTCTTACGTATTATCGACATCATTTTGTCTCAAAGAGCACCTTTGAGGAGTCCAATATTTCTCTTTGGGTGAATCTCCATCAATCTCTTTAGCCTTCTTTCTTCTGCTGGTTCACATTTCCAAATTTGCTATGGAAAGTAAATGTTGAGGGGCCTCTTTGACAAAATTCTGGGTACTCTTCATTTACGACCTTAGAAATCATTGAGGTTTGCTCCTCTGGGAGACCCTGTTTAAGCTTCTCAGCATAACGTAAAACTAATACTCTAATGTTTGTAACATTATATCTCAGTAACAACATGTAACAACTATTACGAATCAATGCTTTAGTCTCTTCCATATTGTCGTTAAAAACTATATATCTCCTTGGGATTATTCTCTAAAGTTGTGTATGCATTTCGGGACGCTGGAAGAAAATGCGTAACGCTTCCAACTCCATTTCGTAATGGTAGCACCACCAATCAACAACCATCTGCCCTTTACTTTTTGGTTGTGCTGCCACCCGTCATATACGGTGTGAAGGCAATTTTTCTCATTACCATTCGCGTAACACATCCGCGATAGGCAAATTCGTATCACCCATTGTTTCGCCAGATCAGTCCCGTCGACCAGCCGACAGGGACAGCGATACTGGTGCCGGGGTATTGCCACAAACAATAGTCGATTTAAATATTTAAACACTCACCTCCGTTCGGGCCCACCGAGTAGTGCGGGTTTCACCTTTTTGGCAAATGATCACTGCTCGTACAGCTCGTTTGTTTGTACTTTCTTTGCAAACGGTGGCCGTGCCGCGGCCCGAAGGATCGTGTGCGTTGAAGACTCAGAAAAAGGAATTATGCTACGATGAGCAGCACGAAACGCACTGTTGAAAAATCAATCGAAGGAAATCCGGCCTGTACGTTCGTTCCGGTGGTCTTGAAAAATACTTCTCAAATCCATACCCTACAATGTAAGGTAAGAAAAGCGCTAGAAAAGAAAGGAAAAACTAAATAAAATGAATCTATAAGAAGTTCTTTTTAAAACTGAATATACTATACACACTAGTAGTACAAGCCCACTGTGCCTGTCGAACGTCATATATATCGATCAAAATATATATTTCCGAACCGAATGATATGCAACTAGATCGCACCGTCACGATAGCAGTGTTTGCACATTTTCTATGCACTGTCAAGCGAGGTCACCTGCACTGATCGGATCGTCAACTGCACCGCAGCGCAGGGCTCTTAAACACTGCTAAATGGTTGCATAAATCAGCCACAAACGCACGACTCGCACCGCTACCTCCGGTGTCATTCATCAATCAAACCGCTCAGTCAGTTGCCATTTGTTTCGTGTCCCCGACTGCTTACGTACGAAAGGAACCCCTATTTCGGTTAAGCATGCATGAGGTGAGCGGTACGTAAATGTGACAGTCAGCCAGATACCGGTAAAGGGGGAGTGTGAGAACGTCCATCCCTATGAGCGGAGCATTAACATAAATGAATACCGGCCTGCCCGAATTGGTCGAATGGTCAAGGAAAAGATCGTGTGCCGTTTTCCACTTGGTGGCAATGTTGTGGAATGTATCTGTACGATATCATCGTGCGCGGAAATGCAGCCAGCAACAACGAGGGCTTTGATGTGTCAAAGCTCCACACGAACGCGATGACAATGTTGATAACAGTTGCCTCATTCTTCCTTCATAAAAGCGTATGCTATTTGTCGGTACATCCTGTTCTGTCGGGCTTGCGAGCGATTCGAACCACTAGCTTCTTTGCACTTTGTAAGTATTTGCCAGCAAGGTAGGCTATATGTTTGTGGTTATGCATGAATTTGTCAGAGTCCATTGCTAGCTGTGTTGGATCGTGAGTGGAAGAGCTACGATCAGATCGTCTCACCTGAGAACTTTGAACGATCAGTTAAAATCCTTGAGGATTTGGGGACTAGTCTAGAACATCTCATGCTAATTGCAATCCCAACACTGTGCTCAGTATTAAATGTATCTAAATTCTGTCCAAAATACTTACTTACATATCCGGCGCCAATCTATTATCCCGGCCTTCGTGGCGACTTTCTGATAATTTTCCTCCAGAACGCGGCTTAGAGGAGGTTCGTCAGTTTTGGACAAAGTCCAAGTCTCAGAGGCGTGAGTACTAGGACTACATAAGTTTTATACAAACCCAGCTTCGACTGCCGCCACAGGTGTTTCCAAAATACCTTCAGATATTCAACTTAAGAGAGTGTTCTCTGTTGTTCAAACACTTTTAAAACATTCGCCACTAGTTAAACAATCACTCGGAAAAATTGACGCCCTCCCAACCCATCAACTATGATTATCTTACTCTAAGCTGACTTGAGAAAAATTAGATCACATGTGTTAAACGATCCCACCCAGTTATCGCGTACTAATCCTCGATTGGTTTATTTGTTTACAAATTGCCCAATTTAAAATGTTCAGCTTATCCCTTTTATTTCCCCCCAGGAAAAACACCCACTAAACGCGACCAACTGCTCAAAACCCGAACAACTTCTGTAACTTATCGCCATCTCCATATGTGATACGTTTCCGGGACCCTCTTTTTTCCGGATGTACAGCAGGATGGTGTGGTGTGGTGCCGAATCGAAGCACATCCTCCAGGACGAGAGCCTTCGTTTGCTTTAAAATCCTTCTCACAGCTGCACCCATCCCAGCTGGACCTACTTATCGGCGAAAAGGCAACCCGCAGCCCACTCGAAGCGCACGACCTCAATTTTAAAGCCAACCTTCGATTACAAAATCGTTTATCGCTTTCGGTATTTTGCATAAATTGCTTCCGTTTCCGTGCAATATCCTACCCCCCAACACGAGTTGCGCCTCACATATGCGTTTGAGAGTATGTTGCAATTTTTTTTTTCCTTGTGTTACCATCTTAGGGTTACGTATTTCGCAATATATCTACACCACCACCTCCATCGGCTTGGAATGAGGGGACTCAGAACCGTCTGCCAGCCGCTACCGGGCGGGGTAGTTATTTATATGCCTTACTGATTGCAACGATATTTAAAAACCTGCCTGGGTCGGATCATCACCCGGCCACACAGCATCAAAGCAGATTTGCACACAGATTTATGAACGGAACGAGCCATGAACGAATGAACAGCGGCGGAGTGTTTCGGGTGCAGCAGTGAAAGAAAATCGCAGGAAATCTAATTTCACCTTTGAGCACATGCGTTCATGCAAAGGACGACCGTAAAAAGAATTACAAAGTTTTGCATACCATCAGCTCAACGCTCGCCTTACCTCATCCAATTTGTTCTTTATGCTCTAAACAAGCATTTAAGTGCGTGCGATGGCACGTGCATACGTTTATATGAGCCATTTCCGCAGATTTACAATACCTATCATGTGTTATTTTAAATTTTGCTCTTAAGTCCTCTTTTTAAAATACACAGGATTTCTGGTTGGGATTAAATTATTCCTTTAAAAAAAACTGTCTAATCCACATTTTAACCGAATCACGTATTACGTAGATTTTGGTTTAAAAATCATACAGAAGCTGTCATTACATGCTTAATGGTTTAATGCACATGTCCCTGCGAAAAATGCTCCAAATCTACCTTCCAAGCTTACTGTGCGTTCAATTCTCCTGCTTTCATCCCTTTACCAGTCGACCACAGTTGCTCGGTTTGAATGTGTGTAAAATTGGAATTAATTTAATTGAAATTATCATAATTTCAGCATTTAAATTAATTTCACCCAAAAATGGTTACCGCTCCCTCTCACATACATACACGGGCGCTCTTTATTTGTTCGTATGCTTTCCAGCACGTAATCGTACCATGATGGCCGGTTTTTTAACGGCCAATGCACTTGGCACGTACACGATGCAACGTTGCATCCCGCGAACACTCGTCCGTCGTGGCATCGGGCATTAAACGGTAAATTGGAAATTCAGAGCAGAACCACAAACATTGTAAGGCTATATCGATCGAATCGAATCGTAGGGTGCGTTCTAGTGGCCATCCTTTGTGATTCCAGCAGGCAGGATATGTGTTATTGACATTGATGTTATGCAACTCAAACTTCAAGAAACTCGAAAGAAGTAGTACTTGGAGCGCCTTGGAGTAGTACTTCTAAACCATCCTAAACAGTTTGCCTTCCCAGCCGTATACAAATATTCTCCCATTGTGCGTTTCGTTCCGGTAGTCAACACCCTTTAGCCGCGTGGAAATGTCTCAACGACAGTGTATCATGATGTATCCCGGTGTATCCCGCGCACAAATGTTAAAGAAATATTAACATAAAGCTTTGCATAATGTATTTAAATTCAATACGATGTTGAACAACTTTGGAAACACTTCGGTTGCTCGGTTTCAGCGTTTTTAGTGCTGCTCTGACCTCGTCCTGCCCTGATCGGCATTCGCCACTTGACAAAGGGAAAACACTTCGACAGCCTAACACCGCACGGTAGCATCCCTTTTTGTAAACCGACCTGACACCGTACCGTCCTTACCCATATCCTTGGATTGCGAGTGGAACCCTTCAAAGCCCACACCCCCACACACTAATGCATCATACCAGCGGACGGCGGACACTTCAGCACGGTGGTTCGGGTGTAGAGCTAATCGCGTCTTTTGCCCACCGTTTCATCACTATTGAATGCAAATTTCCGTTGCACTCGCGCTCGCTTGTTCGGAGGGAAAAACAATTTAATCCCATTCCGCCAAAGTCCGGCCTCTTATATCCATTCCGCGTGCCGCGCAATCAGGAGAAGACGGTGCGCGAATCTACATACGCACCACGGCGGGTAACTGCGCTGTATTTCGGTGCGAACCTTTGCCGACCTACCTTGGTGCGAGTTCCTTTCGGCACTGGAGCACTGGAGCGACATAAATCAGTGCAAGCCGTGCATTCAATAGTACTGCAGCGGCATTCACAGTCAATTGTTTAAGTCAGGTAGTCGACATCGGTGACATTCCGAACTGCGAACTGCAGAGACGGAGAATTTTTCTCCTTCCGTACAATGAGAGAAGAGCGAACCGAAGCGTCATAAATGCAAAATTCAATAATAGCAGTAACCGTTTAGTTTATGAAGTGAATTTTAATATTTTATTTTAGAAGGCCACTCTGAGGAAATTAGGATTCATTTCTAATCGAATAATTCGACAACACGGATTAAATATTACTAGAACTGTAATTTCGTAGTAGCACGGATAACCCTGTCAAAAAGGAACTCAACTACACGGTGTAACATACAAAGTTGTGTATTTATGTCCGTTCTAATCCAGATTTTAGAATTATCTAGCTCTACCAGTTTTTCTTTAAAATAATTAACTGGATTGTCCCATGAAGAGCGTTCTTAAATTCGACGGTAGATGGCGCTACCAGAGGAAGGAATAAATGAGAGATCTCTCTATTGAAGAATCTAAGATCCAATGCAGTTTAGATCCTAGGTTTAAAGGATCAAGTAACAATATTCGGGACGGAGATCAACTCTAACGTTTCATTCCGCCTAGGCCTTCCAGAGAATTTGATCCACTGTTAGATCTCTTGATCTGTGAGATCCTTTCTGGTCGCCAAACGCAAATAACGTAACAGTAATAACACTAAAGCGCACCGTTGGAAGCTAATAACATCATCACTTCTATTCGAAAGTTTTTTACAACTCTTTAACGCATATCTCAATAGTTTAAAAATTAATAAATTATTCCAATTTTGTCCACCGAATACACCATTGTTCAAAGCTGTACCATACTTCTGTTTTTTTGCAAAGGACGCACTTAACCATGTTCATGTTTCACGCTCAGAACTGATGGAATTCAATCGCATCGTATGAAGTGTGGAGAAATTATTCAAGGAATTATCATTTTGTCATATTGAGTTACAAGGTGAGGAAGGAAATATTGAAACGATCGTAAGATGGCGTGAATACTGCTTTAAACTTTTTGTACTTTTTGCAACATGAAAAAACTGAACCTTATTTTAACTTTTAATATTTAAGCACTTTTTTCTCACGTATCAAGTCATGTGCAGTATTTTTGTGTATTTTATTGCCGGTCGTTCCGTTTTTTTAGAGCAACTTCAAATCAACATTTTTATGGAAGATATCGATTGGGAATTTAAATTTAATTAAGTTTGTTCCAAAAGAATTGTTCCACCGAACCGTTCCGTTCGATTGACACAAAGTTGCTACAAAAAAGAAATCGATAGAGCCAAACAACAACAAAAAAAATCCCATCTCAATTTCATATCGTCAATTTGGTCGTGTAAAAATCAAATCGTGCACAAACAAACGCCAACCGACAGGGTCGTAAATTTACACTCTTTGTGACACACATTTCCCTTCAGTTCTCGCGACCAACTAAAAACACGGGTGTGCAACTTTTTTTTGCTCTCTTGTTTTCGTTGCTTTTTTCACATTTGAGCTGCGAAAAATTTTATTTTGATCCCTTCATTTGCTAAAGACTAACTCACCCCTGGAACGGTCGCTCTTGCTGCTTGTGTTTTAACATATTCACATGTTCCTCATACTACCGCGTGCGGAATAGGGCGAGTTTTCGGATGGTTGCGACACTACCCAACACCCATAAAACTCAGCAGCTCACATGGACACGGGAGCGAAATGGAACGCAACGGCAGGATGAAACGATTTGTTGAGTGTTGTTTTATAGTGCCATCGCTTTGTTTGCTAAATTAAATTTACAGTTTCAAGCTCGATGAAGCATATCCAGCAGGCGTCATCTCTTCCGCCCTGGCCGTGAACGTGGACTTGTGGGATAGAAATACCCCCGATATCGGACTGGGTTTTTTCTTTCGCTTTCGGATGCCTTCATTCGCCTGCTAACCAATGCCACCCAAGGACGACATACTCGAAATGGTTACATTCTTCTATCACATGTCGCACCATAAACACCGACAAATGATGACATACTCTAGGATGCTCGTGTAGCTGTTGAAGCGTTTCCGAGGACATCTAGACTGCGATGGGGAGTGGGAAGAACAACCGGAAACAATCAGAACGTAGTTCACACGAATTCTACAAGGATAAATACATCCTTGCTCGGTTGGAAGAGGGAACACCACATTGGAACAGAGAACGGGAAAAAACAAGACACATACTTTTTCATTGGCATTCAACCAAATCATTACGACTGAAGTGGTGAGAATTGACCAAGGTGAAAGCGACGAACGTAATACGATGCTAGAATCAATCAAGTGATATCAGGCATGATGAACATGTTGGAGTGTGGTTATTTAAACATTGTTTTTAGGAAAGATGTAAACTCAATGAAATATTATGTAAAATATCGCAATAAATTACTCTTGAAATAACCTTAGAATATATTAAATCTTCAGTTTAATAAAAATCATTTTAATTTCTTTTTCTAAAATTCATATCATATTTCAGTTTCATATTTCTCATCTCACCTTACAATGAGTAATGTTACGTCTAGTTAGTTCGTCAGTGGTTCGTCCAATTATGCGAAATGACACAAACAAAACGTACCCCAATCACATCAATCGACCCGTAAGGCGAACGAAACAGGAGTACATGATAGATGCCCAACTCGCCTATGTCGCGACTGAATTCAATCAAAATTGAACCAAAATAAAAAAACGAACTTCCCCCAGCTCACGCATGCCACACATGGATCATATGTAAACAACATCATAAATTTTCGTTCAATAATGGTTCACCAAAAAAAAACGGGGTAGTTTACACGCCCGATCAAAGTCCCGAGGATGTGGGGTAGTGATGACACATTTTTCCCTACGCTTTGCTGCGATTGACAGCTATCGAAATGAATCGCCTTTGCGCCTTCTGGGACACCCTAACGGGGATTATTGGAGAGGCTGTTGGTTCCAGTAATATCCAATATCTCCTTTGGTGACTTTTATAGAAGACTGGAGATTCGGTTACAATTAGGACAATTGTTTGACTTACTTTACTTTAGATGGATACTCCACTCACGATTTTGTCTTACAATATCCAAAAATATTTTTAACAAAAACGTGTGTTTTGCAGAGTCCCATGAGAGATCTAAATCGATTCGCCACGGCTTGAATGAACAGAATTGGTGAAAATCTTGAAAATTCGCTCTTAAAACAAGTTACAACCGTCAGACGAATCCCTGTTTTTTGCACTCCAAAACATGCTCTGCTAGAACCAATTGAAGATGTCCTGACACAACAAAAGACACGGTGAAAAACGACAGCTAAAACTGTTCGTTCCGGTAACTCCCTTATTAGTCCGTTAACCAACCAAAGGCACAGTGCCACCTTACACCGCCAGGTCTTACATCTGCTCGAAGCAAATGATGGTACGGACGGGGCACACACAATGCAATGGCGGCATGATTTATGTGTTGCTACTTCCTCAAATTGATATCGTTACGGTTTTAGGGTATGAAATTTTTGTTTATTGATTATCCCAATCCAAAACCCCACCGAGGTACGCTCCTTCAATTTTTACGCTCTTTAACGCCGGGTATGCCAGGTTTGGGATGGTTTTGTTTGGCCTTGCGCTACGGTACTCCGGCTCCGGCATGTCAATATTGTGAATGCTGTGAAAGCCACCGTGAAGAGCCTCGTGTACGGCGATTCGATACGGTTGTTTCACAGTCCAGGTGACAAGAATTGAGGATGGTATCGTTGGCCCAAAAGTTAAACGCACACCAAACAAGTGACAGATACAGCTTTGTTTTGTTAAAGACTTACTGAATTATTAGAACTATTTAGGAATTTCGAAAGATCGTTGAAACTCAAAATACACCAATGGTTGAGGATTAAATCTCGTCTAGAACAGATATTTGTAACAAGGATTTTTGAAGTTTTTGAAATCAATAAACAACCAAACCCATCAAGTTCTAGTATCTCAGTAGAAGTATCTTCTACCACCAAAAATGCTTTAAATGACTTTGACGAAAATAAATGGAAAATTAGTACAACAAATACTTGTATGAAGATATTTCTCCTGATGAACTGTGACAATTCCATCCGAAACAGTGGATTCGTCTTTAAATTACCAAAATACCTTAAATGCACCACCGCATTTAATAACCACGCACTGAGCACTCTCTCTCTATCTCACTCAATTCCTTTCTTAATCAGTTTTTCACGCCCCAAAAGCCTCCGGTGTGAGGTGTAGTAACCACCACATAGTTGCAGAACAGAAATCGGGCCCGGCACCACCGAAGATACCGTAATTTCTTCCTTTAAAGGAAAAAATGACTGCCGCCGCTCTAAATTACAGGTCCTTCCGCCCGTTATACGTGTGTTTTCAAAAAACTGTCAACTGTCTCGGTGCAGCGGAATTCTTACGTTTTCATTTCCAACGATTTTGGGCTTGGTGTTGTTTAACAAACCGGGGAAGCAAAAAATCACGAACCACGCCAGCTCAGGAGATGGAGATCCGGAGACCAAAAAGCGTTTTTAACGCACGGCCACAAACACCGACACTTGGTGGAGTACTGCAGCTCGGGGATTGCTGTATCAGTTGATAAAAACTTGTCAATATATTGATTGATGATGTCGTCAAGCTGCAACAATCAGAAAGAATGCTATCCTCAGCCAAAACGTTGGTCCAACGATGGTCAGCGTGTTGTTGCAACCCTTCTACACATCACCTAGCCGTACGACGTTTCGAATGGTAGCTTTTTCACTACAGCTCTCGCGTGTGATTCCGTTGGACGAGTAGCACTAAAAATGCAACACATCGGGTGGAGAAAAAAAAACGCAGAACAAACCCTTTCATTTCGTATTTCGTTCAATAAACAACGCGCGGAACTTGATCACGGCAGTTACACCAAACTTAAAAGGCAACACTCGAAGGCGCTGTATTAAAAAACACAAAATATGTCAAACGGGACATCACCAAACTGTCCATCACCGGGCGGGGCACCAGGGAAGCGGACTGCAAATGATTAAGCCAAACCATTCCAAACATCGGCTCGCTCGCAAAACAAAAGCTCCATTTCGCTCCAAACCAAACCCAACACTGTCTGTGACTGTTTGGAAATATTCAATCAGTAAGAAACCGAACGGAACCTCATGAATTTTGCAGAAACTCCACAGACTGGGCTTGTTTTTTTTTTCTTACCATACCATTGCCCGTGCGCGACACCGAACTCCGCATGTTCCTTAGATACGGGCTGAAATATCGAATGCGCAACGCTATAAAAATGACTTATAGGTTAAAATTTGAGACACTTCAATCGCGCTTCCACTTAAAAGGGGATCCCGCGTTCTGCTTCTGGGTTGAAACTTGAATTTCTCGCTTACCGGTGACAAGTGGCCGTTTGCTGATCACTTCCCTGACGCACCTTTCGGGACGGGTGGCGTGATCGCAACGCAGATCGCGATAGCGGTTTGGTCCGAAAAACTTCCCCAAACTTTAGCTCTTTTGTGAAAACAGCATCGAAAAGCAGGGCAGGCAGACGGGTGCCGCGCTCTGGAAATATGCTGAAAACGTCTTTATTTATTGATTCCTACGAAATTTTTCACCTGAAGTGATATCTTTATTATGTTGAGCAGAATGTTAAAAATGCCGCTGATGCTGTTGCCTGCACGTTTGCTTTTCCGACGAGAGATTCCAGCAGCTTACTGTTGTTCGAGGGGCTACAAATGTTGCGGAAAAGTATTTTATGAGTACGGTAAAATGAAAAATATAAGGGAACAATAATCTCATTTTATTAAAATTGGACATTTTTATCAATACTTCATCCAATAAATTATGTCTAATCGTCGAAATAGACTTAGCGCGAAATTTCTCAAAAGTAGCCCAATGTTGAAAAGAGAGCTACTTCTCTCGTGAGACATTTCTGCACCCATTGGGGCTGTAAAATCAGGGTTTGTTTCAACGAGTGACGAAAATTGTTTGTAAATTGTATTTTATAACTTTTTCTACAAATTAAGCCTCAAATTGTTCAATGATTTTATATTATCGAAAATATTTATGAAAAAAGCCATACTTCAGTTCGGTTCAGAAGTGTTCGGCTGTAACGTTGATTTTCCATGATTTTCAACAAAAAAAAACTATAAATTATCAATATATTCGATAGTTATTAAATTATTTTACTTTCTAACATTTTTCGTCAACCAACTTATTTAGATTGATAAACGATTATCAACAACAAAAAAGGACAGCAAAAATTGGGCTATTTTGACAGCTGTCAAAGCTGGACGATTTTTTATGTATGAACTTTTTTAGAGAAATTTCGCAAAGACAGTTTGCGCGCTGTGTCTATTTTAACGGTAGCAAGTACCAACTAAAATTTTTTACCGATAGCAACATTTGAGTAAAAATACATACATGTCCTCATATTGACAGTACATTACAAACAGTTTACAAATAAATCGAACCCCAATTAATTCGCACCCCTAGGACGATATGGTAACGGTGTTTGTCGCTTCGAATTCGCGTCGAAATTTTCGCACGTCGGCCCCATCTTGGTGGGACAAGTGACAAAACGAAAATGAAATGCTACAGTTATAAATATGTATTCGCCACTAGCGACTCGCGTGCATTTCGAGCAATATATACAAGTGCTAGGCTGTAATTGGGAAGCTTCACCTCTGTTTTCTCTTGTTCTCTCGGTGGGGTTTTTTTTTTTGGTTTCGTAAAACAGTTTCGAGACACCATTTGCAGACACTTTTCTTTCTTTTCCTCCCCGTTGTTGTCTGTGTTCATTTCCAACGCATTTCCACTGTCCGGGCAAGTGTCGCGAGCGTCATAATCAGTTAGTGGGTTTTTATTTGTGCCGGTACCGGTATGCGCAAAACCACTTCCCGAGACGCTGCAGAAGACGCTTTACCGGCTGGAGTTCTGGTCGATTGGGCAGCTTTCCGGTTGTCGGTTGACGTTTACGCAATACCGTATGTTCCGGTTGAGCTGGGGCGTTTGAAATCAATTTCAATACGGTAACATAATTACTTCCCCACTCTGTTGATGGGTTGCGTTGTTCCATTATAAATACTCAGTACAGTCGACGCTCCGGTACTCATAGACAGAAAACCACCAGCACCGGGAACGATGAAGGTAAGCAGTGCTGAAACGACACATCCAATATATCTATCGACCAGACGGTGAGCAAACAAAACTGTATCAATTTCAGCTTGTTCTGTTCGCGTTATCTACCGTGATAGTGATTAGTGCGGGACTATCGCTCAAACCGAGCCCCCGAAGGGACATTACCTTTCCCCGGCACATGAGGCTACCCGATCCGGACAGTGACAAGGAGACGCATGTGTTTCGTAACGGTGAACCGAAGCCACCCACCAGCACCGTAGCCGGTTCCACCGTTGAGGGTGGTCCGGAAAAGTTACGCGTCAGCGACAGTCGGCGCAAGAAGATTAAGCAGGTATCGACCAAGGAAAACGAACGGACGCATGTGACACGGAACAGTGTGAAGGAGCGCAAGCTGCACACGAAGATTGTCCACGTACCGGAACCGTTCGTAGTGCACGTGGAGAAACCCTACCCGGTGTACATTGAAAAGCCCGTCATAGTGGAAAAGCATCTGCCGATGCATCTTTACATCACGAAGAAGGAGACTAAACATCACTGAACTGATCGCCTGCTCTGAGGGAGTGTGGAGGAGTATTTATTGTAAAAAAAAAGTATTAAAGTTTTCAAAAACGGATCTAATAAAAAAATCATCTCAGTTAAACTGGCTCTGAGATGGAATAAAGCTGTCTAAATATGTAATCCATCAAAGCAGAGCTATTGCTAATCTGGTACCGAAAACACCGGGTTCTTACCGCAGGTGCCATCCCTATAACGATGTATCAAACGCAAACAACTACTTAAAGCGCCTGTGTCTGCCTCGGCTCGAAGAAATTAACAGATTTACGCCAGCAGCACCCTCGTCGGCGTTAAACCAACTACACAAACATGCTCAGTGACAAATCCGTCTATGCAAACGGAAGCTTGCTGTTTGGGCCACACGCCCACCCTGAGTGGCACCGGGGACATCTTGTTAGGTACCGAAGAAGCTGGCACGCGATACGATCACCGTGCGGTGACGCTTGACCAGCACCAGGCGTGAAATATTTACACTCCACCACGGCGATACGATAAATATTTATTAGAAAGCACACACTTCCAAAATATTCAAATCATCCTGTTTGCCGATTGTTTTCCGCTAACGAACAAACGAATTTCCCTCTGCGAATTCCTTCCGGTTCGGTCGGGGAAATCCATATTGGGTAAAGGGATCAGTCAAGTGTTAAATGCAATTCGTCAACAGTTGACCGGTCGACCGGCGACAACCGGGCGCGATAATTGGCCACATTTAAAAGTCAAATCAACCCGATTCGGTTCCTTTGATAAGGGGGGTTTGGATGCGCGTGCATCCATGCTCCATTGTTGCTGACAGTGCACATCACTTTAGTTGTTGCGTTAAGCCTAAATTTGGACCGTTTTAAGCATATTTTACCTTGCTTGTTGTTTCAAAACATGTTGATGATGTACCCTTTGTTCATAAGTCGCAAATTGTAAATCAAAGTTATGATAAAGTTAATAATAATAATAACTTACTTATAATTAATTATTATAATACTATTAATAATAATTAATAATAAGGTGTAGTGGCAGCAGCGCTGATCTCTTACAAGACAGACCGGGACCAAAGCCCCATGCGGACCGCTCCCACGTCATACAACAAGAAAAATAAATATATAAAGATATGAGAATAAAGTGTAAATATAAAGACCATAAAAATCATAGAACATATGAACCCCAAATAATCAAGAAAACTTTATTCTTATGGATAGAATAAAATATGACACGGAAGATGAAGGCATTATATAAATTTGATGGATTGGAAAAACGTTTACTTTCAGTAGTTCAAATTGTGTTATTTTTATTTTATATTGCCCAATTTATATAACTGTTTTTTTCCCTCATGTAGCTTAATTTGTTGCACAATTTAGTCGAGTTTCCAAGAATAGGAATATAGGAACAAATATGAGCAATTTTCCTAGAATAGGAATAGAGCAGTTCCTGGATTTTATCAAGCATACGTCATGTGCTAACATACTGATCCAACATCGTCTAACATCCTCGAGTAACTGATGTTCTTCCAAACTTATTCCACAGGAGGATAGGAGATTCTAACACATCCTTGGAATCTGACAGACTCTTTGTCACTTCAGCAATTAGTTCCTTAGTCGTTGAAGACCTTCTGTGTATCTTTGGTACAGATGTTGGACTACAATCTTTAAACAAGGGATTGGATTCGGAGATGAATGATGCCTCAAAACACAAGACGACTCTTCATTCATAATCCTTCATTTTTATCGGGACAAGCGGACAACACAGATGGACATAATGTAGCAAAAAAATGATCACAGGAATGTATTTTATATTATTATTTTATGGCATAGGTGAATTTTCCTCACTCTGGTGTATCTTAAGAGCTGCCGGTACACTACCATAGACCCTGACCTGAGGATATCATTTGGGAACAAGATTCCAAGGAGACGGAGATGTTCTTTGGTGCTTAGGAATTTGAATCAAGTTTGTTATTACGAATGCTAAGTCCAGCATATTATAACATTATTTTAACAATACTAAACGTAAATAAATTCTTCGTCTTCTTCTATGCCACTACAGCCTTGTGAGACCTCTTGGCCTGCCATTTCTGGTTTCCGTGACTTAAAGACCGTCGCCAGTCTTTAACTACACAGTCAGAATACACAATCAAATTATTATCTAAAAACGAAAAATAAAACAAATTAAGCAAAGGCAAGACTCTTAATAACATTTTCAAATACACCATAAATATAAAACAATTATAATAAAATCAAACGTATGGATCCCCGGAAACACTCCACATCATTCGTACAATAGAAGCAAGTACCAGAATAGAAAGCCTGCCTAGCTCAGAATTTACTACCATCACAATGGCGTCCAGCAACGTTATCGTACTCTAAGGCTTCCCCACAGCTAAAGCTAGAAAGACGCTGACAAATACTAAATTATTTGCTTGTTTTCCAACGAAACACTCACTGCGAACTCAACTTCCCAAACACTCCACTGAACGTACTCCCGGGGAAAAGCAGTGATCAACGCTCCCAATGGCGCTCCCCAAAAACCATTTAGAAACCCACACGAACATGCACGAGTGCAGGAAACACCGGTGGCCATAAATTTCCCAAACATCCCACTTCCAACGGCTATCGATAGCCGAACGCCGAAATTGGGTACGACTCTTTGCTCTCCGTATATTGTTCGTCTGTGTGTGCTTTGCTTCTTTTTCTGTTCGATATGCTTGATATGCCACCATTTGCAAGCTTATGTACACCGTGACTCAACGCAAACCAGGCAACAGATGCCATGTTCGGGAAAGCAACGGAACATGCCGTGGAATCGGAATCCTACCGACTCGTACCTCGTACATAAACGGGTGCAACTACCAGACATGTTCATCGTTGGGTCTCGCATACGACGACGGACACGGTAGAACATAAAAGGAACTAACCAGTAGATACGGAGACCTGGGGGCTATAGAGTGGTAGTGTGCGATACTCCTTGTTCAAGTGTCGGTAGTAACATACAAACAGACTTGCTAAAGTCAGCGACACCCGATCGGTAGTTCGAACGGGCCAAATGAACCAAGGGAAATTCAAAATGGAATCGAACAAAGCATAAGGAGCTTGTATGGATTTATGCATTTAATAATCAGAAACATTTTTGAGATCTTTTGTAGATATTGATACTGAATATCCGGAAGGAACAATTTGTCTTCAGGAAGACATTAAATGACTTCAAATTTACATTATTTCATAAAATGATTGTTAAATTTAGAAACAATTAAAGTGCTCTAAATGAAAAAAAGGAAGAGATTTCAGTTCTTTATAGCCTTTGTTTGAGAATAGAAATAAATACACCACGGTAAATGCTAAGGGCATCCCTTAGTTCTCCAGAGCTGCAGTCCACACTGTAACATTGTACCATGAAAATAAAACCTAATACAATTTCTGCCAACAAACCGAATGGACGGCAACGATAGGTGAGCCAGTACATAGCGCCCCGCTAACAGCCCTGTAACGTTGCCTTCCAAACGGACTTGAGCTTGATTTTCCACTTTTGGCCTGCAAAAGGGAGTGGTTAACAAGGTTTCCCCACGGCACAGCACACTGCAACTGCCACCGCCGTTCTTTTCCACGCTTTAGGAAACAGGGAAAAAACGCAGAAGTAGAAGAAAACGGTAGAAGAAACCCCATAAAAGGTAACGATCCCCGGGCGTTCGACTCCGGTCATGGTAAAATCACTCGTGCATCGCTACTGGTATTATTAGCTCCGAAACTCCCGAACACCGGGCAAGGCGAAGGTTTTTCGCTGTGCTGTTGCTGCCACTGCCAAAACTGCCGCTTTGTACATAAACGGTAACAGCAACAAACAGAAGACAGGCAACGAGTCGCTCGTCATGGGGAATTTTCTCTGAAATGGCGTCGAAAACCCGTCGTAGCATGCGTAAGATCGCATAAAGACCCCGCTGTTGTGGTACCAGCGCGTCTGGCATCATTTAATTAGCCAGTGTTCCGCCATTTCGAGCCGAGTGCTTAAAATGGGCAGTAAAGCGGCCGGCTAACGATTGATAGTAGTTTTTCCCGTCTTCTACTCGTATCATTTACTTCATAATAACAATGTTGTGTTGTCGTACAAGTTTTCTTTAAATACACTTTATGTAGATCGTGCCCAGATCGTGCCCTACTTCATGGACTGTTCGACTGCGTAAATACAAACTCATCCTCCGCATCCTTGCCACAGTCTCAAAATACATTCGTTTACGAATTAATCATCCTAATCTCTACGACCGTTGCACACATAATAAAATGACCATATCACGGGGCTACGGGGATGTTCTTCAACCCTCCGACACCGGCTCAACGTCAGTCAGATGGCAGACAACTGTAACGCCTCCGGTGTGCTTCTCCTTCCGCATACACATAGAAAGTCTCTTTCCCAACTTACTAATCCCAAGGTTTTTCCCAGCTGATAGAGAAAACTTCTAATTACAACAATTAACCATCAACTCTGCCAGCAGAGCACACATTTGCGAGGAAAACACTGCCCTAGCATCAAACCCGGTGTCTTTGAGTTTTCAAGAAGAAAATCTTATCTTTTCGGTAAATACTTTCACCCCGTCGGCACATCATCAGCACCCCCCACACACGGCGACGAACCACAACAGAAGACGTCCCCGTCCGAGAAAGCATGTGTGAACGATAAATCACATTTACGCTTATCCTTGCCGTAGTTTATAGTACACTCAGCTCATCTTAACCTTCTTCACTCGGCTGACAATGAAACAAACGCACTCTTGACACACACGCACACGTGTCCCACACCTCGGAAAACTGTCCACACTGGGTGGTGGGTGGAAAATCCCCACCGATCGGGGTGTGTCTGTGTGCTGTGTTAGGGAGGTTAATTTTTAAAACCGTTCATTGCAACCTCTCTCGGAAACGATCGGTTTTAAGCACCTTTCATGAAGTGACCACAATTTATTAGGGCTAGGTCCGATAGGCGATATGCCAATTATTTCATACCCGTAGGAAGTAGAGTGATTTTCCTACGCCACCCGAAAGACTTGCCGCCGTAAAGCACATCCGATACTCGCTGTTTTGATGTGTAGATAGCTAAGTTTGGTTCACGATCGAGTTGATCGAGATGTTTTTATAGTTGAGCGCTCTTGAGGTAGGCATATAATAAATTCATCTCAACTCGCCAAAGGTAATTAATAAAACGATAAATAGCTGAAGTGAACGCACCTATCAAAACTATGTAAATAGTGATACCAGCTAGCGGCTGATTCACGAAAAAAGGTGACAACTTCTATTATTTTCTTCCATCGCACTTCAAAGGTATGTTATTTCGGTTGCTAAACTTGTCTAGTATTTTACTGTAAACTCACTCAGGTGTTCCAGATGCGTTTTATAGAAAGTATTTCTGAAAAATCAAACAATGTTTTTGTTCCTATTTTCGGCCGCTCCAATGTGATGTTTTAAACGTTGTTATCCTTCTAAAAAAACTAGAAATAATTTTAAACACTTTTTACTAATTTTTTTATCCAAACGTTTTTACAAGTGAATTTTAAGTTAATTATTTTGGTAAACATGCCAACTGTTTTCAATGTTTCTGTAATGACGTTTGTAAATGTAATGCTGTCATTACATACAAAATCCAAACGTCAAAACCCAACTTTCGGCATGTACCAGTTTTCGGCAGTCTTTAAAGTGATAAATAAATCATTTCTTGTGGTTTAAAAAACCCAAAAAATTTGCATCTAATGAAAATTCAAATCCTCTACAGAGAAAGTTAAGTAATTCAGAAAATATCGTGCAAATCTTGTGAAACTTGACGTTTTAAGCGGAAATATCACATTGTATTTTTTAAAACAATGCAAGGGTTCATTAATGGAAGCATTTTTGTCTAATTCGGTTTTTATTGTAAACTACAGTACAGTTACCTTAGTTCCCGAGAGACTGAAGAAAAACCCCTGAAATTGTCAGAAATCATAACAATTTCATAATAAAATCATAATAAAAATGTATTTTTTTTTTGTCATCTAAATTTAATTATAAACTTATATTACATCAATAACTAGACTTTTAGTATTCTTCGTTGGTTCCCCTTTAATTCCTATCCGCTTGAAGGGGCTTAATTTTTCGCACCCTTATCAGTACAGCATTAGATTTATGTCAGCTTCCAATTCTTACTTCCCTGCAAACGACTCCATTTGAATAGCTCGCCATAAAAAAGACGCCCATTACCCTAGAGGTCCACGAACATCTCACATCATCATCACTGAAGGTGCCACCTTTTGGAAGGGCTTTTTCCTCTGCCCAAGCTGATTACACGCCAACCAACCGAACCGCCAATGCTTTCTTCTTGTGCAACAAACCGTTCAAAAGCCAACGCCCTGCCAAAGGAAAATGCTCCAATTTACTCGTGCTCGTATAAACCTTCATCGTACGGGAGGCGCGACGATACGACGCGAATCAGTAACTTGCCTTCCATTATAGCGATTCCAGACTCTCCCGAGCGGGTCCCCAATGGGTGCTATCCAAAAAGCAACAACAAAAAAGTACAGTGCCTCCCCCAAAAGGCCGGCAACAAAAAAGTACGTTTTTCAAATGTCTCCAAAATGAAGCCCGGAAAATTGCCACCCACGGGTAAGCAGTGACACACACTCGCAAAAAAAAGGGACCAACAAGAAAGAACACAGAAAAAAAACAACCGTTCAAGCGAAATTGTTGTTATACGAAACCAAATTGGAAAGTTTATGTAACTCTTATCGTGCGTCCTGGTAATATACGGTCCAACGTCCCTATCGTTATCGCACGGTACGGAACGAATTTTCCGGCCAGCGATCAAAGAAAACACTCCACCAGGCGGGGACGAAGGAGAGGGAAATTTGACTTCTCCAATGAACCTTCCACGGCGTTTCTCGGTAGGACCTCCGCCGACCGTCGTCGTCGTCAGTTGGGTGTATCTATCGAGTTGAGTGTTTCCCGTCCAGTGTGGCAGTATTCCTAAAGTGTTTTCCCACCACTTCCTCGACGAGTGTCCTCCCACCGCACCGGAAAACACAACTAGAATAGAAAATAATTCACATACTACCGGTTGTGTTCCGAGTTCAGTTTGTCAGTATGTACACCGTGGGTTCACGGTGGTGTCGTCGGAGAAGGAAAAAAACACACACACAACGCACAAAAAGGTACTCTGGCAGATGTTATGTACATGAAAGTAGATAGAGAAAAGCTACCAATTTTGACCCTACCTCCCAAAAACGGAGTGAGAACACACTATTGGCAGCTGGGGAAAACCTGGAAAAGCTAACGAGAGAGCTAACAGAAGAAGAAAAAAAACGGGCTCCAGTATATGGATGGATGTGCTTTCTTGGAACCGTACGGGAAGTTAGTTCATATTTAGTATCGACTTTTCTTTTTAAATACATAACAAGTTCGTAGTAAATTACACAACTGTGCTTTTTCCCCTATTTTATACTTCAAGCTGAGTATAAGCTATGCAAATTATTTAAAAATGCTAAAATTACAACAGAAACCTGTCCCAAAACTGAAATAAATATTGAAGATTATACCAACGGTTAAAACTAAAAAAAGTTTAACAAAAAATTCAACAAGAATTCGTGTAAAATACAGCCTTTAAAATGGAAATCCACTCTCCTAGAAGCTTGATCTCGCAAACCGAACCACGCCTACTTTATACGCTTCTGGAGGAAGAAAAGCTTTGCGCAACACTTATCTCGCCAACAATCTCTCAATAATGCTCTTCGACTAGGAATATAAACTGTACAAAAGAAGAAAAAGAAATCAAATTTAGTGTTCTATTTACAGGTGAGAAGTTAATGGTGAAACAAAAAATCATTGATCAAACGTGTTTTAACAAATTTGTTAAAATTACTTCTTTCTTTCTGTAGTTATATTTTTTTCCTCGAAGTGTTCAAAGGTAACACTTTATTTTCTTTATGTTTAAATGTCTTCAGTTTGTCACATAGTAGAGGCAACAGAATGTTTACTTCCCATTTAGAGCTTTTTGTTGTATTTTTCTAATGGTCAAAAAAATAAAAACGTTACCTTCCAGCTGTGCTCGGGAATTGGTAGAGAAATTATGTCCTGAATATGTTTTTATCCAGTGCAGTCATTGATTCATGCACGTTGGGAATAAACTTACCAGTAGTGTTTTGGGTTAGGACACGGTCCCGTCCGTAAACTCCTCTGCAAACAAAACCCATCCGCCAGAGCGAGACATCCGTACGTTTGCTGTCGGTTGGCCAATCGCGGATTCGCTGCGTACCGCATGCGCTACGAAAAAATGGTTCCAACCCAACGGCATCCAGCCAATGCGCACGTCTCACAAGCACCGCAGCATCTGCTAGGGAAAGCGCAGCTTCAGTTCACTTCAAGTATCAGCTGCGACAGGACGTGGTGATCTTTGCTCGTACGCGCGTAACCGTCGGTATCGTGCACGTGTCCGTGTTGCGTGTTTCGTGTGTGCATTTTCGCGTTTGAATTAGCATTGCGAGTTGCTGGAACGTCCAACTGCATCCGAATCCGCTAGTGCGTGCAAACAGTGTCTAGGCTTGACTTGTGTCAGAAGAAGGCTTTGATGACGCAAAAAGTGGCAGTGTGAAAACAAAGGTGCTGTTTGAAACTAGTTCCCCAAATGACGGAGTGCCTGTTCTTCAACTCGAAAGGAAGTGTCTAATGTACAAAAAGTGTTCCAAACATCCGAAACTCAACATTGTTGTGCAAGTGAGCATTGGTGTGCAAGGGGTTCAGTCAACGTGTTTTAGTGTGGAAGAATTTTTCTAGTGCCCGTGGTGAGCCCGTGAAAACACTGCCAGACATCGTGTAATAAATGTCTCGAAGTAATTGCGTCTGTTCACCGAAGCGCACCGTAAACGTATGATGGATAATCCGAGCTATGGATCCGCTCACATGTCTTCGCCAGCGCTGGTAGTTTTCTCACAAGCAACGAATGGATTAAGTGACGCATTGCGCATTCAACGTCCTTTTCACACACAAGTATGTTGGTTTTGTTTTCATTAGTTTTTAATTATTTAAGTTAAGGAATTTCAAATAAAGGGTGAATGTACTGTTTGCAACCAGTTGTGCCAACTAATTTATTAATCTCCAAACAGTGTGAATACATATTTGTAATGATTAATTATCTTCATTTTTAGCAGAAAAATATCCTTTTTAATTAACAAAAGCGGAATGTTTTGAGGTGTACATCATAAATACATTATACGAGTGTCATATAACTTTCTTTATAACACTTTTATAACAATAGAGAAATAAAAAATATATTGGAAAGTTTGAAAACGCATTGAAATCTTTAGTTTACAGAAGAAAGAGATATCTATAAGAAGAAAAACCATGATGTGAAAGAGCTTATTGAAAACAATTTCGAATATTTATATTGTGTTAAGGTAAAATACTCTATACGTAAGATTTAAAACAAACAAAATTCAAGTGGAAAAGGATTTGCTGAAAAAATTGCATATTAACTACAAGATTTAACTGAAGAAATTATGTGAAATTAAAGTTTAGAACTATTGGACCTTTTTTGTTATTAGTTGTAATGATGGACAGACGGTATATCTAAAGACTCTTTTTATTAATTATTATATTAATTGTACAATTCATAGGTTATTGTCGTATTGGACTTTACAATTATAATTTGAAATTCAATATGCTCATATTTTTGACACTTTTATTACTAGATCAACATTTTAAACTGAGCTGAATTTCAAATAATAATTTTAAAGAGATATTATAGTTAATCGTAATCATATCCGATGAAATATGTCTTTATTCATTGATCTAATATAAAAATTATCGAAGCTAAATCAGTCAGTTAAATCAATTAGCAATTATGATAATTTCCTGTACCCGTGAGGTAGACAAATTGTACAAAAAAAAACATTTGAAAAATAGTTAAATCCTATTTAATTTATATGCAAAAGTGATAAAATAATTGTACATTATTACTATTATTGCAAAAAATAAGCTTAAACCGTATTAATATATTAATGCTCAATTGGATACATTTGGATACATTACATACATTTGAAATTAAATTAACGTTTTCATAAAAAATACTTATTACGAATTATCTTAAATAAAAGCTTTGTACAGTACTGCTGCCAGACTTCCAGATATAATTTTTTGTTTTCATTCGACCCTTTCATTAGTTTCGTTTAATTAATTTATGGAACTTCCCGTACATAAATAAGCAACTTAATATTTTCGTCCGCAGCTACCCGACGCCAAGGACCTGCACCATCTCTCACTGATGAGTGGCTACGGTGCGCATCTCCTGCACGGCTTCCAGCCACACTTTCTGCATCCGCTCAATCCGGCCGTATCGACCGCGAGCGGTACCAGCCCGTTCAGCGGTGGTGGAGCATTCGTGAAACCGTTCCCGTCCAACCTGCCCCTACCGTCGGCCTTTGCGCCACCGAAATGTTTAGGTTTCGGCATCGATCAAGTAAGTTCGCCCGTTGTCCGTCGGTACGAGCGTCCGGCGATCGTGGCATGCGCTCACTAAATGATCATAGAATATTTTCTCGAAGGGACTCCTGTTCGGTTCGTCCGGGTCGGGTTCCGAATCCTTCCGGACGGACTCGTCCAGCCCTGCCTGCACGTCACTGTCACCGCCCGCCAAGGACGAATCGCTCGAAGGCCAAACCAGCGAGGATGGCGATCGTGAACGGGATCGTATCTGCAGCCCAGAACGTAGCCCCGAAACACCCGGATTCCGACGTAAGTAGAACGCTTTTCTTGTACACTGAGTGAAAGGATGTGTTGCTCTTAACTCACACACCATCATAGAGAAAATTAGTTTTTATTATCATCACCGAAGCGTGCCACCTTTCAACCAAAATTGGTTAACACATTTCTTGATTTTTCGGCTGGAACCCGAACCCATCCCACCAAGGCGTAACCATGTCAGGAAGTGTAACTGGATCGTTTTACGGCTTCCCTTTTCGTACGTGCTTCCTAATTCCGACCGCCAAAGGAGTGTTTTTCGGCTCAAATTTCAAGCCGCACTTAGGCGCATCCTTTACAAGTCGGGTCCCTCTTTTTGAATTGTTTATGAGAAGGATTTACATTGAGGACGGCCAAGATTTAATACTTTCTTTGAAGCTGCTAAACACTCAAGCAGCCTCTTAAAATGATGTGATCGAGTTCTCATACAGTGGACATGTAAACATTATTGCTTGAAGAGGCAATCTTTCGTCCTTAAGTTTTAGACGAAAATTATAACTAACTTTCAAGGCTTTCGAGTTCAACTGGATATCACTCAAGTTGAAATCCACTTATTGGATCTACTTCAAAATGAACAAAATTCTATAAAAAAATAATTTTCTCTTTTAAAAAATCAGAAAAAGTTGGAAAGATTCCAAATTCACCTGTTCCACTTCAACTTGAAAGGAGTTCAGACATCGTTTAAACTTTGCAATTCCACCTGAAAAAACCCTAAATACACCACACTACACTTTAAAACAAACATGATCACTATTAACAAAAGTTTATTCTTAGTGACGAAACAACACAAAACAATTTAATCTCCTAATTGTTACACATGTTCCTCCACATGTCTAAGGTATCACTGATTGTAACAGCTCCACTAATTGGCCATGATTGCCTACTCAACTCAAGCGACCCTTTCTCCCCTTTAAAGCTAAACCACTTAACTTCGGCATCGGGCTGTGTTTGTTTGGATTCGCTTTTGGAAAAACAATACCTTCATAATAACCTTTTCATAGCTACACGACACGATACGTATCGGAAAAGCGCGTGTAGGAGTGAGAGCGAATTTTCCACAGAATTTCCCAACTCCCAACCTAACGGAGGTCGGCCCCCTATTTTCCCACTCGGATAATCGGATTGTTTTACGTGATCTTTCCATTTTCCTTTCACTGAGCGTGTTCATAATTAAGCTATTGTAGCCCTGAAAGACACACTCGCACCGGAGATTGCTACTAAACGGTTCGACAACAGGCTTTTGCTTGTAAGCATGCTCGTGCGACTGACGAGAGCCATTTATTTTTAGCCACGGATCAAACGGAATGGTTCGCTTGGGACGGGGAGAAACATGCTTGAGGTTATGAAAATCAAACACACACGCCCCGTACAGTGGACTAACGCGAACGAAATGCACCGCGCGTGCACTTGAAGATGGCCACAACACGCACTCCAATCGTGTAAACATGCCTCCCGAGTTGGCTCTTTGAGGAGGAAAAAAAAAGGAATTTCTCTGTTCCTCATTCCCGCCTGTCCAAGCGTGGCTCGTGGTGCGTTCTTCACATTTCCACCCAGCACAATATGGTACCATTTGTCTTAAACGGAACAATTAAATAATCGGCGAGTGATCTATTTGGGTAAGTTTTATGGTTTACCCTTTCCGGCGCTTCCACCCAACACCACCACCATCGGATCGTCACGGATCGGTTGAGTTATGGCCCTGGATGGTGTCAAAGGTTGCGGTACGTACGTTCAACCTCTTGGAACTGTCAAACTGATTTCCCTTTCCCAAGATCTGCCAAAGATGGACGGCTTACAACCGTTGGCCCGCGGGTTTCATTACGAATCGGCGCGCAAACCACCTTCTTACCACGCAAAGGGTGAAAATTGGAAAACCACAAATGGTCTGGTGACCATAAATTTTCCAAACGAATTCCGTTAGTTAAACGGGTTGCTCCCGCCACCACTCTTCGGTGGGCAGTTGTGGAAAATCTTAAAAATCCATTAGGTGAGTTATGTTAATCCAAACAGCTATTTTTCCTTGCGCTTTAAAGATGGCGACCTGAGTGAAGAGACCATTTGTTACACCCAACAATCCGCGCTCGCACGATGTTATGGCGTACCGGTGACGTACAACATTTGTTGGCTACTTGGTTTTAGGAAAAAAAATCCCTCTTTGTTCGATTGATCATTACTTGCAGAATTTCTTTTTCAAATAAATGTTAAAAGGTTATAATAACCGAAGCATTAACATGTTTTTCCAATACGAAACATTTAACATTTTGATCAACGAATTTTCGATATAAATTCTCTGACCAGAGATGGTTTAGACATTAAAATTCAATAAAGCACTACAAAGATCAACACAATAAAACCGCAACAGAACTGGAAAGCTTAAATCCTCAAAATAGCCAATGTGTCTCAATTTTTCTCTGTTCAAAACAAATAGCCTTAAAGTTTTTAACACTAGACATCTTCAGAAATTGGAGGAAAGATCTTCAGATCGTCAGGACACAGTAACTATCCACAAGAAATCAACGGTCACCAAGAGTTAAAGAGTTGTTTGTTTGGTTTGTTAGTTTATAGCGACTATGAGTTAATAGACTTGAGATATTATGGTTTGTATTATTAAATTTGGTTGTAAATAGCAGTAATTTTAAGGAGACGGATGAGTTTTTGTTGTTCCTATGTTTTGTTGGATAGATTAGTGTCGATGCTGTCGTCAAGTTGTAGAGTGAACCGTTGTTGGATGTATTCCAAATAATCTACTAAGAGTCCAAGGTAACTGCAGAGTGGAGAAGTAAGTTTTTCCAAACTGGAGTTAGTGTGTGAGGTTTATATGTCCTGTTCGAAAACACGATAGGACTCTTTGGTCTCGGTTGGAGTCGGTGTCTATCCATCGGTCATTGAAGTGAATTGATTTGAAATTATAAAAAAAAAGCGATCAAGACGCTCCCAACCAGTGTTGTAACGTACTAAAGGAATTTTTAAAATAGCCGGCTGCAAACTTATGAAAAAAATTGGGTTACAGTTCTCATATAAATTCATGTCAACTTTCAAGAGCCTTTAAATGGAAACCTTTAAGAGTTGAGATGCTAAATTCACAGCAATGGGAATTGAAATAGTATTCCATTGGTCTAAAACCTCCAAAGAAGCTGGCTACCAAGAATAGGGATTTTTGGGTTTACCCAAAAAAAAATCAAATTTAAGTAATTAAAACAAATATGATAAAATCCAGTGAATTGTTGCAACGAGCGAGAGCATATGCAAATTTATGAATAAAATTATCTATAGTCTCTTTAATCAACAATTATTAGAGCTTGAGCTCGGAACATTATATTCTCTTTGTTTGCTCATTGCGGCTGCAGAAAGATTCACTTCTGATTAAACGGGGACTGGGACCTTTTTTGGGGCGGTAAGGGACCTCAAATTAATTTCCACTTAAGACAAAGTACCATTCACACAAAAAATTCCCATAAAAGACATTAGAAGATATCAAAACACGAAAATACATATTAGACGCAATTAAGCAGTAGTGTTAATTACTTTTAAAGTCTACATTTTTTAATCTCGCACTCATATCATCACCATACCATGCCAATTTTCATTCGAATCCAACGTCAAAGCATAAGGTTTGCAAGTACAGCTGACGCACTTCACATATTGCCTCATCATTTCTAAATTCTGCTCCGACAAATCCCCAATCCCCTCATCTCGGTCACTTCTATCTTTCCGTTCGATAATAAATTGTTAAATTCAACAAACAGCGACTACTCAAACACGCGACACTCCCTTAGAACGGATGTTCCATAAAAATACCTCACCAAAAGTCACTCCCGGTCCTTCTTTTTCGCAAGACCACATCCGTCGGGTCGGGCAAATATCAATCGAATTTACGTTCCATTCCCGCACGGTAGTTTGGCGAACACTCTCGCTATCAGGAAAAGGGAAGGAATTCTACAAATTGGTGTGAAAACTCAGTGTCGCATCCGTACGCTTTGGGGGATCTTTGCTGTCCCCGTTTACACCGGGGGTGACGAAAATTGGACGAAATTACAAATTCATCCCACCGGTACGGTGGTAGTGTGTCACAAAATAGGGCGAACTTACCGTAACGAGATTACATCAGCGAGTGTGTACGAGCGAGCTCCTCTGCCGCCGTCGGGTTAGTCGAGCGGTTGAAATTAGATCGAAGTGCCAGAAGTACATTTCCTGCCCTGCAACCGCGTGATTTCCTGCAATCAAACATATTTTACTTTCCTCGTCACGTTTCGACGTGGCTAAATCGTGGCGTGCCGAAGGACACTTGGGAGTAGCAAGGTACGCAAAACCGAGCTTCAACTCGCCAGTAAACAAGGTACGATTTACTGCAACCGGGCCGACGTGAAGCGATTCCGATCCACTTACTCCACCGTTATCTCTCCGGGTGATTATGATACGATTATGATAGCAATAAAATACAGCATCGTGTACGTAGCTGAGACATATTATCATGCACCGGTAATTTGCCTAGAGACCTTCGATCCGTGCGGAGGACGTCCAAACCAGAACAAGAATCTTGTCCAGAACGGTCAATCGTGTACGTCCCGGTACGATTCAACCCGGCAACCGGAGTGTGTGTGTGTAATTGGTACTTGTTTTAATGGTAACAAATTAATTGCTGATTAAATTAGAAATTATTTCTACCTGCACCGGTTCCGGTACGATTGACGCATGCCCGCACGGATTGTGCAATTTAGGAAATGCATCATCGTTAGTTCTGGTATGTTGCATCCTAAATGGTAAAACGAAGGATACATTATTATGCGAGTAATTCCAAACGATCGAAATGAGACGTGCCACCATTTAAAGGAGCTCTCGGACACCACGAATTATTTTTACGATGTTTAATTAACGATTTTCTAGCGGCGTTTGTTTTTCGAATTTAAATAATTCCTGTAAATATGAAAACAGAGATACGTCAACCGGCGGTAATGCCTACTTAAACAAGCAACATTTTTTTTCTCATAACAAGCATTTCTTCGTACGAAAAACAGAAAAACATACCGGCCCTTCCGTACAGCAACGATTGAAAACAAAAGATCACAGAGAATACGACACCGATCATCTAGGAAAAACCCCCTTTAACGGCCGAAAACGCTCTAAAAACAATGTGAATTCCAGTTCAACCTAAACACAATCACTTACCGATGCCAAAGAGGTTCGGGTTGATCGCAAACATAAACACGGCGGCCACCGCCGGATCACCGACCATATGGTTGCAGCTGGAAAATTCTTCCGATCCGACCGCACACAACAGTCTCGATGACAAAGGAAACTCGGTTGCACCGTTTCCAACTTGTAACGATCTCGCATTTCATACGCGCACATTGCAACTGATCCGAACTTCCATTTTCCACGGGCACCGAGTCTATGAATTTTCTGTTATGATAAACTTACTTGCACGCAGTTGGTACAAACGCAATTGGTATTGGACTTTAAATAGAACGAGCAGTACGCTACACTCGCCACCAAATGGGACGTTTAACGAGAGGTTCATAAACCTTATCGTTTTTCGCTAAAGAAGTACATTTTCGATGGATTTTTTATTCCGCCGTTTGACATCGATTAAACGATCGGTAATATTGCAATAGAATCATGCCCTCATTACCTTCGTCATACTTTGATTTGTTTATTTGAGCTATTTTCCAAGCGAAAAATGTCTAACTATTCGCATAAATTAAAAAGTGATTTCAAACCTCAAGGAATGTTGTGAGATGCTCGTGTCTTCTAAAAGTTTTGAAAATATAACCAAGATTTAGAAAATCTCTTATGTTTCTCTGGAAGTTTAGGAACTCTGGTCGAATTCAAATTTAAATCTTGAAAGGATAATTTAACAACATTGGTAAATTAATGTTATTATTGGACGACTCCGTCTGCAACAGGAGTCCTTTATTCCGCTCACGAATGAATGTCTCTGTCTCCTAATTGACAAGTCTAATTCGTCCAAAACTGAAGTCATCGTACAACGTATAGCGTCAAACATACTTCTCAACATTTTCAGGCCTTTGTCAGGTTCGGATACATCTCAAAAGATTCGAATGTGAGTTTTTCTGACTTTCAAGTTTGCTTTTACTTGTAGATCAATATCTTCCTGGTATATATTGAGGAACCGAGGAACGATCTCTATAACTTAGGAGTTCTAATCAAGATCGATATCAAGAACTACTTCAAAAAATGTTTTCTGTTAATTTAACGCTCCAACAAACAATTGGAAATCATTAAAAAGTTTAAAATGGAGTAAACTGCTTAAAATTGTTACTCTCTCATTAAAACTTATACAACCTTGTTAATTATTTAAAGTTGATAGTTTGTTTATTTCAGTAGTATAATTCGCAAATTCCTCTTTTATATTCACAAATACGTTTTGTATCAATTCATTCACACAAATGAATGCCAACTTTATGCCAACACTTCACCGCTCCTGTGCCATATCCTTTGATGCACATCCCTGTTTGAATTACACTCAGTTTTGCTATCCTTCCTATCTAGCACCTTTAAACATCTGTGCATTCATCTCCCAAGCTTCTGCAATGCATCAATCCAAACATCATCATACGGTACAAGGATCTTCTTTCCGGTCCCCGTAACACTCAGCCCGAAACCAACGTAACCGCCAACCTTTCAAGAGTACTTGAACCATAATTCACCTCAACAAGAGCCTTGGCATACAGTGGATAGGTTTGCCGCTCACACGGGGCCAAAAGTGGCCTCGTAAAATCAAAGTCAATTTCTACGGTGAACAATTCAACAAGAGAAAAAAAAACTCATACATACATGAGGTTCTCGTGTCATTCCCCCATCCATGTGGAATTTAACTGCAACGCACAGAGTGAGAACAGCTTCGAGCATCGGTGCGTACCACTCTTGAAAGTCATCGTTATTTATTGAAATTGTAACCTCAAATGGATCGCATGCCGTGTCAGGATAATGAGTGCTGCACCGAAACTACAGCGGCACGAACCACCATCGGCCAATAATAAAGAGAGGAAGAGAAAAAAAAAACGCAAACCCAAAACCCCCGAAAGGACGAAACAATTCCGAGTGACATGATGCTCAATTCATTTGTTTGATCCGTGCTACCGTTTGTCCAGCCGTCGGTCGTCGTGTGTTCCCTCTTCAATGTTAAGGGATGAAACGAAATCCCCGCCGCCTGGCGTACCTTAACGATTGCTCTTTTCTTTCTCCCGGATGTGGTCCCGGTCGGTAGGTGGAAACATCATCCCTGCTTCGGCCCGGCGTTACGATTCAAATGTATCGAGTGAGTTTTAACAATGTCCTAATTGACAAATTACAAGGGGTTGACACCGTTTGTTCGAATCGTCCATTCCGGGGTCCCGCGGATCGCTTTGGTGTTTTGGTTTCCCTTTTGCAGACGGCGACCCACAGCCAGTACTTCACTTTTATGCGGTTTTCCAATTTCAATTAGCACATCGCATCGCATCATAAATAATAAAAATGTGCTTCTTTTTTTTTGATGCCATACAGTGGTAACCCTTGTTCCCTTTGGACTGTTGGCTGCTTCCAGTTGGGCGCATGGTTTGGAAAAACTGTTACACTTAAATGCGCATTGCATTTCCACTTGGTCCCTGGCATGGTGGAGCCTAACGGGATAGGATGATGGGTTTTATTTGATCTTCTATTATCCAACCACACTCGGCTCTCAATTGTTCTCCGGTGAAATCGGAATATTCAAAACCATGGTAGCAAACTCCCTGTTCCCACAAAAACCCTCCCATCCAGAGATGATTTTGATTAATGCATTCCGTTTGTAACGTTCGATTGTGTCCGACGAACACGCGTGTAACGCTTTTAGAACAAGCTTGGTGTATCTTCGTCGTGGAAAATCTGTGCCGATCGCAACACGCACACCGACACCGGGTGATCAAAGCACCCGAAACCGTCGATCCGTCAGGAAGTCGGCAATGTCCAGCCGGTAACCGCTTAATGGAATTGGCTGTGGCCCGAAAGCTACGCTCGATACTTTTTAATATTTTTATTTACTTTTACGATACCGGAATATGGTTTCCGTTTTTTTTACAGACCCTTTTAACAATTTACTCCCCCTGGCAAACGGCAGGGTCGGCAAACTTCTGACCGGGCAGGTTTTTTTTTATGATAACCTTGGCGTTGCGAGCTGATGTGGCGCGGTTTACTACTACTGCCGGCCCGTCAATCGCGTGCTATGGATGGAACTTTGCTGCACAAAGTCGCCTGCGGTACAATGTTGCACCGAAGGCTGCCGTTATTATGATCGTGGGTTAAGCTTTCTTATTATGAGGGTCTGGAAAGTGAGGGACACTAAAACGCGCAAGATGAACTTATATTCCCACAGGGTGGTAGGGCGGCCGATCGGCATCTCGGAGAAAGTAAAACGGTTTATTATCTATCCACACAATGTATACTTCTCTTCATTACGTGCGGGAGCTTTCAACACCATCCTTTGGAGATTCAATCCAGTCCATTAACAAGTCTCGCAGGAAGTTTAACTTTGAATATATTAACAGACAATTGCACTAATGTGTCATGCGCTCAAAATGATTTTAAAAATAAATATTTGATTCAATTCAACCCCAATACAATGTACTTACACTGGTGGAAATAAGTTTTGAATCATCTGATTTTATTCTGCATTTTCATGTTAAAGTCAATATGAATTTCAAAATGTGTTAATAAATTTGTTAAGAATCTATTTTTGTTAGAATGCTTTTCATGACAAACAGACATTTCCAGTGCTCTTCTCAGGTTGAATATTTTGCGAAATTGCAATCTATTCTAATTTGACAATAGATTAAAACATTCTAGAATTTGATTTTCTTTTAGTGGGGTCTATAATGTCTTAATCCAGTTTTTTTTGTATCTGTTTTGAAGTTTGGTGGCTGAAAATATATTAAATTTTAGCAAACGTGAAAACAAACTGTTGTTCAAGGATGTTTGGTTGGCTCATGGTACCATATTTTGACAAAGAAAACATAATTAATTCAAAAATTAAATAAATAGCTCTAAGGTTATAAGTATGTCCACCAGTGTATGATACGGTTTAAATTACACAATGTTGAATCTTCGATTACTGTAACCTTGTTATATTATTTATTTCATCACTGTTCTGTATTAAGAACACTTCCTATTTGTATAAATATAATTTCATTCTACCCACCGCTAAATCAACGACACTCACCCTCCGCACGAGAAAACTTCAAACTGCTAAGCTTATCTCAATCATTCTACGCTACTGCATCAAATCCCAGCACCAGCGCCCGATTATGATGTGCCGAAAAGCCTCGAAATTAATCCTTCAACGCAAACGATGAAAGGATGAAAGCGACAAGACCAATCAAGCCCAATCTCATCCCGCATGAGATGTTCCCAGATGCCGTCACACCTTCACATTTTGGAGGCCGCGTTTGGAGCGTTGTGAAGAAGACGAAAGAAAGAAAAAAAACCAGTAGTTAATCTCCGAATGACAGCCAGCGGACAGCCACAGTGTGTGTAATCGGCAGTATCGGGTGGAGGTGGGGTTTTTTTTTTTTGAGCCGAGGGACTACGAAACCTAACCGACTCGACAAAAGCAGTTTGGAATTTTTGGAAGTTTGCTTCTTGTTTGCTTCATGTTCAGAAGTTCGCAAAACCGAACTCGGCGCGTAACCGATTCTGAGGGTCTGATTAAAATCTTCAAATTTAATCAACTTCAACCATCCGCCGGCAGCTTTTCAGCGAAGTGTGAAGTGCGGTTTCGAGTCAATCCGCACCCGGGGCTCCCGTACGGGAGGATTGGATGATAGCCCAAAAGGGGCCGGTTTACCCGTGTGAACGGGTGCATCCAGAATCAGTGTGCTCGAAACATTTCACACTTTAGGCCACCGTTCAGCATATCGATGATGTGGAAGAGAATAAATAATTTTCTGCCTTGCATACGCCGAGATTTGGTGTTGTAGATTTGAAATTTAAAAATCCTTTCAGAGATCACCCAGAGCCGGTAGTGCATTTATTCAAACAGGAAGGTATTTAACGCTGGCTGGCTACGAACAATTGGACAGTATCAGAGTGACATCTGCCCTTAATAATTAGGACAAACGCTGTCTACTCATCCCGGTGGCTTTCCCTATCGCCACGCACTTTTATAATCTTCTACAAACCTTAAAAATTATTTTAATTTATCGAATCCATCAACCAGAACGGGAAGAAGCGCCGTGGATTTAAAAAAAAACCCAACAAACCCTCTAACAAGCCCGATAAGAGTCCTTTTGGGGAAGGTGTGAACGCGGTACTCGGGGTGCAAAAATCCCTTCCAGAGGGGTTTGAAATCAGATCGCTTCCTCGTTTTTAATTCCCACCTCCCCGGGCTTCCCGGGTTCGATTTGCCAAACCATCTCCAGTGCCACTTCCAGGACGACTCACGCTCACGCTGCCAGGCAATTCCTTTGACAGCTCACGGTTCCGTGCTCGCACCAAACCCCCCTCTTCCCTTCCGGACACTGGTTGGGCGATTTATTTGTCGGTAATCCTTAAAACCAACAAAACGGTTACGGGCAGAGGTGCAGATCGGGCGGCTGAACGGGGACGCAAGACAAGATAGCAATAAAAAAGTCAACAACGACTTCTTCTGTTCCCATTTCTCCTATCCACAAAGGAACCCGCAATATAAAGGACATTGAGCGCGTGGTGCAGGGAATGGAAAAGCGACTTCTCAGCCTTTCAATAGCGGAGAGCTCCATACAAAGACCGGATAAAAAGGCAGTACGCCTGGAAAGTGGCAAATCTGGAGGACTGTCATGATTGCGTGCGTTTTTTCTTTGCTTATGTTACCTTTATGCGTATTTATGCTTGGCAGGAAGTTCCGAGGTCCTGTCGGCACGGTGGAAAAAAAAAAACGCGTTCTGACAGGACAAGGCGAATGAACAAAAAAAAGGAAACAACAAAAAATGGGAAGAAAAGATTCTACACGGAACAGTAACATAAAAGCAAAGCCAGAGGTGCCCATCATTTGTCGTGCTAACGGGGCCTGTTCGGTGGCCAAAACAAGGGGGAAAAACGAACCACCGTAATGGGTGTACATGTAGCAAAGGGTCCGCAGTACCGTACTCCTTGCTTACAAGCCGCCGCCTGACACATCTGGGCCGACCAAACAATTTGTAATATTTTAGAAAAATAATATAATCTGGTATTTATCATTGACTTGCTACTCGATCACACCCGGAGGGGTGGTGTTGCGTAGGACGTTTTTTTTTTGTTGTCCTTTCTCGCCTTAGCCCACAGCTTCTGGCGGAAGATTCATCACCCGGCCGGTGTGAGGGCAGAATTTTGTGTCCTGCAGGGTCGATCCCGTTTTTTTTTTTTTTTTGGTGGGTTACGGGATAAGCAGTTGTTAAGCCTGTAGGTGTGGTACCTTCACCGGGCATACTTAACAACTCTGCCTCTCTGTGCCACCACCATAAAACCACCAGTACCGTGGTGCGTAAATGCATCATGGGCAGCTTATTTGGTATCAAAATGGGATGATTAAAACAATATCAAGAAATATGCCGAGCTGGTTATTTGTTAAAGTCGATGATTTCGATGTAATCCGACGAAAAAAATGTGTTTCACAAATGTTCACATTAGCAAATGTGTTAGCAGAAGCCACAGAAGAGTGTGATAATGATTTGAATGTTATTTTTAGTATTTATTCCTCAAACACATGATTTTTAAAATGATGTTTGTAAAAGTCTAGTGATTCTAATACAGTACAGCTTGTTCCAGTAAAATAGTTTCGCTTAGTAGTTTTATATATCTGAGTCTAAGGGGTAAGAGTGAACACTACTGCACTACTGGAAAGTCAATCACCCTGGAAAGTGTCGTCCAATTTCCCTAATTCACAAACCAACTCTTATAGTATTCCCTGTATATTATGTTAGCGAGCTGTATAGAACATATTCTAGACATTCGACCGATATTTATACAATAGCTAGTTGATTCTCGCCAGTAGACAAGTGGGACCACATTTACACCTGAAGTCTCTTTGGGACCTGAATTCTCTCTCTCGAATGACATTATTTATTATATAAAGAAGAATCAATTAGAAATTTTAATAACATCTTCGGATAAAATACCAATTATAATCTAAATTACAAAACAAAACAAAAATACCAAATTCCACAATTTGCCTCACTCAACATTCATTCCACGTGTTATTGGGTAAAGAGTAGAACCTGAAATGAGATGCCTCACTAAGATACTAAAAAAAAGATGTAGCTCTCGAAAAGAGCCTTTTTATAAGAGGCCTCTTACTAAAGAGTCTCTCATTAAAGAGAGGCATCTCACGATAGAATCTCATCAGAAAGAGCCTCTTTCAAAAGAAGTAGCTCACGGTTGGGCCTTTTGAAAGAGATAGCTCATGACTGAGTCAAAAGAGTCAGCTCTTGACTGAGCCAGTTCGGAAAGAGACTCACAATTGCGGCTCACAATTTGTTAAAAGAATCTTTTCTTCAGCGCTTCAAACCATTAACCATACGATCCTTTTTAGAGGCGGTCTAGTGGCATTAGATTATTGTTGACTTCTGAAACAAAACGAAGTTTATGTGACGCCATTATGTTGAAATACCCTGTTGTACCATATTTTTGCTTGTCCAAAGTTGTAAGTTATCAGAAAAATTATGAAAAGAAAAATATACCTGTACTTTTCCTCAGCATCGAAAGGTCATACTAGTGTCCGCAGCAAAAAAAAGTACATCTTCCATCGTATATGAATTACCACACTAATTGCCATCGATTCGGAGTCGATTTCAGTCCAGTGTTGTGCTCAACCGATGCAAAAACTCGCTTCAACTTCCCACCCTTCTCGGAACAAAGCATCAAATTATCCCAAAACATTTTAGTGTCGCCGGTGCGCCATACCCGTCCACGCATCCCGAACACCGGGGAAAAATGATCGATTATGTCTGCGACCGGACCGGACCGTTCCCGGCACGATTAGCGTAGCGCAATATAGATAATTTGCAAACTGCAAGTCTGATTGACGGGACGGCAGTTGTAGTGTAGTTGCAGTTTGCAGTTGCACCCACATCTTTGTACGGTGGGCCAATCGATGCTGCTACACTGCTGCTACTTCTGCTACTGATCTACTCGGCTTACGTTCGGCCACCGTAGCGATGAGACGTGTGCTTGTTGATGCTGATGATAATGATGATGATGATGGCAGGTGATGACGTAGACAACCTTTCCGCCAAAGCCGTTCCCGTTCCCGGCGGTGTGCATAGTTACGCGGCGCAACCGTGAGATGCATTTGAATTGAATGCAATTTTTGTGTCGACTGCAGTGTCACGCGCGCTCTACCCGGCGGCACACCGAATGCTGGGGACGATTTTTGCGAAACCGTCCACAATCAGAGGGTCGGCTGACCGAATATGGACAGATCGGAAGGACAGTACGTAGTGCCGATGCACATGTTTATGAACACATGCGATGAAGCGTATAAATGGCTTCTAAATGCTAATTACGCTATATAGCTGTTACCGGTGCAGTTGATTTGATTGGGAAGAAATCTCCATTTACGACGTAAGAAGGTTGCATAAAAATACGATGCTAATGGGTGGAAGACGTTACCTGTGAGTTATGAGCTGGTTGGTTGGCGCTTTTGGTTTATTATTTTTATTGAAGATATTTGCCACGTTGGTTCTTTTTTTCATAATAATTCCAAAGTTATCTTTAAAGATGTGAGTTTGTCCAAGCAAACCTTCACAATCTTTTCGTAAGCGCTACTGTATGCGATTCGATTTGAATAAAACGCACATACACCGGCAAGCGGACGAAGTAAAAGGTGACAGCTATGATCGATGGTCAGAACTCTGAATGTCATCATCAGTTGATGCGTTTTGGAACATCCGCAACATTTCCCGAACACGGTCATCCGGTTCGACCCACCTACTGGACGGTTTTCCCACCCGCCAATACAGGGCACAACAATGAGTAATTTCCGCCCGGGAGACACTTTAGCCACAACTGGTGCCACCGGGAACGAATGTCCTAAAAACCAATGTCCCGCACATCCCCGCCGAGTCGGAAAAACTCACAGCACCACTGTGAGCGTGAAAATCACGTAGGAAAAATTTTATAACAATTTAAAATTCGTTCGTACGTGAACCAAATATTTTATCATTATTTGCGTTGTCGTGCAATGTCGTGGGTGGAAAAACACTTTTCCACTTCCCTGCCCGGGGATGGGATAAAGGTCGTTGATGTTTCTATTAGCCACTCGGTGGACGGTCCAAGTGATGGTGATTGGGTTAGTGGTTTGTTTTTTTTTTGTTGCCTTTTTCGCTTCATAACTCTTTTCCCTTTTTTTGCCAATTGCATAATCATTTGCAATCTGAACGTCAGGTTTTTCCTCGCTTTTGGAAGAGCGCGTTTCTGCGTTATGTTGTTGTCGGACGGTGAATGAGAATGTCGACAACAGTGGCACATGGGCCTTTTTTTGTTGTTGCTCTTGACCACTACAGCAATCGTTCACCACGCCACGGGTAGAATGGTGCCTTACAGGTTGTGCCACGACCCTCCGGTATCGGCGAAGTTTCGGTCCCGGTGGCATGGTGGCACGGTGTGAACATAACTCCACCAACGAGGAATTGTCCGATGATGCAGGCGACACATCATTCAGCAGCATTATTGGACCGAGAAAAAAAGCCTACATACACACCTCACTCAACACATTCGGATCCGGACGGGAAGCTATGGAATTATTGTTGGACAGTAGACCAAAACAAAAAAATAGCGCCGGCAAAAGAAAACCACTCGAGAGAACATACGAATGACAACGAAAATAAAAGCTAAACGAAAAAACGAAATAACACAACAAACCAACGCCACCAAAACCGGACACAATGTGAGATGAAAATGTCACCACATACAACTGGACAACCTGATCGGTCTGTCGGATCGGTTGTTTAACGTGACGGGTGTGCGTGCACTTTTTTTTTCCTCCCGTTGCTATTCTATGTGTGTCCTCGCGCATTCCTTTTGCTGCCGATCGGCCAAACAATCAGCGTTCGGTTCGAAGTCACCTTTGGACGGTTGATGCGGTCGGGGTTTTGTTGTGCAACGATAATTACAACCGTGATCGTGTCTTACATGGTGCGAGTTCGAAACATTCGCGCAAGCATTTCTGACTCCGAACCATATGTTAGTTATGATTCATTGCATTGATGAAGTTGTTAGCGTTGATGCGGCATTCCGCTACTTCCAAGTGGCCACGGTGGCACAACGGCAAAAATGGCCAGTTAACAAACGAAGCGACACTGCTATCGATGAAACAAGGCGACAGCATGTAGCATTAATGATTGGAGCCATGTAACAAATGCTTTAAAATATGAAGAAACTGTGTACAAATGCCATTTATTACTTAATACTGTATTTCTACTCTTGTGAACCTTCTAAATCTTGGCCAGCAATATGACTTTCTTTCACTCTTCTAGACTTGTTTTATTTATTTGACTTCATTTTGGGTAGAAGTACAACCATTATCATATCGTAATAATTTATATTAAAATATACTTGCCGTATAAAACGCAGTTTTTTGAGAAAGATATCCATTAGTTTAAAGTGATCTCCAATGTTATAATCTGATATGATTCTAATTATCAAATTTTTACACCACTTTCAAAGTAACTTCAGATTAGCTCAATTTCTTCAGGTTTTCAAGGCCTGAAGAAAACGATTAGCTAATTACGAATTTAGTATTTCAAGACATGGAATCAGCCCATAATGACTGATCGAATTTCAAGTCCCACTAAATGTACTGTAAAACATTTCAAGATTTATCTCCAATTTTAGTCACCGTGTGGAGACACCAATTTGGTCATTTCTGACTCATTTTTAATGTTTAGTTAGAAAAGCATCGATTTAGTTCTTTTTTTTAGCAGTATAGTCGAACACTGCTACGGGGGAGCAGTCCCGGATGGGATTTTGGTCCCGGTCTGTCGTGTGAGAGAACAGCGCCAATACCACTACGCCACCGGGCTGTCTCATCGATGTAGTTCTTATTGGCCAATAAGTCTTGTCTCTACAAGCTTTTCTCAATAGCTTATTGCTTTATGGAGAGCTGGAGTGTTCATTTTATTAATAATATAAAACTGGAGAACATATCAAGTCATTTATTATTTTATTTCTATTTAAAAATTTCCAAAAAGCATGTTAAAGTGCACAATATCTTCTTGATGACGAGCATTAATCTGGAATTGTATGTTCGATGTACTTCACGAAATCTTTTTCCTTTGCCGAATATGATTGACTAATTCGTCTTAAACGTGATTACTGATGTTAGAATAACGAACACACGACCGTTTGATGGTAGAAAATCAAATCTCATAAATATGTTGACATTACTCACGAACCGGAAATAGGAGAAAACCGATTCAATTAACCCATACTAAACGCGGAACAGCTTAATGCGCACTGACATTTACGTCGGTTAGCATTATATCGCACTGGCAGCACCAAAACCATTGCCCAGTGCCTAATTCAATAATGAAGAAATCATTTCCACGTTGCAAAAACGCAAACAACGCTGAGCCGTTGGACGAGGGTCAGTTTGTCCGCCAGTCGTTGCCTAGACGGTTCCTGTGTGCGTTCTATTGGAAGGGTGATTTGTGATACAGTGGTACTGTTTCAATATCATTTTTGCTCCCATTTCCCGAGTTGATTTATTCGTACGTTGCTTAATTGGGCCCCAAGTGTCCAACTTGGCCGAAGGACACGGGTCCTCCTTTGGTGAGTGATTCCTTACTATTATCGTTATTAGCTACCCGGTACTGGAACCGTTTGTTCCGAGTTGCGCGCAAAAAAAACAGGATGAAGTTTTAACCTTTTCCAAGTGCTCTGCCAACAATTGTCACGGCGAAACTTAAATGCAGCAAAAAACAAACATCGCACATTACACGACAATCGATCGAGTGAGCATTCGATCGATCGCATCGGAGCGGCCACGCATCAAGGGTACAGTTTAAATGGTTCTCCTTCCCTTTTGGCTCGAGATAATTGAGCCCGGGCAACCTTCCCGTTATGGTGGGTGGGGTGGCTACCCGCTTCAAGTGAGCGAACGTAATTTACCATCGACTAAAAAGCCGATGAATTCCTTCGATTCGTGCCCGGGCAACATCTCCCCGATCCACGTGGAAAGGTGTCCAGAAGGACACACCGAACCAGGTGAACGGGTGTCGCAAAAACTTGCCCGAAAAACTTTTCCAGCGCTTTCCACACTATCATAATACGATAAATACGGAGCGTAAATAAATAAATTACTACTGGTAATAATCTCCGCTAATTTATTGGTGGCAATTATTCTTGACTTCTCCCGGGGTGCACAGCCCCGGTGCCCGGCCATTAATTTAGCACCCGGGTGTTGACGGGCAACCCGAACCCCTCGGGGGAAAAAACCCCCGTTCCCGCTGCCGCTCGGTACAAAAACCGTTCGACAGCCGAACCAGCACACAAAGCGGCAAAGCTCTACCGCAAACAGTTAAAGTCGATTTATTAACATAAAGCGGAAAAAAGCGTGTACGTATGTGTCTAATTACGGGCAGCTCTTAGGAACGGGCACAGTTTTGTACTCGCTTTTAAGCTCCCGTCCATTCCCGTATGTTGCTCTATTACGACCGAATGTCTGCGTACTGCCATCGTATACACACACGAACAGGCATGTCCTTCATCCTTCAGTCTAGTTGATCGGATAATTGAGGCAAGCCGTAAACCGTATGGTATTGGGCATGAGTTAGAGCTAGTGATTTTGATTTAGTGACAGCTGTTACCACATTCGGTTCAAAACCTACCGAGCCCCGAGCATTAGACGACAGTAGCTCAGGGAAAATGTATTCCGATTTACTTGCAGTTTTCGTACGAGAGTAACATTAAGTTAAGCTCCAAGCAACTCCAAGTGTTTGAAGGTTGTTTTCGGTAATATATTATTCAAATATCTGCTATAATTTTTTACTTTCGTGAGATTAAATGCAGTAAGACGTAGTATGTCTTATTTGAAATTTCAGAAAAACCAGAAAATAATATTATTCAGGATTTTGTTTTCTCTGCTATAAAACAATCGTTTATGAAGCTATAATTCAAAATTATTACTCTTCTTTTTAGTACCCATCTTTGAATAATATTTTCTGTAGTTCGTATCATTAAGCACAATAGTTACTATCTCATAATTTTTACACCTCATAAACCCTTACCCGACGAAAGTTTCTCCCCGGATGAGAATCATTCATTCTAAAATAACCACAATAATATTTCCATCCGCCCAACAACAACAAACATAAAACAACCCTTTAACAACACTTATCCTCAAACTTCCGGGTTTTTTTACGTTACAAGATAAAAAACTGCACGGGAAAGGCTTTATTACTTTCACCCTGCTGCGCACTCCCAAAAGCAGCAAATCCTGCACGCACAATTTCCGAAAAGTCTTAACAGCGGCGTAGCGGTCATTTCGAGGTTCGGCCAACCGTGACGAAGTGTGACCGAATGTTAGGTCCAAAAACCAGTAAGATCGGCACAGCAAACGAACTCGCCACACTTGAAACTTCAAAAACCCACTCCCGGGAAGGGTGGAAGAGAGCAAAAAAAAAACCCCCCCACGGACGAAAATCCCATTTAACGCTTAACGCATCACTTTTATTCAATTTCTAACAAACCCACCCACCCACACAGCTGTGTCCACTGTTGGGCATCACACAGTGAAATTGCGGAAGTTGGACGTTGATGCGCCAATGATCAGCATGATACTGATAGAGGGAAGTTTTTTTTCTCGTTGTTGCTCCTTTCGGTCTTCAAAGAAGTATTGTATCTACTTCACCCAGAAGCCCGAGGGATAAACCCGAGGGTGTTAAGGATACTCTGAATGAAAAAAAAAACACCAAAAACGTTACCGAGCGGATGTACATTTTGAAACGGCGATAGAAAGCCGAGAATAAAAAAAACTCTAATCCGCCAAAAAAAAACGACACCGTCTCAAGATGTTGTGCACTTTTGGCTTAGCAGCAGTTCGAAAGCTTGACGCTTGACTTCCATTTTAATATCCTTTCGCGCTGAAGTGGGAAAATTGGGTGACAGATTCGCTCCGTTTTTGTCACAGCATGTACATCCAAGGCACACAAAAAAAAGGAATTCTTTACGGCCAAGCTGTTTAAATTCAATCACAGCAAAATACCTTTCCCATGAACAGGAAGGGTGAACAAAACACAGGACAGGGAAAAAACTGCAAATGAACAATAAAGCAGCTAAACAGAATTTCATTAAGTGAATTGAAGTGACAAAATTGCATGCCTCCTGTTATCTTCGTTTCTGTTTGATCTTGGATCTTTTAAAAGGCAACAATTTAATTAACAATCAATATTATACTATATATTGTATATTACAGCTTCAAATACATTTTCCAACAAATACTGTCCCATCACTGCTCATCCGTCCATTCCGAACCGAATGTTATTACAACTGACCAGAGATTTCAATTAAAAGTTAATCATCTCTTTTTAATTTGCCACCTCACCTCACCAACGCGTCCACAAAACGCGTGTGTTTTGCTTTTTTTTTATAAAACTCTCAATAAACCCCTTCACCAATTGGTTCATCTTCCGGAAGCACATTAGTTCGAACTGTCCACAACCTATCCGGGACTGTGGGCGGTATTCTAACGGGCGGGGAAATCAAAAAATCATAAACACTCGGTCCAAGCGGACACATCACTACACGCATCCAATTTACAGACTGAACCGACCGCAAATGCCCAGCCGGTTTTTCCGGGGCAGCGGACTTCATCGAGTTAGCCCGGCGAGCGCATGTGGTCAGCATGTTTTCTGCGGTCAATTTTTCCATTTTCCACTGTTTCTGTCACCAATGCTAATGAGAAATTTGTGATTTTATTTTTTTTGTTTTTGCAAATTCCTAATCCCAGCTGGGGGTTTGGTCCAGCCTGTACGAACTAGCAATGGTACTGTCAGTTGATGCTATCCCGCTGATAGAGTCATCATAAAAATATACTTTTACTGCTCGGATAAACTCATCGTTGAAATAATTTACATCATGGTGTCGTAAACTTGTGTCCGATACTTTGCACCACAAGACCACAAATTACTAGTTTCGGAAACGAACGAAGTATCACATCACGTGCTGAGTTTTCTTGTTTTCCGGCCCACATGGAACGTGATGGTGAGATGTTCCAAGTGTTGGAATATGTCACTTGTGAAAAACCACTAGAACCACTACACACCTTTTGTGATGCCTTTTTTGCTCTCTTCCTGCTGTTGGAGTTCAGTTTTGGGTGCAAAAAATTATTACTATGCAAGAGCAGTAAGAGCTGAAGGACATCACCAACACGAGAGAACACCTTTTCGAAAAACTTACACCCAACAGAAAGACATCTACCCTATCCTGATGGACAGCGTTTTGGGGAGAAGATGGGAAAAATAAACTAATGCCCAAAGGGAAGTTGGCCAGCTGTTGAGAAGATTGTCATTTTCTGCAACATTACACACTATTACACTCAGTGCTGAGGAATTGGAAAGGGAAGCATTCATCCAGCAAACTGGAATTGCAGTCAAATTCCATTACCGATGCAGCAACATCATAACACGAACACGATTGCATTACTATCATATTTCCGCAGTGATTGCAGTGCAACGATATGCTCACTGTACTCCGCTTAACAATGTTTATCCTCAACGCACTCCTCATTTTCCATTCGCCAGGTATTGGGCCACCGAAGAAATCGTTCGTCGGCACACCACCACCAAATGCGTGTCCCATCTGTGGCGTTCAGCTCGCACCAAGTGACCTGGAGACCCACTTCTCGGCGGAACTGTCGCGGCTTACCAAGATGACAACGCACGCGGAACGGATTGAGCTGCGGCGGACGCTCAGTGTCGATCTCCACACCGTGCAAAACAATCTGCAGGGTCGAACGAGTCGTTGGGAGGTAAGACAGAGAAAGAGAGAGATGGTAATAAACCACTGAAAAATGCCACCGGATATACGACGACACTATCCCGGTGATGAGATTTTAAATTGGATATCAGCGAATGTACGGACCCATTTTTTTGACGCCGCATTCCAATTTCCCTCCATTTAGACGTTCAAAAATATTCGCAACAAGCGGCAGGATCGGTTACGCGGCAAGCTGCGGAAGCGAAAGTTTGACGGTGAGGATGGTTTTGGATTGCAGCTGACAAACATCAACTGCCAATCGTGCCCGGTGTGCCATGGCAGGTTGCAGCGAACGCAGGAGGAAATAGCGCAGCACATTGAGGAATGCGTCCGAAAGGTTTGTTGCACACTTGAAGTCAATCCATTCCCTTTTGGGTCAATCCGGAGTTCTGAGATGTTAATGTACCTCTGGTTACGGTAGGAACGCGAAACAATCACAACCTGTCTGACCCTCAGTTCAAAACCCATTCCTAACCACGTCTCACCTAGACTTTCACTGCTCTTTATCCTATTCTCAAGCAACAGCATCAGCATCAACATCAGCAGTCGCAACAGCAGCAGCAGCAGCAGCAACAGCAGCAATCGTCACAACAGCAAACATCACAACCCGCCAATCAACCATCACCGCAGGACGAAGACGAAACGGTCGACGTGGAAAGTTACGGCGATGAAACGTCCAACGGGGCGATCAACATGTCGTCGAACGTGATACATCACACCAACGCGACCAGCATGCTTCATCACCCAAACAGCGCCACCAACATCAGCAACAACAACAACAACACTATCATCAAACCAGACAACCCAGCCCTAACGAAGTTGCCCCTGGAGGAGAGTGCCATCAGTTCGCTCAGCTCGATCGTACCCCACTGGGACAGGAAGGCCCGGCTAACCATCCCCCTGAACTGTAAACCTACCATCGGAGATGAAACACGACCGTGGACAACGGTGGTGAAGCCCCGGATGTTGGGCCCATTCGAGGGAGCCGGCCCTGGTGCAGTGTCACAAGCCTCCAATATTCCAGCCAACGATCACTCGATCACCCGCGTTACTCCGACCAGTAGCGATCAGCGCATCGATGTCGACTACGATCAGGAGCATGACCATAGCCAGGACATGGTCACCGATAACGACGAGGAAGTGATCGTCGACAACACGGACGACGAGGACTGCATGAAGCGACCCCGACCAGGACAACTGACGCAGCTTAACGGGCACGGTCCACCGGTCGTTAACGGACTCGGAGATAAGAATAGGTAAGTTCAACTAGAGATGAGAATAACTACTCTTTCCCTTATTGGGATTTAAATCTTTTAACAACTCTTTCGAGAGTTGTTTCAATTAATCCCACTCTGAGGGAGTTGTAAGATGCCACAGAGATTCGAATCCCAAAGAGTTGAAACACCTCTTCTGCGATTTACATCTCAAAGAGATGTTAACACTCTTTGGAATTCAAACTCTCGAAAGAGTTGTTAACGATCTTTGGGATTTAAATCGCAGAAGAGGTGTTTCAACTCTTTGGGACTTAATTCGCGAAAGAGTCGTTATGTCACATTATCATAAGTTTATTCAATTCATTCTTTCGAAAGATTTAAATCTCTTTTTCACTATTACTCTTTTGGTAATGGCCACCGAAAACAAATCGCGCTCCCTCCCAACAGCACCGAGGAAGCAACCTCGTCCGTTGAGATCGATTCTGCCACGGATTCGATGCCGTCGCGGACTGCCGGTACGACCCCCAACTCGGACTCGTACGTCAGCACCTCGGAGTCAGCGGAACCGTCCTCCAAGGCGCAGGTCCTGGAAGAGCTTAAAGCCCGGATACGGGAACTGGAGGGTTCGCCGCACTACAAGTGTTTCATATGTAAGGTTAGCTTGGACGAAATGTTTCTACGCACGCTTGACACCTTCCTAACCCTCTTAATTTTGCTTTCTCTATCTTTTGTTTTGCTAAACAGGAAAAATGTAAAACATTAATCATATCGAAAATCTGTGGCCACTATCTCTGCGAGGAGTGTTGGATAACGGAATCGGTAGGTGATCTGAAGCGGTTTAGTCAACGTTAGCTCGCATTCCTCATGCAAAATTATCCCTCTTTTTTTTGCTCTCCCTACAGGAATCGTCCAAATCTTGTCCCCGGTGCAAGATCATTACAGCGAATTCTGATTTTAGAAAAATTCATGCTTAAAACAGGCGCTAGTAGAACTTTTATTTATTAGATAACATATTAGTGTATTTATTGCTATTATTATCGCATCGGACCCTGGTCACACGATCAGCCCGAGCCCATTGTTTTCGTAACCCATCGAACCAAAACCAAGCACAGCAGCAGTGAAGCTATCCATAATCGAAAGGGAACAGAAACGAATATTAAAAATTGAAACGTTCTAGCCTGCTGAAAGCCGTCGCGTCGCATCACTCCTTTGTACAGTACGGGCGCTGCTGAAGGAAGTGGCAGTGGATGAGAAGTTGTTAGAAAACGCTACGTCGTGACGAATGAAATGTGTTTCGAATGCATGTGCAATAGATGTTCTCCCTCCCATCTTTCTCCAAAAACCCCCTCACACAAGATCCGTCCCACTCCACTCTAATTCCTGTGCTACGGGAAGACGTGATGTCTTTCTATGACTCCGATCGAAACCCATCCTCTTGTACTATGCGATTAAGCTACATGCAATCTTTCCTCGTGTGCCGAGGACAACTGTGAATTGTCTGCAAAAACAAAACGTGTCGACGTTATTCCTTTTAATCGAATCGTTGTTATAGAAAACAATAAAAAGAACCCTTATCTGCTTTCCCATTTAAAGTGCGATGCGCGTCAACATTTCATTGTGTTTGGGGAAAGAAATTGTACTTGTATTGTAAATTGTAGAAAGAAAATATGTAAAAAGGTATGTTTATCAGTGAATGAAAACTTGGTAACAAACTTGTTTGATGAAATTTCCTTACAACGTTTTTTTCTATTCATTTGTCATTAAGCTCTCTAACTCACAAAATTTTAATCACTGAGAGTACGTTCTTCGGAGGAAGTTAAATAAAAATGCTGGAAATCCATCTCCCTCAAAGAACCATATTAAGAGTTAACTCTTAATTTTAGTTCATTCCCGGTGTTTTAATTTCTATCATTATTTCTTTGGAATCCTTTGTATGCATCTGAGGTTTTCACATCCTCGGAGGACATATATAACTCGCCACCGATTATATTTGAATATGTCCTTCAAAATTCATTCCAGTTCCCATATCCCAGAGTTGAGGATACAGACGTAATGAGCGACGCTTATATAACCATCTTTGAAAGGATTGAGATGTTATTGTATATCTGAGGGGCGTTTCGAAGAAGCCTACCATGAGTCTGACCAACACCAATAGCCAGATCTATACATTGATTGAAATTTGCTAATGTTTTGTCGATTTTAGGCCCTAGATAAAGAATGTGTTATTAGATATTCTATTCGCTCTGATATGGAGCTCCGGTTATCTAATTTATCTTCAAAGGGAAAATCGAATGGTTTGTCGGCAAGAGGCACGAGCGGCCATTTACTCAGTCTGCCGTTTAGTCCACTACTTCTTGTAAACTTGGAACTCCTTCCAAGACCGTAGTCCTTTGCGTTCCAGTAGTAGCCATACCATTGTAAGAAGAATTACTTTCCCCGCTCAATTTAGCTGTAGATAGAGATTGGATAATTGTCTTCCTGATCGTTATCTCAATAGAGTAAGATCGTTGAATGCACCCATCATCCGACAAGAATTGGGTCCCGTAGATCACGGATTATTGGCGTTTCACTGTACTAATTACCATTACGAATTTGGCGGCCATGTCCAGAAGAAGTAGCATATTTACTATCTCTCTAAAAAGTCACTGCCTCTTTAGAATAAAATACTAATTAGAATACTAAAAATAAGTTCTTTTCATACAGTAACTAGACATGTTTTGTGAAATTAAGACATTCTATTAACCTAAATAAATCTACGTAATAACAGAAAACGCCTTATTTAATAAATTCGATGGCAATCTGAAAAAAGGGGGGAATTGTGGGTCATAATGCCTTATAGATTCCTAATAGCAGATTTATGACATTAAAAGGAATCCTTCAGAATGCCGATAAAATGTGTCGTCGTATTTCGAACGTTTCAATTTCAAAATATCAATAAAGTGACGACACTGGGATCAACGAATGTATCACAGATTCAGCGCTATTCTTCATTCGCTCTCCACGCATTACAAACGGCTTACCTTCGATCGGCTTAAGCTGTCACCAAATCAGGAAATAAAAACCCAGTAGCAGGTATCAATAAACTCGCAACAATTTTACAACGTTTCAATTCACACTCCTGCTAATCCGTACGATTGCCAGCGTATCGTGCCCCCCAATATAACGCGACGTTTCTCTGCCTTCGCAGACATTCAAGGTTCATTTAAGGAATTATTTTGTCCCCAGGAATGGCGATTTCGCTCGAAAAATTCTTTTCCAACAAATCAAACCACCAGTCAGGCGATATGTTATTCCACTGTTTTTTCCTCGATCTGAAGTCAGTTTGCGAACAAAACATTTTCATCATCTTCATCTCACGGTCGAGCGAACCTTCGAAAGGCATCGATTCCGTTCGGCTAGCGGCGATGGGACACGTTTCGTCGACGGCTTATGAATGAATTTGTAAAGCAAATTATAGAATCAATAAAAATATTACCTCAATATGATCTTCAATACTGGTAGCTGCTGTTGACTGTAGCGCTCCGGGATCGTCTGTCCGGACTGTACCGTCCCGTACGAAAGGACGCGGGAAGACAATCGCCACAAACAACCTTTTAGAGCTCCGGCGATCGGGTTCGAAAAAAAGATGATTTTACAATCCTTCCAATCGACCGCTCCCGCCGTTACGCCGCCGGTACTGTCCCAGGTGTACAGTCGGATTCCATTGAACCTTGCCTGCATTGGAGGGTTCATTTAGCAGAGAATCGCTTGAGCATTACAGTGCCAAACAATGTGTATGCTCAGAAATGCTTACTTGTTGCTTAAGGGAAATTTGTTAATTTTTTTTTGCAGTAAGAACTCTATTTTAGAATTGTTTAAAGTGTTAGTAACTATTCTGTGGGAAGAATCTTTACACTCCTAAAATTAAAAAAAAAAACATATTAAAAATGGAAAACGGCCGTCATACATGAACAAAAAAATGCAAAAAGCATTAATTAACGTAAATTTTGACAGAATATTTCATATCAACAAAACAATATTATTCGAAAAAAAAAAGATCTTGGATAGGTTTCGTTTCGTATGGTATATCTGAACAACTTTCTGAATTTGATAGAACAATGTGTTCGTGTGAATAAATTTGGATTTCCATGAATAGCTAATATAACATACTAATGAAAAGAATTATGTCTCGTGAGCTATATGACTGTTTCATGAAACATACAACTCATGAGTTGAATAATTATTTTATGTGTGAATTGATCCGCAAAGAGTCATATCACACTTTCATTGGTGAGTTACTCAACGAACCAATATCTGGTTAGATTAGGGCTGAAATCAAAAGACTACAAAAATCTAAATAACCCAAAGAAAAAGAATAAATGCACGATCATCATTTTAAATACTCACGGATATCTCTTGAAAGTGCTCAGTTTAAGATTTAATTCTTTCGTGCAAATCATTAGCTCGAAGTCATTCTAGAGTGAGTAAGTGTGTGAGTAAAACAGAACTGAAACCTCGTTATCATTCTGAATCATTTTGAATAATTTTGTCCTGATTGTGCCTATAACGTTGAATTACGGTAAAATATATAAAACATTGATTTATTCAACTTCTACCGGATTGGAGATTTTTTGTACAAAGCTTCTAAATTATAGCGACTGTTAAAGTATCATATGTAACCTTTTTTTCAGCCCGCACTGTTGCCCAAACCAAGGCAACAGCCGACGGACAGGTCCCAGCAGGGCATCCATTTCACACGCGTCTAAAACCGAACAAAAACAACATGCTGTCGAGGCTCATAGCTACCGCTATGCTACGGCCGTTGTTTTTATTGTGACCCACACCCCCGTCCACACTGCACTGTGGGCACTTTGGAAACATCTTAATCCATTTCACATCTCAAATATTTGCTTCTTGTCTGCCGGCTACCGCCGGGCTCTGTGTGATCTTCCGTATGTCCGCCGACGTCCGGCAAAGCGAGCGGGAACGATCCGACTCCATGCGGTCGATAAATAAATCCATCAAGAACTATTAACTAAAAAGCTCATAAAAAGGTGTTAATTTTTTAATGAATTCTATTCATCATCGGATTCCCCGTGGTACACGGGGACGCACATCACATACGCACATTACGGACGGAAGAGAGGAAATGCAAACTTTCGATGCGTTTTGTTGATGGGTACAAAACACTTTAGTGAAGGCACAGGAACACACAGGGAAAGGGCTTCCTCTATAGAGAGGAAAAATGTACCAGCACAACCTTAAAGATAAATTGCCCGCAAAAACCGACAATCGGTACCGCTGGGTCGGTTTTAATTTCCGCTCCCAAACAGTGTGAAAGGGATGGTGTGTGTGTGTGAGTGCAAATGGTTTCGGTTCCGGTTTAGTCCCATTAGTTGCTTCTAATTACTCCGCCAACTCCGGCATTACAACCAGCAATAGTTTCGGGTGCCAAGTTTTTCGTTAAACATTTACATATCTCCATCCTTCGTGGTAGTAAATAGTAGTACCAGTACTTCCATTTTGTGTCCTCAAAACGACACATTTCCGAGCGTGTCATTGTGTTTGATTTACGGTACGCACTTAATTATTCCATCAGTCAAGTGTTACACCATTTGTTGACGTATCTTGAGCAGCCAAAATATCACTCTCGATTTAACTAATTTATTTCATTTCCACACGGCACTGAACTTGACGGTTGTTTGCACTCCCTAACTGCCAAATTGAGATGGTAAAATGAGTGGCCCGAGTAAACGGTTCCACCGTAAGGTATGCGAACGATCAAATCTAATTTCCCCTTCCCATATTGAAAGGGGTGACAACATGGTTTGGAAAATGATTCCCCGATCTCCATGTCGGGTCCGGGACACATGATACTGCTTCAAAGGAACTCGCAAGCTTTGCACCACGATCGGGGCAAAGAAAACGGTGTATGGAGGGAAATTTATTTACATTACCCATTTTCCACTCGGCGAACCGTTCCTTTTGGCGTTCCGACCGCACCAGCGAGGGGCACTGATCGCCCGCGGTCCCGATCAGGGGGTGTCCAATAAAATCTCAAGACAAAGCGCAAAAGGCACACACATTTTTCCGAACCGGCTTCGGGATGTTTACAACCCCGTGCACGGGTGAACGGAAGCAGCAGAGATACGCCACAGGAAATGGATCATTGTTGTTTCGCTAAAAAGAACAATAAATACGCGTTTGATCAGGCGGGTATGTAGAATGGAACAACAGCAAAAAAAACACCACCCGTTCCGGTTCCGGTTCGGGGTTTTTGTGGCTTTTGTGTAGGTCGCTTGTTAAAAGGTTTCCGGAACCGCATACACCGATGGCATTTTTATTGCAACCTAATGTATCACTCTAGCCGTCGTAAAGCTGTAAAGCTTTTACGGAACAGTTTAAGGATTGCTGCACAATAGCAACGGAGTTATTATTTTCGGTAGAAAGCTGTGAAGAATTGAAGATCCTGCGCTCAGCAAGAAGCAGCGATCCATCGCTGTAAATCACTCAAACGGTCGGGTGCAGGCGAAAATCTATTAAAATATCTGCCTTCCAATTACACCACCTTTCGATTGGCCGATAATTGTGCATAATGGAGCAAATGAAGTGATTTATAAGTGCATTTCTTTTTCGCGCTATCGTACGACCTCATTCACGCCCCTACGACCGACGCTGTACTTGCGTACTTACGCGCGCAGTCCTCTTTCGAATTGGTAGTACAGTCTTCGGCTGTTGGTAGTAAATAAATTCTTCCGGTTTTTCTCTCGTCCCATCGGACACGGGAGACGTTTAATCGAAATAGGGAACTATCGTCTCTAGCAGACAGCGCTGGACTTTTCTCTTTCCCAGCCTTTATCACCTCACCTCAGCTGATCTCCCGAAGCGGTGGCAACCATGTTATACAGCCGGTTGGAAATAATCGAGCAGCAATAAATAACCGTACGCTAAAATATTCATTGGCTCTAATTTAAGAGTAATTTATTGATTATTCAAAATGATTCTCATTGATTCTTCGCGCACCGGATTCCAGCCCGGCACCGTAACGAATTGTGCTGCGGCACGAAGGATAAGCAGACCCGGTCGATTGCCTTCTACGGTAAACTATCCGATCAGATGCAACGGTGTTCTATTTAGCAGGCGAGTGTACTCCGGGACATGCTTAGGATAATAAACAACGCACAAACGCAAGGGGGATGCTGCGTTTCGAGTGTTCACATTGAATCGCGTAGGTAATAAAAATGCAATTTAAGAAATAGTTTGTGAAGATGCGTAACTGATGACACTATTAATGCATAATAACGGGAGCAATAGTAAGTTAAAGGTAAATATGTAGCAAATTAAAAACGCTAATAGCAATTCTTCACAAAATTAAATAAATTAACACAAAATTATTATTAAAACAATCTTTCAGTTCTTGTCAAACTCTGCCCAATAAGAAAAAGTTTAATAAAATAATACAATATAAAACAAAGTAGCGGAAGTTTTGAAGATGTATAATGGTTTAAAGCTATGGTGACTTTAGATGAAAAAAATCCAAATAAATTTTCAATTATTGAGGGAGAGCCAGTCCCTCAATACGGAGAAACAGATCGGATGGGATTCGATTCCAATTTTAAGAGAGGAATTATTGTATAAATGTTATCTCGAGTATAGACCAATGTTGACGATGTCTTCGGATGATTTGTTCCTTTTTGTCCAACTAAAATTTGGAAAAGAAAGAAAAATTCCTGTTCCCGGTGCATTGATCTTCGAAGTGCAGAATAACTTTGATGGAGATTTCGTCCTCCGTTTGAGAAGGAGTCCCAGATATTCTGCTTTGCATGTTGGCTTGATGAGCTTCCATGTTTTACGAGGCCCTTCGAGGCCCCTTAAAACCGCTCGAAAAATCGTTTCACACAAAAATACAGTTTCCGATATTTTCAACGTTTTCTTAAACTGCTTGGAGTCTTTCGAAGTCTTTTTCAGACATAAAGTAGAATGAAAATTTGAACTTCACCAATCACGCAGAATCTAGCAGTCTGAAATCTTAGTGGTGATAAATAAATGTTGCACGGAACGAAGTCCATTTGATCAGCTAGTAGGTATATAAATATAAAAAATATAGGCATATAAAAATATCACCCACTCTGAACACAAACCATGTCATTCAGTTCATTTATGTTGCAAATTTTAAAACTTACTTCCGTAAGCGAGCATTTCATCGTTTTGCCATTTTTAGAAACAAAAACAAGGAAAAAAATCGCGCTAAAACTAAACGTAAATCGACCAAACATTCCAATCGTGACCTACACCGTGTAAAACAGTTTTTCCACGCCACTCATCCATCGCAATGGCATAAATCATTTAATCTTGTTTTTCGTTGTCAATTCGCCACGGCCACAGACGACGTAAAAGCATCAACTGACGTGACACATTTCATTCGCGCAGTGCGAACCGGACACAACCGGTGTCCACAGTTTGTCATCTGCCCGGTTTTTCCCTTGGCAGATCAGCACGGTACCGACCACGCCCCAAGACAATGGTAGTAATTTGGCTAAAAGCATTTCATTAACCCTCATCCCGTGTCCCGTGTGGAGGTGATCCAAACTGACAAGATCCATTGCACCACAGAGTCACAGAGGGACACTTGGAGCATTGTTTGGCAGGTTCGGCCCGGTGTGCCCGGAGTGGAAAACAACAGCGCTACATGCATTCTTTGTTTGGTAAGGCTGGTGTGCGCTTAAAAAAAGGGCGCGTCTCGATCGTAATTGCCCGATTAATCACCATTACACCTTCAATAAGTCGTGAGATTTAATAAGTCAACTATATATCGCTATTGTTTCTTAGACGGCACCCCTTATCCGGGTGTAATGGCAACGAGTATCGAACGCAACCACGATTGCGGAAGCTCAGGAGCAAGAAATTATCTGTGAATATTATTATTGTTTCTAAAGCAGATGGTGAGAATGCATGTAGAGCGAGGATAGCAGACGAGAGTTGTCCAAGCATGGACAGAATTAATTGAAAGTTTGACAAAACTAGCGAATATCCTATTAGTTTTATAAGCTAAGGAAGAAATTTCTAAATGTATTTAAATTAAATGAATTAAATAAATATAATCTACTCCTTGGTAAGACACAAATTTGTTATTTACCCACTATCCTGTAACACAGCATCTTACAGCCTCAAACAGTCGCCGAAAACCCCTTTTAAGGACAACCGCGATTCCGACGATTTCTGTGCGACGGCAATCGCGCGAAACACCGTCGTCCGTGGTATGCAGTGGTGTACGTGTAAATTCACTCCTACCATAATTTCCCTATCCTCTCCCTTTCCCCAGTGCCTCCCGTCCGCAGGTATTCAAAAACAATAAAAGCGAAGAAATTTTAATATTCAATTTATTCATTGCTTTTATTGTGCCAAATCGCGAACACCCGTCCCGCTGGGGCGCAAACACGCGGCACGAAGGTACAGAGCACTTTCGTCCGGTTCTGCGGTGCATTTGGGTTCAGCATCTTCACGAGGTGTGTTCCGGAGGTTTTAAAAGAAAAAAGAAGTGCGAAGTTTGTCGGATTTTCGCTCTCTGCGCTGATGCCCTTCCGTCAACGATTGGCGAATGCGGTGCGAAACATTTGCCACCGGTTACTGTATCGATTTAGTGGCGTTCTTTCTCTCTTTTACATGCACAGTTGTGAGGGGAGATTGTATTGAAATTGCCTTTAAGAGAACAAACAGTGGTTCACTCGTAAATCCGGACACCGGAAATAAATGTTTAGCCACAACATCAGTATCCGGCAACCGGCATGGCCTGAATCGAATTGAAGTTTGACAAAGGAGAAGAAATGAAGATTGAGAGTTCTAGTGTCCAACAGATCTTCAGTTTACGCGACACAAACGTTGATGATCTTCGGGGCCCTCAGAGGAAGAAATCTAAAGCATCCAGGTCAGTTTCCACGCCGAATTCTGAATCGAGGAATTAAGTGTCAGCTTGGTACGTGGTCAGATTATTTCTATTTTAAATGCGCCACTACTTTGAATGGATATTAATAATACTCTTTCATTCAACAATACGATCAAACATCAGTTCTCGATCCTCACATATGGACGAAGGAGTGAAAAAAGTGTTACTTTGTTTGTGTCAAACTGAACTGAACTGAACGAGCTGTTAAGTTTTCGATAAGTAGCAATGAGCCGCAATTGAATGGTTTCAATCCACTCTGACGACGGTTGGGTAACTGTTCAGGCGTCAACACGTCCCATTCTTGTTTGAGTCGTCTAACTAATGACTTAGGAAGTGTTTCAATAACTTCTGGACAATTGTAAAAAAGCATTCCACTTTCTTATTAGCAGCTACATCAAATATAGCCGATTCTTGCCTATTACTGGATCGTATTTATAATCGCTTTCTGCCAAGAGACGTCGGCCTTTCTGGGATGTAGACATCAACGCTATCAGTGGTGATGCGGACGACTAGAAAAGCCTTTACTGACTAGGTTTTTCGATAGCACTGTAACAGCAAGACCAACACACAGCACCTAGGAGGGTGTCTAAACCCTTGCATCTTAGTACATCAAAGCTTGTAGGGCTTGTCTTTTTAGGAATTCCTTCATTACTCTATCACAAACAAGTAATACCAATGGGCTAAGCTGCTTGTTACATCTTTTGGAGATCCGTAATTGTTTTTAAACAATTGGATATTATTCCTACAAGTATTAAAGAAATGATTAGTTCCTAATATTGGAACTTAAAACTTTCTTAATTTTTTTACACTTTTAACCACAATTACAAACCTATTTCTTCGTGTCCGAGTTCGCGTGTGCACCACTGTCTGTACTACTAAAGATCCACCACTAGGCCAGTATATTGCACACACAACTTCAACCGTCTTGTTTGATTGAATCTTTAATATTGTCAATAAGTTTGATTGTGGAACTGTACAACAATTTCAATCTAAATAAAACGCCGGTAACAATCGAACTACAAAACTTTCCTACGATCAAAAAATTTAAAAACACAAACTCCAGCAGCATTTCGGTGGATTCGGTACTCACGTACACACACCCAGAGCACAGCATGCGACGCAATGTCTAGCAACGGCAACACCGGCGGAAATATCCCTTTCTTCTCCCTTTCTCCTCCACAACCAACTTCCTCCTTCCTCACGCTAAACAAACACCAAAACCCCATACGGTGGTACATATGTTTTCCAACACTTTACGTGTCTTGCGCAACAGTGGAGCAAGTTTCTTCCAGTTTCCCCATACGTTCGCGCGCGCGCGCGTCTACGAATACCCGGAACCGTTTAGGGGGAAAAAAAACAAACTTTTCCCCCCTTTATGTCAACCGGGTGACAGTGGGGGGACGCGATCGAGCGAGGAAAATATTTTGCCAATGCAATATTTATACACGTTTATATATTGTCGAATGAATGAATCCATTCAATGCAAATTATATTGTTACTGCAAAGATGACCGGGATCGGGCATCGGCCGTGTTGCTAGGCCAATAAGTTTTTCGTTGGCAAACGGGAGTGGAAAAGGAGGAAGGAAGAGAAGGGAATAGGATGAGACCTCTTTGCATTTTGCGGTAAATGCAGCAGCGTTCACCGGTCGACGTTGCACACACGTGCAGCGGTGTGCGACTGCAACACGACCGTCACAGGGTGACGTTGAATATTTGCCATCTTTACGGCAATCACAGACAGACGGGATGGAGGAGCGTGGGGGGGTTTATAGTTAATCACAACGGCAAACAACATACATCTCGCAACGAAACGACACCGGGCAGTTCATGACTTCGATTCCGGCTCATCTGTCCGGCATTAGATATATACGCGCATCGCTTCAACATTATCTTTGCACTCGCAATTAAATACCAAAACAACGGGGAAAGAAACAGGTGTTCTTTACCGGGAATGTTTTCCGAATCTTTTCCAAATACCCTTCAAATATATTGCTTAATTTCGTGGTGCTTTCATTCCGGAATATTTTTTTGCTTTTTTTCTGCAAGACAAGACATTTTTTTAAATGTTTGTTTTCCCCAATCTTTACACCGGATACACGCTTGACACAGTGAGACAAGCGCTTAATTAATTTCCACCTTCCGTTTTCGGTGGAAAACACTTTGCTTTCCTCCTCGTTTTCTTTTTTTCGTCGTAGAAAGAAACCGATATCCGGTCCGGAGGGTGTCGTTGGATGGACAGAACGAACAAAAAAAAACCTTTTTGCACCACTCGTGAAGAAAAGCGTCGAATTCTTCGCCTCCATCCTGCGTGCCCTGTTCGGAATGTTTCCACCGGGGTGGCTTATTAAATATACCTTTTTTTCACGCCATTTTCCATCCTTTGGATTTTAGTGTTTTTTTTTTTCAATTTTACAGCGGTGGCGGAAAACCACACCGAAGGATGGGAGCAACACGGCTCGGACGGATTTAAACTTGTCACATAATTTAATTAACGAACAGTAGAAACAACTTGAAATTTTCTGTTTTTTCTGTGTGTTTTGTTTCTTTGATAATCACAAAAAACGGAAGATGAAAACCGTGGTGTGCGATTGGGAGAGAAAGTAATTAAATGATAAGATGCTCGTTGGTATAAGTGCACGAGAGTGTCTCTTGAATAGTTTCAGACATTGGAAATGTTGTAAAAAACGCATTAATTCTGCAAAGGAAAAGAATATTTTAAATCAAATTACTTTTACGCATGTAAACAAATAAAATTCAATTTTTACTATTTAGTACACTGGAAGAACAATTTTCCGAGGAAAAGTGCAAGTTTATTACACGAAAGAAGTAAACACAATCACTATTGCATTCACAAGTTCTATATTGAGTTAATTAAATCATTCTCACGCAACTGGGTTCGCACAGGCTGAGGAGTCACTCGGTAAGAAAATCATCCAGTGGTGAAAGATAAGCTCTCGGAGCATCTGGAGTGAAAAAAAGAATTAAATTAAAAGTAGCAACAAAAAAAAAAGGAAACATGTTTCAGATAAAAAGAATTCATGCATCACAGATTAGCACGGTACGGTTCGTTTGACTGAACCAGACGACACCTCGGCATGTCCCGCGTTATCGGAGATGCTGACCCTTATAATTGGATTAAGTGTACGCGACACGTCAGTATTGAAAAGAGCGACAAATTGTACAACAAGCGTTCAAAATAGAAGCTTTCAATAATATTTGGAATATTATGTACTATTGCAAGCAAAAAAAAATCTGGTCTCTACTAAGAAATTATGATCTACAAGTCTCCGAATTAGCTATTATGCAAATGTGTACAAGTTCCCTTATTTTGTCGGGAAACCAATACATTATCCATCCCTTTTGATTGATATTGCATAACTATTTCCCGGTCGGCAAACGACCAACTCCGCCTTCGTGCGTGTGCCGTACCCTGTCTGGCTAATATTAATTTTAATGTTTTAATATGCTATACGAGTTGCAAAAATTTGGCAATAGCTCGGAGTCACAGCGGGAAATCCCTCCGATATGAGAAACGACCTACACCCAAACACATATCAACACGCCCCGGAAAAATGATGGGAAAACCCTACATTGCCTACGGAACACTGCTCAACGATAAGCATCTTTCCACCAGGACGAATCCTCACCCTGGGCAATGGGGAACTTTTTATTGATGTAACCCCCTCTAGTATTACGTCCATCGTTTCGAAACGGTTCGTTGGTGCTGCATGCGTTTGTTTCGCTTTGAAGAATCACACTCGAAACGTTGGTACGTATGGCTCACTCGTCCACTTTTCCAGTCTGTCCAACCATCCACAGCATCCACACTGGTTGGTCTTTATCTGCCAAAGATGAAACGCTAACACGGCTTTACGCTAACCTGCCGACTAATTGGCTTCTTCGTCGAGCTTCGGAACCACTCGCAGGTGTATACGGATTGGCCTAATTTTGAGTGAACCTCTTCATTCTACTAGCAGTGTCTTTGCAGTGGAAAATTAGCTTTACTTAGACACGTTTGGACAGCACCAAAGCACTGTGTTCGTGAAGGAAAACAATAAACAGTATTTAGAAGATCTTAAATATTGTTTAAGAAGCTTCTTTATTCTGCTTTTAGCGTTTTATCGAGTTATAAGGCTTACTCTAATGTTAACTAAAAAAAATACCTTTTCTTTGTAAATTTAGTTCCTATAATTGGTTATAAATGATGCTTTTTTATGTTTTGTTATTTGTTTCATTGCTTTTTTCTTTTTTTTTTCATACGCACCTTCCCATTTTAAACTTTTGAGCTATATTTCATATTTACTTTCAACTTTTTTCCTCTATTAATTGATATAACTCTACTGTCTTATTTGCGCTTTTTATGTTATCTTCTTATTAAGCCTATTTCATACATTTTTTTTAAAATTTTCTACATTTTTTTTATTTTTTACCTCTAAAGATTCAATCCAAATCTCTTTCATCTCTGTTAACAACTCATTGGTGCATTCAAATTTTTGCTTTTCATTTATGTACTGACTTATGAGAGTTAGAGAAAACGTTTTAATTACATTGTTGAATTGGTGTTTTAATTCATTCCTTGCTACTCAATTGCTTTTATTGTTTCGCTTTATTTATTCTTTTATTTTAAATACAAATGGAACGTTGCCCTGCTAAAACTGCACTTATTCAATGTTTTAGTTAAAAGCATTTATACAATTAATCTTTTAAATTATTGTCTGCTTTGTTTTGATTTTTGTATTTTTAGTTTAGATTTGTTAGTTATTTCTTTAGATACCACCATAACTTTCAAATACCGGTTGAGAGCACTCTCCACTATTATTATTCAATTTGATTTAGATGTTTTATTGTAATATGAGTTTTAGTCTATGTGTTTCAAGTTGTTCTACTTTAATTAGATATCTTTTACTGAACTCTCTTAATGTTAAGTTTAACCAATACACTATATGTTATTTTATATATAATTTTCTTTATCTTATAAAAACTTTGTTGATTTCAAATAGCATTAAATTATAAAAGCCCCAACATCACGGAGTTGTTGATTGCGAAATAACTCACCCACGGCAGAAACAATGTTACATCACATAAAATGTAACAAAAAGTAAAAACAAAAAATGTTTGTTAATGTTTTTTTCCACTCAATCAACAAGCTTCACGCCCGCTTAAAACTTATGCTAATATTTGCCAGAAATCAACCGTCACTCCCGCCACTGCGGTCGGTTCCGGTGGGTAACTTCATTTTTACGATATTAAACCGACGGGCGGGCGTTTCACGGTGTATGAAAAAATATTACACATTAATTAACAATTTTTGGTAGACTTGCACCGGGACAACACCAGCACAATGCTCTGCCGGTCGGTTAAACAAGACCAACCACAGCGGTGAGCTGTGATCGGAGTTCTTACACCAATCGGTCACCGGCTGGCCGGTTGACGACCGCCAGAACAGTCAACCGGACGGTTATGTGTGTCCCGGGGGCAGAGTATTGATTTAATGTAAATAAAGATGTCAAACTGCGGTAATAAGATTGATGGCGTAATGATAGCCATCCACGATAGGGATGTGGTGGTTTTTTGTGGACATTCGACTTTGCACGGAACCAATGTCCGTCCAGTCTAGTCCTGCTCTGGTGTTGGAGCGTTGTTGCAGATGTTTGAGGGATTACAATGGCCAATGGGTTTAAACAAGAGAACCCAAAAACAAATCCAATTATCGAACGACACGTTATTGGAATTGTTTAAAAAGGAATTTTAACATAACTAAACAAAATATTGCTTTATAATTTCGTGCAAAAATTGATGAAATTATGGAATTGAAATTAACCAAATAAAATACGAAAACACTAAATTAGAAATATCCGAAAAGACACTGTAGGACGGATAGTTTGCAAAACAAACTGGAAAGTTGACATCCAAGCTTAAGCGGACACTGTTTTATGTTGACCAGGGTTGGGGAAATTATTCATCCATTCGTCCGTAGATTGTCTGGCGTCCAATTCTACTGTTGTTGACCCACCCGGCCCCCAGGAGTCAAATATCGTGCTTGTCCACTGACCACCTCGGGTTGTCGCGAATGTCCGGATCAGTTGTCGGTTCCAACTACCGGCCATCTATAATGTATGCATACTTGATTAGGATAAATATATTTACAAATTTTCACTTGCCGCTCGTTTGAGGATATTCAAACCGTACGAATGGATTTTCAGGGACGTTTCCGTACTCCGTAGTGGGAGCATATTTGCAAAGAGCCAAACTCGGTGTCACAGCTGGCACTAGCAAAAACAACCGCACGATGTCAACCCGAAACAATCTCAACCAATTCGGTCAGCTGGAACGAGTAGTGCACACTTCCCAAACCCTCGGTGTAGGGCTCTCACCGGCTGTGGATATTTGTCATACTTAACATTGCATTATGCTGCACGCTTTCGTGGCTGGCCGGATGACGGGTGACGGGTTTTCTCTATATATTTAGGTCGGCCCAGACACAGTATCAAACATGTCCAGATTTGAAAAATTAGCTAACACCGTACTAACGGCCGGGAAGGAGCTAAGTTTGCGAAAATGGCCACTCCTTGGCCACCTTCCCTCGACCTTCAACCGATGTGAAGCCACCACAGCCATGAGTCAGCAACGCTCGACGCGTTGGCAGGGCTGATAAACAATCGAAGGCCACTAATATTCTTCAGCGACAGCTCTTCACACCACACCTAATGACTCCTTTCGATGGGAATGTACTAATTAATGATGCAAAATTGAGATATTTTCACGAGTTTTTCAGCCCTTCTCCTGTGCCTTGAAATCGAACCAGTACAAGACGACGGCAGCACATGATTAAGTGAAGTCGAAACAGGATGTGTGTATTAAGAGTTGTTTAGTAGTGGACGAATGGCATTGGGTGGCATTGAGAGAGGGAAAAAAAACGCCAAATTGATGGAGTACGGGAGATATCCCATTCGTCGCTTTTTTTGCTTTAGATGTTATCAATCGTTTTAACGCTTTGTTTTATAGCAACATTTCCAAATAATGTCAAACCTATTGCATTCTATACATTGTACAGTAATTACCTGGCAGCTGTTTAATAAAATACTGTCAACCACGAAATAAACAAACACCGTTGCTATGGCATCGCGCTGGACAAATTATCTCCGCAACTGCAAGTATAGAGTCAAGAAAAAGCTTGCCTGGCTTTCCCATCCAAGCAAATCGGGCTTTCCAATTCCACTTTGTTGCGTCCATTCGTGGTAGAAAGCCTTCGTAGCTCCTCCTACTTTTTTCCACTTGAACAACGCCAGGCAGCGCACTATGAAACACTGGGGACAAACAAAATTAAAAACAAAAGCAAAAAAGCTCTCTTTTGTGCATCAAAAGTCGTGCGCTCGCGTTTGTGTAACTTTATTTCGCTTTATACATTTTCATACCTAATGCGCATAAAATCTCCTAATAAAGAACAGTGTTTGCTTATTTACAAAAAGGTTTTTTCGGACTGACTGCTGTTTGTTGCGTTATTTAATTATTTTATGAAACATGCTAGCACATCCCTTCCGGCCGACCTTGGTACGAACGACACAATTAAGCTATAAATTATACCAACCGGCGTATTTCGTTTTTTTTTCTTCATCAAACAAATCACCAACCTGCTTGTTCACCGATGTTGCAACTGCAGTTTGCAAATTTCGTTTGGCTTTTATTTTTTGTTATATCAATCCCGTGCGACACCAACCCAAACCGGCCAGTCAGCATGACCGGACACGATCGATTTCGTCTGTGCGAAAGGAAATAATTTATTCACACTCTCCGCACTATAGTGGTCTGAATATGTACCTCGGGCGGCGGTTTTGTCGGTGTCAATAAATTTATAATTAATAACGCTTACAGCACATTCCGCCCGCACAAAAAGCACACTGCCCGTGCCCGGAACAGTAAAATGTAACCCATACGCAAGCACACAGACACAAAAAAGGGCCAACAACGAATAAAAATCATTATGTTGTGCATAACCGTTCATCATCCGTGTCGGCGAGGGCTGTCGTATCGAGTTTTTCATTTACAGTTCGTCAACAATAATGAAGCAAACTGCAGCAAACTATTTGTGTATGTATTTAACTTCACCACCGCGAAACGGTGCTTCGGTTTACGTTGGCAAATCAATCATATCATTTGAATATATCAAACGATAACAAAAAAGCACTAAAATATGGACAATATTTCCTCAACACTTTTTCAAACACTGGAAATCTTTGAAATTTCAAAAGTGAAGTGGAGGATATCCAGAAAGGAATAAACAAAGTGTAAAGTTTCTTCAAGGTATTGTCCATGTTTGTGCATGTGCCATAAGTTGATAATTCCTCCTTGGAAAAAGCTTTAAAAGACGTACAACTCAACTGATTCACGCAAATGTATAAGTTTGCTGAATTTTGTGTATGTTGGCAATTTCAGCTTTAAAATTGGTTTTCCTGTACTTGATGTTTTAATCCAGTAGAACCCTCTTGAAGAGTTTAGCTCAGTGCAGTGAGTTGATTACAATCGATTCGAGATGCAATTCTTGAAAGGCTCTTAATTTAAATTGCAAACTGAATTGATACTAATTAATACTGAACAAAAATTGATACTAGTTTTAACTTACTGTACACTAAATTTCATTTTAACTCACGAAATGTAAAAACTTGATGAAATAGGCAATCATGTGTCCGTGTTCGAGATGCGTTTCACTCAATGAGGAAATGTGTATGCCTATTGGTTCATTGCTTGAAACATTTCTGAGCTATTGTTTTACTGGTAAATAACTAAAACAAAATAACTTTCATATTGTTCGTGGCGATAGCGGCACCGGTCTTCACATGGCAGTACCGAGGATCAAATCCTATCCTGATCTTTCACCCGTAGTTAGGACTGACTATTTAACCAAGTGGTTTTAATAAGCCTAGTAAGCTATTTTATGACCGGCATGATCGAATAGATTGTTATGCTAAGATACTCAGTTTAGATCGGACTATGCACCGGTCCTGTCGTATGAGAAATTAGCTCCTCGTGCAAGAGTAATAACAATAAATAACAAAAAAAAATCAAATTAAAATCACTCAATGATATGATGAGGAATGATCTAAACCATCGGTAAGTAGGAAAAAAAAAGTAGGACACTTACTAAAGTGGCTCTAAAAAGTACAATTTTCTTACTTCTAAAAACACCCGATTGATTATAAAACGTTCGAGAATTACAATACGACTGTTTATTCGTCCGTCTGTCAAACATGGCATGTCCAGTACGGGTTTCCACTGTCCGTTGGTTTGTTTTGATTAGTTCGCTTTGTTCGCTGCATTCTTCGTACGCACAACTCCACCAGCGAAACGGTGCAACGAAAAGAGTGAAAGTGTGTCCACAAATATTATCTATCTCATTTCTAAGTGCTAAAATGTAAAGCATAACATTGATTTTAGTCATTTTAATGTACTTTTAGCAAAACGATGGAAACGTGCAGCTTGTGATAACCGTGCCGTGCATCCCCCATTGTCGGTAGCCGTGCAATAGGAAAAACGTTGTATGTGTCACTGGTCAACGAAATGAATGGCTGCAGCAGAATTCCGTGGCTACACGAGTAATACTCCACTTTTGGATAGAATCATAACACAGTGCCACACAGACCCACAAGGGCTACTATATACAGTAGTGCAATAATTAAGGTCCGCTCCAAATGGATGCCGCCAAACAACGGGTGGGAGAAGTAGTTGGTGCCGTGAAGGTAATGAACCACTCAAAAAGGAACCCCTCTCATGTGTGCCATGGATGTTTGGTGTTTCCGTAAAGCAAATTAACCCACCCATCCATCTGTTCCTAACTAAAGCGGCCTGTTGGTAGCTAATCGTTGTGCTGACCGGCTTTTCTACCGAAAACTCGACAGATCTCTTATGTAATCGATGTGTGAATGTTTGTCACAATGATCGTTTCTTGTGTGTGGTTTTGTTTTTTTTTCTCTCTCTCTTGCTAACCCTGCTTGCACGGACCGGTGTAACACGCTACTGTAGATCTTCATGTAAATATACGCAAACGCAAAAAAAACTAACCGATCGAAAACGTAAACCACCCTAAAGTTAGTCGCGCTGCTGTGTATCTAAAACTTCCCAATTTTGCTATTTCGTTGATCAAAGAATAACGTAACCATGGCAACCGAAAGCGGTCTACGCGTGGTGCGCCAATACTCCGACGAGGGACGTACCTTAGCGCTGCGAGTAAGGATACGAATCCCGGACGATTGTTTGATGTTGTTAGATACAAAATAAAACGTTTTTCTGTTTCCCTCCATTCCTGCTAGACATTAAACGAGGCAAACAGTGAGGCTGGAACGGTACTAAGAAACACTTGGACGAGTTTGATACAGTTGGTTCAGCGGTTAAAAACGTCGGCCCGGGAAGTGCTTGACCCGTCGGTACTGTACGAAGAGTTGCGTATATTTTTCCGCGATGAAAGTAAGTATCTTGCCTTCCAGAAAGTTACCAAAAACCAATTATTTATTTACCTTTCCAACATCTTCTGTCAGTTGCCCGGAATAATGCGTTCGCCATATTGATCGGGCTGGGATTCGGTACGACCGGTGGTTTTATGCTCGGGATGTGGCTAGCCCGACCCCATCTACCAACGCCGATCATGAAATCCATTGCTTCCACCTCGTTCCGCGACCCGGACAATGTGGTCGTGTGCCAAACGGCGGTGCCACAGTTTCAATCCGCTTCGGACATTTTGGTGCGTGTACGGGCCGCCTCCCTGAACCGCATCGATCGACGAATCGCGTTCGGGTACGGACGAACGCTGCGGCGCATGATCCGCACGTACAACAGTACGTACGATCCGGAGCTGCCGCTAGTGCTCGGCCGTTCCTGTGCCGGGATCGTGGAAGCGGTCGGTACCGGTTCGAAGAGTGGACTGGAGATCGGTGACGAAGTGTGGCTCGCCACCCACTGGTACGAACCGGGCGTAGCGTCCGAGTTTGTCGTCGTGCCGGAAACGCGCGTATCGCGCAAACCGTTCCTGATCGGATTCGAAGGAGCAGCCAGCCTGCCGTACAGTGGCTCGATCGCACTGAACCTGCTCGATGCTCACCAGCTGAACGAACACACCAGCAAGGGACGTAGAATACTCGTGCAGGACGCTTGCTCACCGGTCGGGTGCGTCATCACACAGCTCGTACACAAATGGGGCGCGAACGTTGCCGCCACTTGCCATACACGGTCAGTTCCGGTGATCAATAACCTCGGTAAGTATGTGTTGTTTGTGTGCGTGTGTGTGTGGGTAATGCACCTTTCTTCTCTAATCGTCTTCACTATAGTGTAGAAGCTAATGTTCTTGTTTTCCATTTTCGTTACGCTCTGCGAAGAGGAAAGAGGTAAATGGCCATTTTCTTTACAAAGTTTTGTTTTACTGTACAAAGCATGTGTACTCCTGCGCGTTTATCCTCGGGCGAGCGATCACTCACAACCTTTTTGATTCAAAAACACGTTGAAACACCGTTTATCCGGGAGCGTTTTTAAACCGGGGTTTGGTTTATCCGTGGCGACTTTGTTTTTGGAGTTTATTTTCAGGATACAGGGTAGGAAAAGTCCCCATTCATTCATTCAATTTGTACTATTAACTTTAAATATTTCTTATTTAAAATTATTAACAAACAAAATAAACCCTTTAACTAAATCAAGGAATAGAATTTCCAGGTAACAGCCATTGAAACAAAAACGTCTTAAATTAGCAGACATTCAGGGAAAACTAATCTGATCATCGCCCAATTCATCCAAAATGAATACTCGCAAAACGAACGAATGAATGGGGATTCTGTTCTACCGTTTCTATACACTAAAAAAAGATAAACGGCGTTCTATTGGTTTGTAACTTTACGAAATTTATGCCCGTTTCATGGAAAACTGCAGATATTTGATGTTATAGCTTACAGCTATCTACCGAGCATTATTTTTTCTCCTTTGTATAATTTGATCGCATCAAAAAATCTCCCCCTGTTTTTGTCCCACCCACCACCCACACACAGGTGCGGCGGATATAATCACCTTCGCCAACGAACACTTCCGATCGAACTTCATCGACGTGAACGTGGATAAGTCGAACTTTATCAACGAGCTAACGTCGAGGGAAAAGTTCCATTTCATCTTTCTCACCACCCGGCTCGGGTACGACTACAAATTTCTGGAAAAGTTCCTTACCAAAGATGGTGTGATAGTGGACGCGGTCGAACCGGAACTGTCCACGGACGATTACGGTGTGATCGGGCGGTTCTTTCTCGGCACGTACGTACGGTGCCGGAAAGCGATGGCGGTGCTGTTCCGCACGAACGTCGACTGGGGTGGGCCACACTTGTGCCACCTGGTGCTGGAACGATTGGCCGGGTTTGTGAACGATGAAACGCTGAAAACCGTCGTTGATCGGGTAATTTCCACTGAGCATCACCTGCACGGACGTAGTTTCGCTTAATATGCGCTTGTTTTCCCTGCAGGTCTACACACCGAACGAGGTAGAACGGGCACTGGAACATATATGCAGCGAGAAAAGCATCGGCAGTACCATCATCACGTTCCGGTAGATGATCAATCGATAACATGCTTACGATCATCATCACTGCCACCTATTGACAGACGACTTTCTTCGGGACGGACTACTAGATAGCGTTTTTCTTTTCAAAACCCTGTTTTTTAAACGAATGGATTTTTGTTTGTTTGTTTTTGTTTACGTTTAGCACTGATTTTACATTTGACGGCGCCTGTGTTTGGCCTTTTGGCCCAACCGGGGGGATTCGGGGAACAGAATAAATGATAAATGCAACCAATCCACGTGTGTTCGGGAGTTTGGAGAACGTTATGATACCGTGTTTTTAATACAAATCATCCACAAATGTTATAAGTATATAGGAGGAAAAGCACTTAGCATTACCGGAGATAACGTTGCGGAACTGGGTTTTCCTTGTTTTGTTTTTTTCCGACGAACCGTTTTCCACGCCCGACGATTTAACGGAATTTTCAAACTTCTTACGATGGCCACACCACCAAAGATAGTTATCATTTGCTTTGCTTACTGCTTGGTATTATTCCTCCTGCTTGTCGTCTTGCTCATCGCCGCTGCCCTCGAACTCGATATCCTTGTCGTCCTTGTCATCGCCATCGTCGTCCATCTTATACCGGATGCCAACCTCATTATCGTCCTCCTCATCCCCGGACACTTCCGCATTCTCTGCCTCGGCCCGTTCCATCTTTCGGGCGAGATCGGCTTCATCCGTAGCGGTCACGACCTTCGGTGCCATCTGCACCTTAAACACACCGCCGAGCCCTTCGATCGTTTCCTTAATCTTTTCAATGGCCATCTCAAGCGCTTTCAGTCCGTCAGCCTTTTCTGGCGTAGATGTGGTCATAACTGTGTTATCGGGAAGGTTAAGTTAACGACAATGTAACGAAACAATGCTATACGAACACTTACCGTACAGCGGGGGAGCAATGAGGTTAATCTTTATCGGCAGCTCTTCGGTGGACATTTCGAGCCCGGCTCGTAGTGCCGTTTTTACCGCATCGATACCTTCGTATCCGTAGCATGCGCACTCGATGTCGGCCCGAATTTTAACCGCCTGCGATACCAGCTTGCGCTGAATGTTGCTGAGCAGCGATTCTTTCACTTCCGGCTCCAGGCCACACTCGTCTAGCAACGTTGGATCACTAAAAGGACACGTTTGTTTTCGCTAATCAGTATCAAATGCATATTCCCCCACCCCCCCCCAAAATCATCCACACGTACACAGCACACTGCTTGAACACATCGAATGCGGTCACTTTGAAGTTGTGCTTTTCCTCAAAATACCACGCCGTCTTCTCGTACAGCTCCTCCAGCTTCTGGTTATCGAATCCCATAATGTCCGCCACATGGCGCAGGATCGAGTTGACCGCTTTCGCCTTGGAAAACCGTTCCGTGCACTTTTCCACATCCTCAGGCGAAACGCGCCGCTTGGACAGATCGATGTAGCCTTTGTTTTTGTCGACACGAATCACGACCACCGGTTCCGTTTTGCCGACGCGAATCAGTTTGTTGATGGAGCGGATGCGCCGACGGGATAGCTCGGACAGCAGTATCATGCCCTCGATGTTGTTGTACTCGAGCAGATATACGTACGCGCCCATCTCGGCGATGGATCGCACGTTCACCATCACCACATCCTCCACCTCCGGGTACTTTTGTTTATAAAACCGACACGATAACGTCATGTTGCTGCCGTCGAGTCCTGGAAATCGAAATCAAAGCACAATCATTGTTAGTGGGCTGTGGGCAACAGAAAAAGTAGCGCACCGCGACATTCGCATGCCGGAAGGAATGCCGGTTCAGAGGCTGTGCGTATGGTAGTATTGGTAGGTCGCTTGCTTCCAACAGCCCCATCCACCTGGAATGGAACCGTTCGGGATGCGATTTGGTGGAACAGAGCATTCCATTGGCTGTACCGTAGCTTTGTACCGGTTAGCCAAAGCTTAATGATCACGCACTGATTCTTTTCAGTTAAAAATACTCACTTTTTACCACGAAAAACTATCTTAAAAGCGCTGATGCAATTTCACATGTGGCAAACGCCTTGAATGACAGTGACAGAAGGAGAGAAAACAACACAATTCGAACGTCAGGTTCGAATACATTCGAATGTGTCACCCGTTGTTTCGAACATCGAATCCTCTTGCCACCCTGTGATTTAATTCAAATGATTCGACTTTTCTGCGTTTGTGATGCACATAGCAATTACGCTGCTTCACAATAGTAAATTCATCGTAAAACTTGCAAGGTTCGTTTATAAAATATGTTCTACAAACAACCCCGCTCAACTGGCATGTACCGTGATTGTAGGATCATAGCATAGCACGGCATAAAGAGCCAGGTATGCTTGACAAAGTTTCCAAAACGAGCCCGTTATATTGTTTTATCCTAGCGTCCTTGAAGCCAATGAAGAGATGGAAGGATATTGAAAAAGAATGCTTATTTCTGTTTATTTTTAACGCACACCATCAAGAGATATTTAATTTTCCTTATTACTCTCATTCAGCGGAGCCACAAAATAGTGAGACACAATTTCATGCACACTATTGAACTGAAGCAGTACTTCGCTTAGCTCCTTCATGGTCCTCATTGCGACTCTGTGCACCTGGCTGGTTTTTTCGCGATAGTTTCGCAACGAGGTCAATTTCTCCAACAAATAATGCAACCAATAAACGTTCGTTTTCGGCGCATGTAAGTTCCACTGGTTTTGCAGTGCCGATTTCATGTTGCGATATATCTCAAACTGGTAGTCTCCTTCCGCGGTAAAAAGTTCCTCGTCGGTGGACAGATCGTTGAACAGGCACAGCCCATTGTACACGATGCGGGAGAGTGTGTAATCGATAATGGTGGCCTTCAGACCAAAAGTTTCTATTGTAATTTCTTCCCCCAGCAGATAATACGTCCGTTCCGGTTCCTTCGTCGGTTCGAGCAATATATTGCCCGTGTGTAGATCTCGGTGCTCGAAATCGTATCGCTTTTCTGCGACCGCTAGCGCCAGCAAAACCTGTGTGTACACCGAGAAAGCTTGCTGTGCATTACGGAAGCGATATCCATCGAGATCGGTACCCCCGAATGCGGTTTCAAAGGCAATGTAAAGCTGCTCGTCGGGAAATTCTGCCGGGCTGTCGTTTTCTGTACCGTTCTTTTGGTCGTACTCCTGCCAAAGATTAACAAGCCGTTCCGGATATTTGCCAACAATGCAATGGACACTTTGCAGCTCAACAAAACCATCCGTGCAAAACTGTACATTTTGCTGCCGCAAGCTGCTCACCTCCGACGATATGATTATTTCCGACAGAATTTCTTCGTACGTTTTCTGCTTTTCCCCATTGATCAGATGGCTACCTTCGATGGGAATGAGCTTCAGAACTGACCGCTGGCCGTTGGGTTTAGTGCACAGGAACACTTCTCCGTACACGCCCTCGCCAATCTTACGTTCTACCACCGCATTCAAACTTGCAAGCGTCTTTTCGAAAGGGATCGGTTCCTGCTGCCCGCACCTTGCTAGGATTTCATCTTTCGAGCTTTTAGGACACAGATAGCGCTTATCGGACACCGTTTTCCATGCTAGTGGGGCAATGAACTGATGCACTGACACATCGTTTGGATCATCCCGTTGTCTGCTGGTGGATGATCGAGTTAAGTTCGTTGATTGTGGCGCCAAATGATCGTCCATGTACAAAGTTATACGACGTTCGCCGGCGACGGAACAGCAACCTTCGCGACGATGTATCGATGATCTCAGTATGGACATTGATTTGCGCCATTTGCCTGGCTTGAACGGTACTTTGCCGACGGTGGTGACATCATTCTCGGTGCCAGCAATGCTAGGTACAATTGTTCTGGAGCGTGTTTCATTGCTTTTCGCTGTCGGTACGATTGTTTCATCCACTATTATGAGAGATTTTTCTTTGGAACGTTGGAGTGATTGTGCCGTACCCAGGGGCGCTTTCCTGGATCTTCTTTGCATGCTCATCCTTCTTGGGCAGCTAGGGCTAACGAATGTAAAATCTAATATTTAAGATTATAAGTCCATTGTCACTTTGAATTAGTCATTAGAAATTCAAGCCAGTGATCAAAATTACTTACTATTTTACGAGAAAATCAGTTGCAAAGCTTACTGCTGCATGTATCGAGGTCCAACGTAAACAAAACTCTCGCACAAAGTTCGTTATTTTTTGATACTGTCAAAAAATTAAACTTGCGATGTTATTTGATGGTGCTGTTGTTATTCTTTTGTCGAATAAATGTCAACACCGGTTGTAGTACATCTTTATAAACGTATCCAATTAAAAGGAAAGAACATATATTCCGCACACCTTTTTGATGCTTACTAAACACAATCATTTGTTATTTATAGCCCCTTTTTTATTTTTCTGAATTTACATTATCCAAAACATCGCCCTTTTCAAACATCGTTTCGACGTGTTTGCTTGAAAAGATTCCATACCCACGGTGCTTGCTTGTGAAATGTCAAATCCCAACCCCGCACACTAGCGCCTCCGCTGTGCGGTACTGAGAAACAGAAAAGCTGCAAAAAGTGTAATCAGCTCGTGTTGTCATCAAGCATTTTTCCAGCCGATTTTCGCGTGGAAAAAAGCTTACCGATAGTCCAAAATTATGTAGCAACAACGAGGTGGCCGGAAGCAACCCGCCAAACAGTACGTGGGTAGAAAGTGAACAGGCCCGACCGTGGGGTCCCGAAACGGTACGAAGGCGGCGTCCAAAAATCGACCCGTTGGCTTTCCCAACAATGGCGACCGCGAGCGATGACGGGCGAGCAGGGTCCGCATCAGAAGCCCACTCCGAACCGTGGAAGATGATGATAGTGCAATAGTTGATCGGGTAGTGTTGGTTCTTACGCTGGAAAAATGATCGGAAAACGGTTCACGGGAAACGATAGTGCTACCGAGCTGGGCGCGGGTGCTAGTTCCAACAGTGGATGCTACGACCACGGCAATTAGCTGCACCCCTTCCTCACACTCACGAATGTTGCTTTTGGGTAAACGCGGGGTCTGGTGACGGAAGGCTTTAGAAGGTGGTGAAGAAAGCTGGTTGATGAACGGAATGTTTTCAAATACCGAAACCTGTCGTACAGTTTTGTGGTGCTTGTGTGCTTCCCGATTTAGTAATACATGGAGATACAAAATACTCCAAATAGTTGCTCGTGAGGAAAAAAAAATCCCCATCTGTGTCTAATTCCCGTCAAGCCTTATCTGGCTCACGCATCAAACCCTTTTCCCCTAGCGCGTTTTCTTCATTCTACGGAATGGTCAAATATTAATGCCTACTGTGCTGCATGGCTTCTTGATTTCTTTTCTACTGAACAGAACAGCAACATAGCATAATATCCATAATATTAAACAACTTAATTCCACTCTTTCAGCCACACCGGGGCTTGTGTTTAGGAATTGTGTTAGTGTCGTGTAATCCCGCAGCTGCCTAGAATCTGACGCATGTATTCATGGGAAAGAAGACGGAAAAAAGTAACACAACTGCCAGCCGCAGAACCGGTGATGGTGAAAGTGAATGTGTACAGTAAGGCATAAGGCAAAAAAAGTGCATTGCAATTTATGAAAAAACGAACGAAACACTTACGTTAAATGTTTTCTTGTGGTTTACCATTGTTCTGCATAAGTGAGAGAATAAGTGAATATTTGTAATACAAAGTGCGCATACACACACACACACACAAACGAGTGTGTGTAGATCCAGAAAGGGGTGGAGGTTATGTTTGGCCAATCTTCTCAGTAGTAAACGGTCCTGTGAAGTACGACTCTGGAAGCGATCATGGATCCGGAACAAATTCTTCTCGACGGTAACGATTTCGAGGATGGTTCGGAGTACGGTGATTACGAGTTCATACAGGACCAGGATGCACTATCGTTGAATGCTCCGCTCGGTAAGTAAACACCCGTTTCCATCATCCAAGCATGTTAGTTGGCAACAAGGGAAATTTTGGGATAGTTTCCATGGAAGTGGAAGTAGTAACAGTAGCTATTACAAAATTAATTAATGGTAATGGTTCTGGGAGGCTTACACTACAAAAAGTGCTCTTTTATTACAAACTTTATTTATTTCATTATTTTAACGTTTATTTCTTATTATGTTTATGTCTGTTAAATAAATTGTTTATACATCTTTCCTTTCACACGGGTTTTGTGATGGTTTCATTTCGATTTACATTCCTAATGATAATTTTGTGTCATTTCTGTGCGTCTATGTTACTTTTATTTTATAATTTCTTAATTTACAAAAACCGCTTTTCTGCCTAATTTTTACAGACCACCAGTAGAGCCCAGAACACACTAGAGGTGCGTTACCCCTCCCGCCTACTCTGCAAAACGTACTGTTTCTTTTCTTTAGTGTGTAGAACGCTAGTACCTTTTATCCCGTCGAGAACCCATTTAAATGCCTACGCCACACTTACAGAATCAATCAGTAAAAAGGCAACATACAGACACCTGCACACTCGCTTACCACTTCCGTACACAACTTCAAGTAATTTGTTTTGGCCCGTTCGCATTTTTTCAGCTAATAGTTAAACAAATAGTGTGTAGTAGAACTTAATTTTTTTTCGGGCTTATCACGATCACGATCAAGTTTACGCACGGAGAGGAAACCGTAGCCATTTTGATTGATTCATTTTCTGTTGAGCTAAGCTAAATAGAGTAAACGGGTGTGTGTGTGTGTGTGTTTTTGCCCACTTAAAAAAAACTTCCTACACTATCTCGCATTCTTTCGCACATATATGATCATCGTCATCACGTTAACTTCCGGCTTCCTTCACATCTACAAACACATACACCACGGTCCTTGAACGATCGTTATCGAACCCGGTGGAACGATCAACTACAAACAACGCACAGAAGCCATTCTGGACCCATCAACAGCACCGATTTCGTGCCAATCGTCTCCGAACGAAGATTCGCTGGCGATATCGCAAAGCCTAGATGAGCAGCCAGTTGGTGATACTGGCAGTAGCAGCAGCAGCAGCAATAGCAACACCAATAGGGAAACGATCCGTACTGCCGTCGCGCAATACCACAACCAACCGAAGCCGCAGCATCAGAAGCTAACGATCAAAACGATCATCGTGAGCGCGTCGTCGGGCTCGTCATCGTCGGTTGCGGGCATTACGCACAACAGTGGGACGGCATCGTCTTCCTCTTCGAACGCTTCATCACCCGCCTCATCATCCCCATCGTCCGTGTCGTCACCGGCACCCGTCGGTGGTGGTTCCACCGGTACGGTACGGTTCGGTCTCGGTGGTGGCAAACCATCCGCAGCGGCACTGCGCCGAGGTCCGGGACGGCCGAAAAAAGATTTCATTCCACTGCTAAAGATGTCATCAACCGGTGGCAGCGCAAATTCCTCCTCCGCCGCGGGCGGAGCGTCCGGGTTCGGTGCGTCCACGATGATCAAGCTAAGCGGAGCCACGATCGCGGCCGCAGCATCCCTCGGAGTTGGCAGCACATCACCGTCGGCCGAGAGCAAGATCGTTAAAAGGTAATGTAACACAGACAGAAACCCTTCCCGTGGTGCTAGTCGCCTGTAACCTGTCACCAGCGCTGAAACTGTATCTCCTAACTAGTCCAAGAACCCCGTTTCCACTGCTTTTTAGATATAAGAGTACTAATGTTGTTCGTGGTGGTATCCCTAAAAGGAAAGTGGAACTAGCTGCCATTGCAATGCAAGATTCCGCCGCCACCAGCATCACTTCCATTGCCGCGGGTTCTGCCGGCATTAGAAGCCCTTCGGGCGGTACATCTCTACCAGCGCCGCTATCCTCCCCAACGGCGGGAACTCCAACTTCGGGCGGTGGTGGGTACGGTTCCCTGCTCTCATCGCCGAATGAGGAAGGTCCCGCCGGAGGCGCTAGTACGGCGAACAGCTCCGTCGCATCGACTCCAACCGGGGAGATGGAAGCCGACCCGGCCCTGTTGATGCCGGCCCCGGACGATATGCCCTACTTTCCCGAGAAGTACCCGGGCAAGCTGTGCATCCTGTGCAATCTCGGCGAACGCAGCCAACTCGGGCAGGGCGAAATGTTGCGCATCGAAATGACACTGGCCGCGGATCAGATTGCGTCCGCGCTGTCACAGGAGGAAAAAGCGCAAACGACAGGTGCGTCCGGTGCGTCGAACGATAGTTTCGGGGACAAAAGTCCGCGAGCATCCAGTTTGCTGGGACCACCACAGTTAGGTAGTAGCAAGCGACAGAAAGGCTCTAACAAATGCAAGTAAGTAAAGCAACCACGGTCTTCTCGTTCCTACGTTTCCTTCCTTAATAATCACGATTTGAATTGTTTCGATCCTCAGAAATCCAATTCCAAACGCGGAGTATACGGACGAACTGGAGAAGATCGGCCATCTGGAGGTGCTCGATAGCTCGATCAGTGACGGAGGATATTTCTACATTCATCGGTCGTGTGCGCTTTGGTCGTACGGGGTCGGCCGAGACCCGGTCAGTGGAACGCTCAGCAACCTCGAGATGGTTGTTGTGCAAAGTCTTAGCAGAAGGTGTCACTTTTGCACACATTTTGGTGCCAGTTTATCGTGCAAGGTAAGAAGATCCTCGATCCGTAGTATACACATGTCTTGTGCGTTCTTCCATTGAGTATTGCTCGATAATTTGGTTTCCACTCTGCGCTTCTTCAATAAACAAACCAGAAAGAGTTCAACGGACATTTACCAGAATCGCTTTGAAGTGCTGTCCCTGGCGATGCGGAACATGCCCGACTTTCGCTCCCATTGCTTAATCTTAGACCTACAATCAATCGCACATTGGTTGAAAGTTCATCAAAATTTTAAATAATTAGTTAGATGTTCCTGTCTTATTAGAAGAAAAATGGAAGGATCACTTCGATTTTATCATAAAAATGAATGTGTTTAAGCGTTATTACACCAGACCAGTTGGTGGGGAATTAGATTGATTTTGTCTCAGCTATTTATGAGCAGGACAATTAACATTTAAATAAATTAAAAAATAAACATTGCGACGCGTCGAATGTGTCAGTTGGGGTAGAATTCCAGTTCCAACTTTACCACAATAATTCCATATTTCCCCTCTCAGTAGTTCGGCATTTTTCTAATATCGCAAACTTCACTATTTTCCCACCAGATGTCCTGCCCAAAGTGGTACCACTTTCCGTGCGTGGCCGCCTCGGGCGGATTCCAGGTCATCCAGACGTACAGCATCTTCTGCAAGGAGCATCTGGGACAAGTGCCTTTAGTGTGTACGGAGGACATCAACTGTCGGCAGTGTTCGGCACTGGGCGATGTCGGCAATCTGATCATGTGCTCGATCTGTGGCGATCACTATCACGGTACGTGCGTCGGGTTGGCCCAGCTGCCCGGTGTCCGAACCGGCTGGCAGTGTAATTCGTGCAAAAAGTGCCAAATCTGTCGTGTACCTGACTCGTCCGAGGGTCGCTCGGTCGCGTGCGAGCTGTGCGACAAGATCTACCATGCGAGCTGCCTTCGACCGATAATGACCTCGATACCGAAGCTCGGCTGGAAGTGTCGGTGCTGTCGGGTGTGCTCGGACTGCGGTGCCCGTACGCCCGGTGCCGGTGCATCCTCCCGGTGGCACTCCCACTACACCGTTTGCGATTCGTGCTATCAGCAACGCAACAAGGGTTTCTCGTGTCCGATATGTCACCGGGCGTACCGGGCGGCGGCCCATCGGGAGATGGTCAAGTGTAGCGTGTGCTACAAGTTCGTGCACAGTACGTGCGACCCGGATGCGGAGCTGTCCGTGTATAACTCGCGCAAGGAAGCCAACCCGGATTATGAGTATCTGTGCAGTCCGTGCAAAACGTTGATCCATAGCGGACGCTTGAGTGCGGCCCTGCGTCGAAGCAGCAATGTGGACGAGGAGAGTATGTCACTGTCCCAGGAAAGTCTGAACGATGAGGCGATGGATGTGGATGGGTCCGAGGGTCGTGAAGGTACGGTGCGTGACCGGCTCGATCGGGCGGGCGGAGGGCCACTGGATGTCGGACTCGGAAAAGGCAAACCGTACGTAGCGAGCAAAATAGCGAAAAAACGGCTCGGACTTTCGCTCAGCGGTGGGATCGCCGGAAACCGTCCGAAAGGACTCGGGAAAGGGTTTCAGAAAAAATCACGCCTTGCGGACATTACACGGAAGCGTGGCACGAAAGCGAAAATGCGCGGTATTTTCGGTGTGCCTGGGTTGGGTTTGCAGCGGCCGACGGCCGATCTGACGCTGGCGGCCAAAACGAACGAGGAGGAACCGGGCGGTGAAAACCGGTTAGTGTTGTGCTCGGCCAAGGACAAGTTCGTACTGACGCAGGACATTTGTGTGATGTGCGGTGCGATCGGGACGGATCAGGAAGGTTGCCTGATATCCTGCACCCAGTGCGGCCAGTGCTACCATCCGTACTGTACGAACGTGAAGGTAACGAAGGTGATCCTGCAGAAGGGTTGGCGCTGTTTGGACTGTACGATCTGTGAAGGGTGCGGCCAGCGGCATGACGAGGCGCGTCTCATACTGTGCGACGATTGTGACATCTCGTACCATATCTACTGCATGGATCCACCGCTAGAGCAGGTGCCGCAGGGCACATGGAAGTGTAAATGGTGTGCAATGTGCCTTAAGTGCGGCGCCAACAGTCCGGGCTACAACTGTGCCTGGATGAACAGCTACACGGAGTGTGGTCCGTGCGCTAGTCAGCAACACTGCCCGTCTTGCAACGAGGGTTACGCGGAGGGTGAGTTGATCATACAGTGTCACCAGTGCGAACGGTGGCTCCACTGTTCCTGTGATCAGATCAAGAACGAAACCGACGCGGAACGGTGTGCCGAGGAGGGTTACACCTGTATGGGTTGCCGTCCGATGGATCAACCTCCGCCACATTTGGTGCCGAAGCGGAAGATGTCTACGATCGCTCCGATGCTGATTGCAAATGCCGCCACCACTGCGAAATCGAACGTCAAACCGGAGGAGAAGATTATTCCGCTCGCGCTCGAGGGTAACCATTATCTGGATGGGGTGTGCTTGAGCGAACACGGCCTACACCAGATCAAAGCACTGCAGGCAGAGTTCGGCAAACGGGGCAAGCGGAAACCCAAGCTTCCGCTCGAACCACCGCCCACCGAGAAGGATGCCGGCATACTGGCAGCGATCGAGTCGGTAGTGGCTGGCAGTAGCCACGATAACTCGCTCGAGGAAATGCGCCTGGAACCGTTGGATCCGAAGGAGGAGGCGGAGATCTACAAAGACGGCATGGTGTGGAACGATCCAACGCCACCGGAAGGGTTTGCGCTGTTCACCACGGAGAATGGGACGGTGGTGCTGCGCAAAAAACGGCAGCGAAACCTGCAAAAACTAGGCATCGGTGGGTTCTTCGTGCGGAACCGTGGCATCCGGACGAAGGACGGCAAGGAGGACGATGAGCTGGTGGAAGGGCTGGCGGAGGATGGGACGGATGCGGCCGGAGCGGGTGGAACCAAACCAAAGAAGAAGCCAATCCGGCGGAAACCGAAAAGTAAGCTAATCGAAATCTATCCCAGCATACTGCAGGATGCGTTCTTCGGTCGATCCCTGCTCAACTCGAACATGCCCATGTTTGAGGCTCCCGCGAGCGATGATGACGGTGTGCGGAGTGACGTCTCGGACGACAAGACGGTAAAGTTGTCGGCGGAGGAGCTGAAGCTATTCGAGGCTGTGAAGAGTAAGGAGGAGGAAGCCAACACTCAGCCGAAGGACCATTCCGACCATCCGGCCGTGGCTGCCGTTGGTATTGCTAGTCAGATGGGACAGACCGGTCAGAGTCCAGCCGCACTGCAGCAAAACGTTGGCCAGCAACGACCAACCGCTGCGGTAGCACTGGCACAACAGCATGCCGTCAGTGGTGGCTCGAATGTTCCACCATCGGCCGCTGCTATAATGTCTTCCACCGGGCCGAACGCTGGAGTAAGCAATATTACCTCGAAGGATACACCGACGAACGGTGTGCATGCGGTGGTGGGTTCCGCCAACACCACCAAGATGGAGGAAGACGACAACAGCGATACGGAAGCGCTGAACGATGTGCTGGGATTGCCGAACGATTTGATAGAGGAAGATTTCGTTAGCCAAATCATGACCGAGGATGAGCTGATGAAGCACACGGGTGCGTTTGATGAGCTGGCGGCCGATTCCGAACTTACCGATACGTTGGCAAAATCCTCCAAAGATGAGCTGGTAGATATGTTGAGTCCTCACTTTGATCTTACCAACATTGGCCAGATGGACAGTACGGTGGTGGAGGAAATTTTCAAAACCGTCTATACAGACGAATCACAGGTGAGGAGGGGGAGGGGGGGGGACAAACGGAGAAAAGAGGATGTGATTTTAATCAATGTCTAAATCTGTGTTACAGGAATCTCAGGAATCCATGCTTGCCAGTTCTATGACACCGTACACCTCGAACACATCGACTCCATCGCATAATGCCGATGTAACGAAAAAAGCTGTAAACACCCGATACATTGCGGCGGGCGGGCAGACGATTGTACAGCCAACTCAGCCGCAACATTCAATGCAAGATCAGGTTCAGCCTTCACTGGCGACATCGCATCAGCAACAGCAAACACAGCAACGATCGTTACAGCAGCAGGTAGTACTATCGCAATCGATACAGCCACCCAACCAGCAGGGCGTGCTATCCGAGCAGCAGCAGCAGCAGCAGCAGCAGTCCATTGGTGCGATAATGGGGGGTGTCCAATCCACGAGTCAGACTGCACAACAAATTACCAATCCGATGGGAGTTATTTCACAGCCACTTATGTCGCAGCCTGGAATCGGACAACAGACATCGATGGGTGGGCAACAGATGATGCTACAGCAGCAGCAGCAACAGCAGCAATCTCACCTCCAAACTGGAAGCGGTGGTATAATATCAACCGGCATTATGCAAACCTCGAGTATGGGTCCCAATGGAACGCAACAACAACCACCGCAAGGGATGCCCCCCAATACGTTCTCCATGATGCCGCAACAACAACCACAGCAACAGATGCCATTACCGGTCGGGTCGGTTGTCGATGCTAATGCAACCGCTCAACAACAGCAACTATCTCGAGGGTACTTTTCAAATGACTTCCATTCACACAGGTAGGAATGGAGATTACACATGAGCAAATGAGAGTTCCGCTGATCCTGGCATATAACTTACATCTGGTCGTTACTAACGGCTTATAGCATCGCGATATTTCTATCTCGTTTTTACAGAGTGTTTTTAACACGCGAATATGCACGGCTTCATTTTCCCGCATCATACGCACGTAAAAAGCAGATTGCAAATATATCCTCAAGTAATCATTCGCACCTCCATTCCTAGCCTGACCGAGTAGCTATACAGATATTATTTATTGCATTCGAATGTTTTTGCTATAAAATAATGTACTATTAATTATTTCTTTACCACACTTTCACAGCACTATGCTGGGCGGATATCAAGATCCGGGACAGAATCAACCATCAGGAACGATAACGGCACAAACACAAATGCAGCCGACCGGACAGTGGACGAATCCCAGCCTGCAAACCATACCAAACTCAACGCCCATGGACACTACGCCGGCTTCGGCTCCAGTGCTGGCAGGCCCGGGTGGTACGGGCGCGGTCGGTGAAATGATCGGCACATTAGACGAGACCAATGTGAAGAGTGCGCAGAAATTGTCCGAAAAGATGCGCAAGGATGAAAGTGAGTTTAAGCAAATTCTGACTTCGGTGTGGCGCTATCCCTACTTTTCTATTTTTCGGCGACGAAAAATATGCATCGTCTGTTTTTTAACACCGATTTCTCTCATTCTTTTCCCCACTTTTTCAGTGCTGGGAGACATGGCAACAATTTCGTCCGTGCTGTACTGCAACATGCGCCATCCAGAGCTGAAAACGGAGTTCCCGAACTGGAATGACCGTTGGAAACAAATCAGCAAACGATGGCGTTTGCTATCGAACGAGGAAAAGCAACCGTTTCTACAGCAGGCCCGCGACAATCGTTCTACTAGCAAGATGAAGAAAACGCAACAGGTATTTACTCTACTATGCGAAGGATCTTTTATTTATATGGTTAATTTTTATTATTCGTGTAAATTGGATTTTTGTTTTTCATTTGAATACTATCAACCAAACAACAATTTCTAAACCTTGTTCGGTCCTTGTGGTAATTCGTGGCATTCAGGAAGTACTACCGGTAGTGTTTACTATTAGAATCTGATTCGGCTGTATGCTAACTGGAGATGAGAATAACAATTCACTAAGGTGATAAACGGACTCTAAGTGAGTGAGTGAGTGAGTGACTATGGTGACTATACAATTTCTCAGAATTTAATTATTTTATGCATTCTTTAGGTCTTTTAACTTCAATTTCAACTCGTTCTTAGATGAATTTCTGTATCAATTCTTTAACAATTTTTTTCGAGAGTTGTGAGCTGGATGATTCGCTTTTGAGAGTTTTTTTAACCTTCGGGGATTCATTATTCTTTTGCGAGTCGACTCATGATTTGAATGACCCTTCGCTGAAGATTCATATGAATCTTTTCATAAGCTTCATTGAGCACAACACTAGACTATACTATAAGAAATTGGCCCGCGTTTATGCTAACTAAGGCGATTAATTGATTCTATGTGAGTGTGTGTATGAATGAGTGAGCGACTCACTATCATAAGTGGGGGATTCGGAGTTCCCGAACTGGGCACTCCGCAAAGAGTAACTCCTTTACACTTTCGTGAGTGGAATAACTCATGAGCTAACTCACGAGTGAGTGGAGAGTCACTCGCAAGAGTAATGACACATGATTCAAATCACTCTTCTATGAATAAATGGAAAGTCCCCGAAAAGTGTCACGTCACATGAGTCATAACCAAAGCATGAGTGATGAATGAATAGTCGATTCAGATAAATTAGTAGCACTCTCGGTAGAGAAATGCCGCGAATTACGATAAAGATCTAATGTGAATTAAGATTCGTTTGCAAAAGCAGTCAGTTCAGCGAGTTTCATACATGTGCGCTACCGAAGTTCAGACGGTTGCGCCCTCTTGTTTAGCTGTAAAGCCCGTATATCCAGTCGAAAAAAAAACCGATGCACCTAAGACACTATTTAACTATTTCCGTTCTGCCATCAGTTGTTTTGTGTTGTTAAAAATACCTTTTTATGTAACTTTTTTTGATTTTTGTACTATCGCTACATAAAGCTTCCCACGAAGCGAATCAATTTATGCGACAACGTAAAGAAAGTACCGGCTGTTGGGAACGTTATTATTTATCATCTTCCATCGTTCGACGTGAGGTGCATAGTAAATTTGCAAAATTCATTACTTTCATCCTTTACACACCGTTTCATACCTAGTCTAGGCCTCTCATACGTGTTGTGTGACTAACATGCGGACTTGTTTTTACCATCGACCCAAAACTAGAAGCTAGCCTAGTTGTAAATGTCTCGCCTCATTAGTTTCGCGCATCAATCACCATAGAGGGTAGCTCTTTGCGATATAACTGTCACTGTTTCTTGTTGGTTTTATCACATACTCCCGACCCATCTTCCCCGTGGCCCCAAGATGGTGCTTTTCTTAACACACCGATCACTACGTTATTTGCATATGCGTTTATGGCGTTACACACATAACTCCTATCAATTTCGATAAGGATGGTTCCTTCAGTTTTCATTCTTCAAACCCTTATAGCTAATGATATCGGATCAAGATCATCGTTCCACGACATTATTTCGATAGCTTGAAGGTATTCGAGACCTTCCAAATAAACTGTCCACTGTGTAAACGCGCCCCACGAACCACATACACATACCTTCCCCAAAACACAAAAACATCACTCTCGTGTCTACTCGAAAGCACTATGTACTTTTGTTTCCTTTCGTTGTTTGTTTGTTTGTTTTGATTGTGCGTTCGTTCGTTCATTCGGTTTGTGTTGGGTCGTTCGTTTCGTACGTTACACTTCTTTCTTTCTTTTGTTTGTTTGTTTGCTCAAAACATAAGACAATATGGTTATGGTTCATATATTTGCAACACTTCCCCATCCCGAATCGATTCAGGTACCACAATTATCACCCAAAGATGGCAATAGCAATAGTTCTGGTACGATGAACATTGTTGGCCCATCGTCTGCATCTTCTCCCTCTTGTTCCTCATCATCGAACATATCGGGATCGCTAACAACGGAATCGGGTTCAATCTTAATCGGTTCGGACCAAACGGTGGCTGGCGGTTTGGTTCAGCAACATCAAATCAGCATTCCACATCATCCTCATCAGCAGCAACAGCAGCAGCAGCAGCAACAACATCACCAGCTACAACAACAACAGCAGCATCCTCCCGGTGGTCATCAACCAATGCAGCAGCAAGCAACCCTCGGACAGCAGCTGCTGAACAGCAACGCGCCGCTACAGTCCCAACTACTTGAGGTGCAAGGAAATTCTTTGGATGATGGCAATAATAGCTTAGACGAGCTCGGTGCCGCTGCTTCCAATAATACTCATGTTTTTAGTGCCATACGCGATTGTAATACCACACCTCCTTCCTCTTCTAACGATACTAACACGAATGCATCATTAGATTCAGTTCATGGTGACGGTAGTAAGGCTCAGTTCACTCATAAACCCCATAACGAAACCACACCATTCAAACACACGACCAACACGAACATTAACACCACACAAACCACTAGTTCATTGGCCGGGAATGTTAGCATTCCTTCCAGCGGTGACGCTACCGCTGCTGCCCATCACCGCACCCAAAACCCTTTGCTCTCGATCAGCGACAATGCAACGTCCAACTTGATTGTGCGCCCATCGAGCGCTAACCCATCGGAACCGATCGCTACATCCGAAGCACAATCGGGTTCGGCTCATGCCACGTTCGGTAGTGCTGTTGCGGCAGGCACAGCGAGTAGCGGCTCGAAGGCAAACTTGGTAGTGGCGGCTAACATAGCGAACACGTTTATCAATCTCTCCAGCCTCACGGCGATGGGACAGACGGGTTCGGCAGGACTCGTCCAACAACAACAACCACAACAGCATCAGCAAATTGTGACGCAACGGCAATCATTTCCTACCGCCAATCCTTCCGAACAGCAGCAACCAGCTACAGGCTCGGTGAATGTGCTCGTGAACCAAGCGATGCCTCCGACACACGTGATGAAAACACTAGCGATCGGTAACAGCCGAACGAACATTTTCGTACCGAACGTTATCGCGTCACCCGCCACAATCGCATCGTCCAACTTTACGGTTCACCACCATCATCATCAGTTCGGGCTTCGGAATGGGCCCGCCCCAAATGTGACCGTAAATCCGAACGGGAACTTTAACGTCAACTCTGGTGCCATTTTGCGTCCCGGGTATGCGCATATACGGCCAGCATTTTTACCGCAAACGTTTAACATTGTCACTAGCAACGCTTCCGGCTCCGTCCAGTCTCCGATACTGGCCGCATCGTTACAGACGATTAACAAAATTGCTGCACAACAACAGCAGCAGCAACAGCTCCAACATGGTGCTACTGTTGCTGCCCCACAGCAAGTGATCGCTCAGTCACGTTCGGCGAACATTAACAAACTGATCAACGTGTGTCAGGATGGGTCACAGCAGCAAATATTAATTGCCACCGGTGGGCAAGTACAGGTAGCACCACACGGTCCAAATCAAAGCCCAGGACGTCCAACGGTTTGCAGTCCGCAACGACCCCGTACACCGGGCGCCAGCCCAGTCACGGTTATGAACCTAAACGATCAACAGATACGGGTGTTAACACCTGGCGAAATAATGCGCACCCTACCCTCGTTAGATGGCAGCAGCGCAGGATACGAAATAATCACCAGTAAAAGTATAACATCCGCTCAACCCTCCCATTACACAGTGCTTTCCACATCCTCAGCATCATCGGGCCCGATTGTCAGCGAATCGGGACGCAATCCGGGAGCCGACACGCATCTCGGCTCCACTAGCAGTGTTCCGCTTTCCTCCGACCATACCGATACGAATAGAATGACTGATGCGGTCGCAAAGGACACCATTGCCATTAGCACCAGTTCCGCTAACGTAAACGATAGAGTTCATGCCACTAGTGGTACGGCAGCGTCATTGTCAGATAGGGCCAATAACACGAATGTCATCAATCCCACCAATGTAACAACCACTACCAACACCATCACCACTACCACCACCAATACTTCCTGTATGTTAACTGCAAATAGTACTGTGACAGCTATTGTTTCTACTTCCTCCATCACCACTACTACTACTACTACCACCACCACCACCATCACAAGTACTACCACAACTAGTAATGCTAGTATCCATTCTGCTCCTACTACTACCACTACTACTACTACTACCGCACCCGAAATGGTGAGAATTTTAAACGATAGAAACCGTAAACTAATGTTTTTTCGGTATTTTTTCTACTTTTTCCCCTTTTTTTGTTTGTTTTTTGTTTGTTGATTGATTTGGCTAATAATTGTGTTTAGATTACTGGTACGGTATTAGCTGATCGGCTCTTTTTGAAAAAAAAAAACTTTTCATCTTCTCCTGTTGGATGTATTTATTATGTATTTTGATTACAATTTTTTTCTTTTATTTATACCATTTATAAAATGGTGTTTGTAGTGTTTTTTTTTCTCTGGGAAACGATTTTCTTTCCCAATTAATTTTGCTAATTACTTCACGATGTTAAATGTTTTATCATGTTTTTGAAGAAGCTTGTTACATATGGATGTTTTTTTATGTTGCTTGCATTGTTGTTGACTCATTCTTCCATAAATAGTTCCATTTTGAATGTATTTCTCAATTTACGTATGCATGAATAGCTGTTATTAATCAATTCCCTTATGAACGCTCTAAATTACTTGCTTGTATATGTATGTTTTGTTGTGCATTACATTTTCATTGCTTTCCTTATTCATACACCTCTTCCTCTTATGTTTTGTTTTTCTCTTCTTGCGCTTTTTCTACATGTTCTATAATTTTGTTTCGTTTTCCTTTAACCTGCCTTTTTTCTTTTCGATACAATTGGTTTCGGTTCCATTTTCTTTAAGTTTTTTTCGGCTTAATTTTCTATAACGTTTTGCGTTCCCTTCCACATTTAAATTTGATGGAATGTTTCTTGAACAAAACTCTCATTCGCCTTTTATTTTGCACTACTTTGCACAGTACTGGATGTAATTGAAGTAAAAATCTTGTTGTTTTTCGGTAATGATTATAGATTTAGGTGGTTTTAGTTTTTTTTTACGAAAAACCAAAAGCTAATTTTAAATGAGCAATATCTCAAACCTTACATAATATTTCAAACAGATGCTCTTAACGGGTCTATGCATTTGAAGAATTCGTGTGTTTAATGGAAACGCTTTTGTCTGAATTTTTTCGACCATAGATTTTGTTTTTTGTTGTTTTTTTTTACTCTAATGTACTGTATTGATGGCATTGTTTTATGATTTTTCTGCTGATGATCTCCTATCGATGGTCTTTCATTATAGCCTAGTTACTTTTTTGCTTCCTTCAAGTACAATACGTGGCACTAAAAAAAAGTGTATAGAAGAGAATTCGTTCGAAAACGATACATTTTTAACATGGTTTTGTTTTCTCTACATCTTAGGATCAAGATAAGATAAATGCGCAGCAGAAAAGTATGCGTGAAGCTGAACAGGAACGGCAATGGAAGCAGCTGCAACAGCAACGTGCGCGAGAGCAGCAATCGCAACAGCATTTGCTACTACCCGAGCAAAGGATGCAAGGCGGTACGTACCATAAAAACATAGAATAACCTGGGGTAATATGCATCTCAGAGGATTTCTTACGAAAAACGTGTTTTGGTCACAAAAAGACGAAAATGCCACAGCACAGGTGCCTTTTGCCTCAATTATATACAAATCCATCTAAAATTGAACTTTTTAGAAAATGATGCATTCTTGAGTTTTTAGCATAACTAGCAAATATTATTTAGCAAATATTACTAGCTTGAACCTTGAAGAACCAAATTATTTGATAATACTAACTATCAAACTACTAGTTAATGATATTTATCACAACTCCATTGTTTGTTTGTAGATCCCACCATGCAGCTACAGGTGGCGACTGATATTGGATCCGCCGGTGTCGGACCAATGGCAAGTCCTTCGCCCAATTCACGCGGACCTTTCGTTTCGCCAGTCAGCAAGAATCGCATGGCACCGGCAGCCGGAACGATGGGAATGAATGCTCCATCCAGTCCGGTGTCGTCGGGTAACTTTCAGCATCCCATGGGTATGCCGGCCCGGGGTCTGCCGGTACAGATGCAACAACAGCGGCAAATTCAAGGTCCAGTGGGTGGTCCCACAGTACGAATGCCGTTGAGTCCGTTTTCGCCGCAATCCCAACAACCTCAGTCACCGCATGATATGCTGCCCGAATCACCGGCCAGCCAACATTCCGGCATGGATCCGTTCGTTCGTCCCCCATCCGAAGGTATGGCCGATACGTACGCCGTGCACCATTCCCCACAAACACCCCGTTCGATGGGACACCAAAGCCCGGTCGCGGCTACCAATAGAAGCCCGGCGTACTCCGGACCACAGATGGGAACAAATTCAGGCGGTACTCCAACGGGCATGCGCATCAACACAATGGATTCGGTTTATCCTGGCGGAGCGCCAGGCACACCAAGGCCACAATTTTCCACCGGAACGTCGAGGCCAACGGTTTACGCCCGTCCAAGTGAATTGTTCAATCTTATGCAAAATTCTCCATTCGCATCGCCCCGCTCGGAAGGGTTCGCCCAATCACCTCAGGAAGGCAATCGGCAGCTCCGTGATTTGCTGCAACGCCAACAACTACCGGCTCCCAACAATCCTGCCGGTGGGCCAACTGTGGGCAGTGGCAACTTAATGCAACCGAATGCCGCCCAGCAATCACCCCAATTGGTACAGTCTCCAGGATCATTTATGGATGATCAACAACATCAACAACAGCAACAACAGTCACAACAACAACAACAACAACAGCAGCAACAACAACAACAATTACAGCAACAGGCACAACAACAATCATCGCAAATGCATCATCAGCAATCACAGATGCAACAGCAACAGCAACAACAGACAGGAATAGTACAAACCCAAGGAACAGTAATGCCTTCTAGTCCTACGGATATGGGAACTTTCAGACAACCATTACCGCCAAACATGATGGCAAGGCCCCGCATGCCCGGTACCATGATCCGGCCATCAGGAAACATTGTTCTTGGAGCGAACAACCAAATATTAGTACGTCAGCAAATTGTTCGCACGGCCGGCACTAATCCGATGGTGATAACACAGCAAGGCATGATACAGCAGCAGCAACAACAACAACAACAGGCCGGTCAAATAATGCGACAACGCATGCAGCTTGTTGGGCAAACCGGCTCCAATGGTCCCGACGGAACGCAATTTGTAACACCCAACGGTCAACTAATGCATCCCCAGCAGCAACAGCAATTGATCAACCAACAACAATCGCAAGTATTAACCTCGTCCCAAACCGACCAACAGAACATAGCGCTGCTAGCTCAGCGACTCGCTGGCGAAGGGGAAGCCCACGTACCTTCCCAAAACATTGCCCGCGGTCCGCAAACGCCACAACAGCAGCAACAACAACAATCCTCCGGTGGCGGAGCTCAGTCGGACGGTGCGTCCGAAATACCGGACAGTGTAAGTGCGGAACTGGAAAAGCTGGAACAGGAAGATAATACCGGTATGGGTGAGGTGGAGGGCGTTGGTGATCTACTCGGTGAGTTGGATGATGATGATGCGGAGCTGCTCGATTCGCTGACAGCCGAAATGGGTGAAGCCTTCAACATCCTCGAGTACGCCGATCCCGAGCTTGACACCACGGATGGTGAAAAATCTAACCTGCTCGATAGCTTAGAGCTAGACGATGAAGCGAAAGAGGCCGAAGCAAAGGCAAGACATCACAAGCAGGGCGAAAGCGTTGATTCAACATATGAGAAAATGAACGAACAAAACAAGCAGGTTGGACCAACGCGAAACATCGCGGCGGGTGGTATTGTACAGCAAGATCTTTCAAACGCTGGCGTTGTTGGACAAAACACCATGCAAAACACTAACTTTGCCACTGTTCAGAGTCAGATGATGCAACAACAACAGCAGCAGCAGCAACAGCAGCAACAGTTTGGACAGCAACAGATGCTTACATCCGTAACGGGTCCCCAACAGAAGCTATCGGCGGCGAACCAAATAAAAACGGTACGACCGAATGTCATTGGGCAACCTTCAATGCAACAAATGCAACAACAACAGGTAATTATTCTTATTATGTTTTTTCTTGTGCGAAGAATAGATAATAAATGGATCGTTAATTATATTTTCAGCTACCACAAGGAGTTGTCGTCGGACAAAACACGATTGTTGGTGGACCGAGAATGATGGCAGCAGATGGAACGGTTGGTGTTGCTGGAACCATGAAGGCAGGGTACGTTGGTCGTCGATTTCATTCCATTACATCTTGCACAGTTCATACTGATTGTTTAATCTTCTCCCCGCCCAACAGATTCATGAACCAGCAACGTATGCAACAATTCAAACAAGCCGGAGGTATGGTGCAAAATATCATTCCGACTGGTCAACCTCAACCAAGAATGATGCATCAAATGGCGGGTGGTGGTAACAGGATGATACAGACGCCTACCAATCTCCAAATGCAGACGCAACAACAACTGAACGCCGGAATAGGCAATCCGTCACAAATAGCTATGCAACAGCAACAACTGCAGGTACAGGGCGTGCAACAACAACAGCAACAGCAGCATCAACAAAATGTGCCACCAGCGGTTGGTCAGCCACCGCCTCCACCATATCAGGAACCGCCTCCACCGTATCCCGGCAATCAATCCGGACCAAACGTACCCATTGGTGGCAATCCTATGCAAGTAAGTGCAATCATGGGATGCCTGGCAATATCATTCATGAAAAATGAAAAGTCGACCTTGAAGAATTAAAAATATTTCAACTAAAGTGTTTTAGAAATGTTTAACAATCTAAAACATACGCGAGTTGGATGTTGTGAAGGTTTGGACCTGTACGCGTATTCTCAGAAGAATGCAAATACTTTGTCACCTATTTGAGCGCGCGAGTTTCCGTCCAGCGTTTTGATTTATTTATTTATTTATTTACTTTTTTCAAGGGGCTTCATTATGGTTTTACGCCGTTTTACATTGTAACTGAGTTCCAATGATTTTCCAGAATGTTGTTGTTGTTATCATTCGTTTTCAATGGATACAACAACTTTTTTTTATCTTTTATGGGCTAGTGAAAGATGAACCAGATAGCGTTTAATGAAAAAAAAACATGTGAAACGATCTGAATGGCTTTTCGATCAACAATGTTATCTTTTCTTTTTCCTCTTGAATCGCCAGCAACAACCTTACGCGAAATATTACACGCACTACTGTGTACCCAATACTTCTTCGCGACGATCGCTATTGCTTAAGGTGAGAGATCCATCCACCAAGATTCACCCACCGGCTCTCCCGGCAAAGCGCACCCTTTGTTTAACTCTTGCCTACATATACACCGTACCGTTTACTTGACTCTATCCTGCACCCATGCCCTTCGTTGCAAATCGTACGGAGATCGGCCACCATTTCACTCGGGTCTCTGTCCGGGAGTACACCAATGAGCACACCTGCTAGTTCGCTCGTTCGCATAGTTTTAGTAACTGTAACGCAAGGAATGGGAGTACAAATGCATTTTCTTTTGATTCCCTTTTTTTAAACCGGCGGTAGATTAAAACATGCACACACGCTCACGAAAACTATGTCGATCGTTTATACGCAGCGTTTAGTTTTTTTTTTGTTTTTCTTTCTTTTATTTTATTAACAATAACAATTGGAATGCGAATTAGGAATTATGTTGATTTTTGCTAGTGCTTCGGTATTAAACGCATTATTTACTGTTGTTTCTTTTTTTCCCCCTCGCTACCTTGTGTAGCTCGCGCTCAAGTTATATTGTTGACAGTTGTGCCTATTATTGTGGTGGTTCTATTACACTTTGTGGCAAAACAAAAAAAAAACGATATCATTTGTTTCCTTACTTAGTGTACCGTAGTTGAGCTAGAACGGTTCAGTCTTCACGCTATAATTGGAATTATCGTTAGATGCTATTAGATGTCTTCACTTGAAACATGTTTTCAAACCGTGTCTTGTGATGCGTAATGTAGCGTAATGCCACAATCAGTTTAGTGATTCGGATGCGAAGCAAATGGAATGGTCGTGTTTTCATCAATTGTTTTTTTTGCGTCATTCTACTTGCACAGGAGCAGCGTCTATTGCTGGAAGACATGGTGGAACAGGAGAAACGTGAACAGGCAAATCAACTTCAGCATGCCGGTGAAATGTCATCCAATCAAGGATTGATGAATGATCAGGTAAAATTGCTATTTAAAAAAAATCCGTCAGAATAATCATTTTGGATTGTTTGTGTTTTTTTTCAACAGGATTATGATAGATTATTGAATAACCAGCAAGCTGTTGGCCGTCCATTACAGCAACAACCCGGTATGGTAACTACACAACAAAACCAAACCCAGCAACTTCAATCGCCGACGGTTATGCACCAGCAGCAGCTGCAAATGCAATCTCCCAGCGGTGGTCAGTTCATGGTACAACAGCAGCAACAACGAATGACTACCCAATGGCGCCCACTGACACCGTCTCAGTCAGCACCGAATCCGGGCCTCAATGTAATGGCCCTACAACAGCAACAACCTCAAATTGCTGGCGGTGGTGGGCTAATCAATCAGCTGCCAAAAAATACGACCGTTTCTATGACAACGGTCCCTTCGCCAGCGTCGGCCGGCATCGTATCCGTCCCGCCGCAAGCTGATCCATCGGCCAATAAGTCAACTCCATTGTTCCAGGCGAACCTGCAACCACAGCCACCCCAACCTCCAGAAACGATCACAACCGAGCAAGACCGTTTGCTACAGATCAACTACGAAAATTGGCTAAATCAACAGAACACGGTGCTGTCCAATCAGCTGAAATACTACGAAACGGAGATCGTGAAACTGCGCAAGGTAAAGAAACAGCTCAACACCAAGCAGCGCCATTTGCGCAAACAAGGCAACGAGTTGACGGAGCACGATGCGAAGGAGCTGCAAAGAATAACGGCGGATCATACGATCATTCAGAAGCAGCTGGAAAATGCTCGGCGCCAACAACGGCAACATTCGGTAATGCTGCAAGAGTACAAATCGAAACATCCGTCGAGCAAACCGCAAACGCCCGGTACAACAACACCGGTCGGTGCTCCTGGAAGTTCGCCGGCTCAATCACTCATTGCACCACCGTCACCGTTGATGTCACCTTCGCCGAGCTCTCAACCTGGACCGCTGTATCATCCCCCGGTACAGTCTCCGCTGAGTAATCCGATTCTTCAGCCCAATCAAAGTCCACTCCACTCGCCCAGCCCGTTGCTGTCCCACAGCCCTGGACCGGCTAGTGTAAACTCCTCCGTACTGCAAAGCCCCGGTGGCAATCATACGAACTCGAACAGTGCAATGTCGCCGTACAGCACTATGCAGCCTTCGCCCCGCATCGGCACACCTCATTCACAGATTGATGAAAATTCGTTCAGTCCCGGTCCCGGTGGTCCCTCGCCGTCTCCATCACTGCCCGGGCGGTTGACGTCTCCGGCACCACGGATGACCTCACCGCAGCATCGTATGGCCGGACAGCAGCTAGTAGTGGGTGGTGCTGGCCGCATGGTTCCTAGCCCTGGCAATCAATTCAATCAGCAGGGCTTGGCGATACAAAACTCCATGATGAACTCACAAATGCCGCAACAGCAACAACTTCAACAGCAGCAACAACTGCAACAACAAACACGCTTTGTAAGACCCCAAACCATTCCGAACGATCCTAATGTGCGAATGCGTGTAGCAAACAGTATACAAATGCAGCAGCAACAACAACAACAACAACAGCAACAACAAATGATGGTTCAAAATCCAAACATTCGCCAAGTACAGCCGGGTGCTGTGGGAGCGGGCTATAATTCACCATTGGGTAGTCCACAGCCAAATATGTCACCAGGAGGCAGCATGAATCAACAACCGCAACAACAGTCAATGCAACAATCGCAACAGTCGATGGATCCACGTACAATGCAGTTCCTGCAGCAACAACAACGCATGCAGCAAATACAACAACAGCGTCAACAGATGATGCAACAACAACAGCAGCAGCAACAACAGTCACCGCAGCATGTTGGTACCGCTGGAAGTGGAACAATGATGCATCAACAGCAGCCACAACAACAGCAACAGCAGCTTCAGCAGCAATCTAATCAACAACAGATGCAACTAATGCAGCAACAACAATTGCAAATGCAACAGATGCAACAGCAGCAACAACAAATGCAACAGCAGCAGCAGCAGCAGCAACAGATAAATTATGCAAAGCAAAGCCCTATTCATCAACAACCACCTTCACCATTATTGAGCCATGGGGGTGGAAATACACCCACATCATCACCAATGCCTCAAAGTCCGATGATGTACTACAGCCAACAACAACCACAGCAACAGGTGCAACAACAACAACAGCAAGGACAACAAATGCAGCAACAGTTGATGCGCCAACAATCGATGCCGAACTGTGAAGGGTATTCTAATACCGGCGGAGGTGGTGGTATGAATCATCCGTCCAACCCTATTCCGCTGCCATTCGGAAAATTTGGATACATCAAGCTCGGTCTCCGTGGTGGTTCCCCAATGTGGGGCAATGCTAGGGGGAATAAGCGCGCCAATCCTGTCGCACAGTTCCAGCAACAACAGCTCCAGAAGCAGCAGCAGTTGCAAAAGCAACAACAGCAGCAACAACAAACTGCTGCTGGTTCTAACGCGGGCTCATCTGGAACTCCGCGGGCGCCACAAGCAACGATTTCGTCCGAAGTGAGAAAGCAACCCGTCAACGCAACGGGTACGTTCATTCAACATCGAAATCGTATCACTATCCTACAGAAACCTGCCAGCGGTGTTACGGGTGCGGTAATGAATGCCGTGGGTGTTACGCTGAAACCGGTTGCGGGTGGTGGTGCGGATGTAGTGGTGAACAGTAACGCCGGTAGCAGCTCCAATGTCGAGGAGATTGTCGTCATTGACAGCAGTCCGGACGAGAAGCAGCAGCGATTGCTGGATTACGACGATGATAACGATAAGACGCTGGTCGGGACGGAAGTGTCATTGAACTCGGTCGCTCAGCACGGTGTCGATGGGGATGAAGCCATCATGGAACCGTTCGGTACCGGTACCCCAACGGCCTATGAAATCGTTGGTAGTCCGCTCGACTCACAGATAGCGGCCGGGGAGTATAATCTCTTTTCGGACGATGTAGTTGAATGCGTGGACAGTGAGGATGGTACAAGCGTAACGGCAGTGGCTGGCACCAAGAAGGACACCCGGACGGTTGCCGTGGAACTGCTGATGGAGGCGGTAGATAGCAGCTCAAAGGATAAACCATTGCTGGGCAGCTCGGAAATAGAGATAGTGGAGAGTTTGGATGAAAGCAGCATTGGTACGACGGCGGAAGATTTCGAGGCAATGATCGACAGCCGGCCGAAGGAAAGCACACCGCCTGCAGTTGTTGCGGAAGTACAAAGCACGCCAAAGGGTGAAGCCACTGGCACGAGAAAGGAGGAGAAAGTGGTTGATAAAGCACCAACGCCCAAGAAAGAAGTTACGCTTGTGACAGTACAGCAACAGCAGCAACAAACTCCAAAACCAATCTCGTACCCAGCACGGATTGCTATCCAGCAAGCATTGATGCAGAACCGCCCAATCGTTGCAGCCGGCCATCAGCGGTTTGTGAAGGATGCGACAGAATCGACAGCGAAGCTATCGATCGGCAACACCACCATCTCGGTGCCGATACTGAAAAGCTTTCCAACATCCGGCACACCTTCGAAAACGACCGGTGCTGAGCAGAATGTAGTGAGCAAGGCCGGAACGCTTGCCACACATTCGAAGAAAATCATCAACACATCGGGCGGGCTGTCAATTAGCAACATCGCAAAGAACCCGTCCGGCGGTACGGTGATTGCCGTAGCTGGCCAAAAAATTAACACGACCAGCATCGTAACGCTCTCGTCGCTGAACCTGAACCAATCGTCTCCCTTCATAACGAAAACGTTCGCACGTCCTGGTGGTGCGCTAACTATACAGCAGCAAAAGCAGATTCCCGTTGGGTCGCAGATAAAAATTCAACCAAGCCAACAGTCCATAGCTGCAACAGTTGGGCTTCAACAACAACAACAACAACAGACAGTCACCACATCTGTAGCGAATAACCCTAACCTCGCTAGCTCTGCCACTGGTGGAACGAGCATGAGTTTTGGAGTGGCACAAAGCACTGTTCAACATTCGGCAAACGCACAACAGCAGATTGAGGGTATTGTCGTGAAAACGGTCACCAAGCCGAAAGTATCCTCCTCGCCGAGTCTTAGCTATGCGAAGCTATCCTCTCTCACCGTAACGCAGGATGTCTCGCTACCGAACAAAATCTTCGAAGATGATTCCATCTCTCCGGACAGTTCGATCAGTCAGGAAGATACGGAGCAGCTACCGTTAGATAAAGTCGAACTTCCTGTACCGCTGGAAGAAGCTAAACCTGCAGGCGGAGCTGCACTGGTGGAGTCATCTGGGCAGGGAAGTCAGGACAATGCGGCAAATGTGGAGCTTACCCAAACTTCAGAATCTAGCGTCAAGGGCAAACAAAACATCATCCCGGTACATGTGATAGCTAAATCGCGCGAGAACTCCCGCAGCCCTATACTGACGGGAGCTTCGGGACAACGAATCGTCTCCTCGATGCCACAGCTGTCACCGTTGTCACAACCGAACGAGCTAACGCTAAACGCTATGAATGTGTCTCAGCAGGTGCGTTCCATCATGTCCTCCATAAGCGTATCCAATGCAGCGAATGTAACAGTCAGCAGTGCACCGAGCGTTGTACTGTCCGTGGCACCCTCCGTATTGACAACGGCGTCTGGTATAACGACCACGAACGCGTCTACAGTGGCAGCCTCCAACATATCCACCATAACGTTCGACACCATACATCCCTCGAAAGGTGATAATATGAGCAAGACGGAAACGATTGCCAGCATACTGAAAACGGTGTCGGGTAAAACGATTCTACCGGCGGCGGCGATCGCTAGCAATTCCAACCTGATAAAAACTTCCGAGCAGAGCGGTGGACCATCGTTAACGTCCACCACGATTACACAGATACCGGGCACTAAGCTGATCACGCAACAGCTGCAACTGAGTCGGCTTCCTGGCCAAACCATCGGTGGTGGCAACAGTGGTAACTTCCTCGTCGTCAAGCAGCTACGCACACCGAACAAGCAGACGGGTCAGAATCACACCCAGAAGCAGCTTGTGGTGCTGACGCAACAGTCCCAAGGGGGACAACAGATTAAGCTACAATCTCACCAATCACAACAGCTGGCGGCCGGCAATAGTGTAATCATACAGAGTCAACCGGGCGGTAGTGGAGGCGGAAGTTTTGTCAAGATATCGACCACCCCCACCATAATGTCTACGAGTGACTCCACGAGCAAATCGACCACCCCAACGGTTGACACCAACAGTACTAGCGGGATTGCTACTATACTGAGCAATGCAAACCAGCAGCAACAGCATCAAAAAACACCCCAACAATCTTCGCCGCAAGTGCAAACGGGACAGATGCAAGGTTCTGCAGCACCGCAAATAATCTGCACCAACCAAGCTACGGGACAGACAAGAATACTGAACTTGGGCACAGTAGTAGCTACCGGTGATGGGACGTCTAGCAGTCAACCCAAATCGATCGTGATGGGCAATTCACGGGCCGCTACTATAACGAGCATCAATGTAACGTCGACTACGGCGACTCCGGTGGCCAGCATATTGAGCGCGACGCTTTCGCAACCGCTTATAAAAACCGGGCATATACCATCCTCCATCACGACGTTGCTCCAGAGTCAGTTACAAAGTGCGGCCTCCTTCCGTCGTTCCAAGTCTACCGATGAGGCTCCGGCCCATGTACACGGGCGAGAGACTGCATCGCAGATATTGAGCAAGCGACTCAGTCTAGAGGCAACGAACGTCGTCAAAAGCGAACCCGTAGATAGTGCCACGGATGATGCGAGCGTAAGTTCCACTTCCGCTTCCTCATCGGCGACACCGTCGAAGGCGGATACCGCATCCGGCACCGGCAGTGGGTGCAAATTCTCCACCATGTCTTCTGCTGGATCTGTTTCCAAGTCGGAAGATTCGCAAAACGTATTGCTGAAGCAGCTGTTGCAGAATAGCGGTGGAGCTAACTCGTCCGTATCGTCACCCGCACCGTCTCCGATTGGTCGTAACGTGCCAAGTCTTATCACAAGCCAACGAGCACCGAGTTTGGGTGTGGTTAGCTCTCTGGAGGCGCAACTCGCGCGCCCTGTAATTCCACCGTCGGCAAATCCTCCAGCGATACAAATCATAAGCACACAGGCCATACCGGCGATTGCTGCAGCGATCACATCTATATCGTCATCGACGGCGTCGACCGCGACATCATCCACTGCAGCGCTGACGCTGAACTCAACCACCAACATGTCTACTGGAACTACCGCAACAACAACGGTGGCGGTTACTACCGCAGCAAACAGCAGTAGTTCCGGTGTTAACAGCAACAGTACGGTAGAAACAACGAAAGCGAAACTCATTTCCCGAGAAACTTCCTTTGTTTCCAAACCATCCGGCATATCGTCAAGCCACCCAACACCGAACCTAGCGGCAAATATGCTTGCTGCCAGTATGAAGAAAGAGGAAATGCTACAGGCAGCAGCAGCGGCGGCGGCGGGTAGTTTTCCTACCGGAGTTGCCTCTGCGACCGTCGCCCAGGGCACGGTTAAAATCGAATCCGGCTCCATCACCGTAACGCAGATTCAAACATCACAACCATCGACCGTTGCTTCACAACAACTTCAAGCAACTGCAAAGTCGTCTATGTCACAGCAGCCGCAACTGCAGCAGCAGCAGCAGCAAACTAATTCTCAACAGTTTCATCAGCAAAACAACCAATTGCAGACCAAAGCTCCAAATGCTCCCGTAGTGTCTGTGAGCACGGCAACAAGTGTGAGCGATACGAATGTAACCATCACGAAACGTGATCCTCTAGCATCGCAGACAACTTCAACCGTTACGCCAGTGCTGCAAACGGCCGTTAGTGTGACGGTCACGACTAAAAATGTCGCCGGTGATGAGCAGAAACGATTCGCACCGAGTCCGGTGCAGGTTGGAGAAACGACTATCGTTCGAACTCCAACACCAACGCCGTCTACCGGCCCTATGCAACAACACGCCAGATCGTCCCCGGTTGCTCCTAGATCTGACACACCAGTTGAAGTGAAGAAAGAGCCAGAGCTACCGATAAGTGGCAGTTCCACATCAGTGTCCACAGCTGCCCCAACTGGCACAACCAGTTCATCTACATCCCTACCAACCTCAGCGATGGGCCCCCCAGTATCAATGCCACCATCCGCATCACCTGCGACACCTCAGACAACGCTAGCAATAAAATCTCCTCTGCCCCCAAGCAACACTGATCCGATGACGTCACCAGGTGTTTCACCTTCCGCTGCTCGAACGGAAGGCGGTCCTTCGCCTGTTGGTACAACCGTCATCAAGGAGGAACCTATCGACAGTAACTCAGCCGAGCTGGCAGCTAAAAGGGCAGCCGAAATAGCGCTGGAACTGAAAAAGAAAAAGCGTCGCGAGTACCAGAAAAATCGGCGCCAAATGCAAATTCAATCGAACAAAGACAACCAGCACAGTCAGGCTAAGAAGAAGCCGAAAAAATCCGTCAAGATCGAAGAAGACTACGACACATGCATCGATAATTTGATGGGGCAGCTGCGACAGTTACCACCGATGCAGATACTGGAACCGCAGTTGCCGCGCAATTACGGCGTGTGTTCCGTGTTCGGTACTGGCGATCTGTCAAAGTTTACCAACCTGAAAGGTTATTCGATCGCGTGTGGTGATCTGACGGGTAGTTATGGTGATGCCCAAATCCCATCGGTTGCGGATTTTTACAACACGAAACCGTTCGGCATAAAGGACCCACCGCCGGAACCTACGCCTGTTTCCATCCATCGTGGATTCTATGATCAGGAGTTCGCACCGATCAAGTTCGAAATGGAGGATCGTCAGCGGTATGAGTTTGTGCGCGATCGGGAGCTCGATTCGCCGGATACGATCATCAGCACGTCGAGCCCGGAATGCATACGGTGGGACTCTCCCATCGGGTTTCCGGGTCTTCGTCTGATCAAGGAAGAGCCGAACGATGACGACCAGACGACCGTGTATAGGCAGATGTCACCTGTCATTCCGATACTGGCGCCGATTCCAATACGGTTACGCAAGGGTATCACCCTTTCTGCCGACTCTGTACGCACTAACGGACCGTCGAGCGTCACTGACAGCAACAAGGAAAATGAAGGCTTCAAGGATACTATGGGCGTCAAGTCTCGCTTTGGACCGCCCACACCGCTGAAGGACACCAGCAATGTAACGGTCACACTAACGCTCACCTCTTCCGCCGTCGATGATATCTTCGGTGTTTTGCGTGATCTGGCCAACATGTTAGAGATACCGCCTCCCACTACGTACCAAATAGTGGAACGTACCGTATCGCCGACCAGTCAAAAGCTTGGCCTGTACCGTACGAAGGGTAGGGATGGCAAGGAAGGGACACCGATCGACATTCAAACCATTCTGAATGGATCGGCCCGCTTCTGTCGACACTGTGACGTGGTAATACTGAACAACATAATCATCGCCAATGCGTCCGAGTTCCCATTGCTAGCTACCAATGGGGATAGCGCTAGTCACGAGTTGGAATCGGAAGAGCTCTACTTCTGTGACGAACAGTGCTATCGACAGTTTAAGTGCTGTCCAACTAACATATTGGATGAGAGTGGCCGAAGCATTGCAGCGTCTCCTTCCGGCGGTGAAAGTGTCGTAACGCTCAATCACAAACCCGACAAGAACGTACCAACCACTGAGGCTCTGCCAGAGGACGGTATTGTAGGCATCAAGCAAGAAATGTTGGATGATGTAGAGATGGAGGATGGTACGGCAAGTTGCACATCCGGTAGTACGAAAGAATCGCAACACGGTAGCGCCGAACGGAAGAAGAAGCATCCGGACGATGGTCTAGAGAAAGACGTGCAGTCAGGCGCTCCGCCAGCAAAACAGATGAAAGGCGTGCGATACAAAGTCTACACGCCAAACTGTTTCGGCGTACAGCGCTTCAAGAAACCGAGCGAAAAGGAAATCACTGAAACACTGTTCCGCATGAGCATCACAGTGACGCCTTCGCCGAAGATGCCGGACGATACCCGGCGCTGTATCTTCTGCCATACGGTGGGCGATGGTGTGGCCGACGGGCCCTCGCGGCTACTCAACTACGATGTGGACAAATGGGTACATCTCAACTGTGCCCTCTGGTCGGACGGCGTGTACGAAACGGTGAACGGGGCGCTGATGCATCTGGAAAACGCGCTCCAACAAAGCTTAACCTCGGTGTGTACCTTCTGCAACAATCTGGGCGCAACGGTCAAGTGTTTCAAGACGCGCTGCGCCAACGTGTACCATCTGAGCTGTGCTATGAAGGATAGCTGTGTGTTCTACAAAAACAAGTCAACCATGTGCCAGACGCACGCCCCCAAGACGGAGAAGGACTCGGAGCTAACCACGCTCAGTGTACAGCGCCGGGTATACGTCGAGCGGGACGAAAGTCGTCAGGTTGCGTCGGTCATGCATCACTCGGAGTCGAACAATTTGCTGCGCGTCGGCAGCTTGATCTTCCTGAACGTTGGGCAACTGTTACCACACCAACTGCAAAGTTTCCACACGCCAAACTACATCTATCCCATCGGCTACAAAATAGTAAGTATACGAATGTAACTAAACATGATCATGAAGAAATCCCCGTCCTTTAGTCCAGAGGTCAAAATCTGCATACCACAACGTCTACACTCTTTGTGGTCCTCGATTTTTCGCGATTATCCCGGCCCATATCGGTGTTAAAGCTATCGTGGACGAAAAGCCTGTACTACAACATTTTAAATATTCTTCATTTGAGATCTATAGCGTGGTCTATGTGATAGATATTCTTACTAATGCGGAGTCCCAATTTTAGAACCATCTCTTCATACTAAGATGTCTACACTCTTTGTGGTCTTAGATATTTCGGGATCGTGAAGACATCCGCGGCCTTCAGTCTCCAGTTTGGTGTTGAAGTTACAAAATTTAATTATTCTTCATTTGAGCCTATGTTGCCTATGTATATGGCATGATCTACGTCGTAGATTTTCTTACTAATTTGGGTACACCGACTTCCTCCTAGAGCCTCCAAGAATCTTAGGACTTCCGCTAAACATACGCACAGAACAAATTATTGAGTTCTATTCCGGAAAACTTTAAATATTCCTATAGTGCTTAATATCGCATTCTCGTACTCTTTCTGCAGATCCGTTTCTACTGGTCGATGCGTCGCCCGAATAAGCGCTGCCGTTACATTTGCTCCATCGCTGACGTCTGCGGCCGGCCAGAATTCCGTGTGCTAGTGCAGGAAACATCCGAGGAGGATATAGAGCTGCGCGATGCGACACCGAAAGCCGTCTGGCAGCGGATCCTAGAGCCGATGGCGCAGCTACGGAAGAGCTGTCACATTGTGCAACTCTTCCCCAAATACATCACCGGGGAAGATTTGTTCGGGCTGACCGAACCGGCAGTCGTACGTATCTTGGAAAGCTTACCAGGCATCGAAACACTCACCGACTACCGGTTCAAGTATGGGCGCAATCCTCTGTTGGAGCTCCCGCTAGCGATCAACCCATCCGGTGCGGCTCGAACCGAACCGAAACTGAAGCACTCGCTGTCGTGGAAAAAGCCACACACACAGCGCACTGGATCCGTGAGCCAACGGCCTACGTTCGTGCCGACTAGCTCACCGGCCGGTGAGGTTGCCTGTCCGTACAGCAAACAGTTCGTGCATTCGAAGAGCTCACAGTACAAGAAGATGAAGCAAGAGTGGCGGAATAACGTGTTTCTGGCGCGTTCAAAGATCCAAGGGCTTGGTTTGTACGCGGCACGCGATCTCGAGAAGCACACCATGGTGATAGAATATATCGGCGAGGTGATACGCACCGAGGTGTCGGAATTGCGCGAAAAGCAGTACGAGGCGAGGGTAAGCGTGCGAAAGATGTTAGAGTAAATGTTAAGCATTCGACTTATCATAGTTTTATTTCTGCAGAATCGCGGCATCTACATGTTTCGGCTGGACGAAGAGCGTGTGGTGGACGCAACGCTAAGCGGTGGTCTTGCGCGATACATCAATCACTCCTGCAACCCAAACTGCGTCACGGAGATAGTCGAGGTGGATCGTGAGCTGCGCATCATCATCTTCGCCAAGCGACGCATCAACCGTGGGGAAGAACTTTCCTACGACTATAAGTTCGACATTGAGGACGATGCACACAAGATATCGTGCATGTGCGGTGCACCGAACTGCAAGAAATGGATGAACTAAATCCTGCCTCACTCCCATACCCCCTTAACCCCTTCCTGCAGAGACTGACACCTTTGTTTGGTGATCAGTTGGATGGAGAGAAGCACACACACGCGACATAGTTATGTGCGTGTGCAGCGTCTGCATTTTTACACCACGTTACCTCGTCATCATTGCAGTTGTATGTAATTTATGTGCGGGTGAAGAGCAGAATGGTTGGTAAATCCTGAGCGCTGCACTATTCCGGAAAGTATCTACCTTTGTTAGTTTTTTTTTTTATTTTGGCAATTTCTAGTTTAACACTTCTTGCAATTTCTGATTCGTGTTAATATGAGTATTAGTCTTTTACTTTACAGTTTTGTGGATTTAAGCGAATCGTTGTATTTTTCACAATTCTTCACTTTCAGACTTTCTTTAGCGAAAGAATAGACAAGTATTGCTGCAAATCGTGTAATACTCTAAAATAATAATCGTGCGTGTGTGTGCGTGTGTTTGTGTTTGTCAAGAATGTACGAAAATACGTGTATTTAAATGTACTTTTTTTGTGTTTTTAAACAGTACGTTCGAATCTTTGTTAGAAGCTGGCGTTAGGAAATAGGAAGAAAATTAGCTTTTAGAAAGCGACGGTGAATACTGTGTAGTTAGTGTAGTACTGTGTAGGATACTACTCGGAAGTTTACGATACGGTAAGTGAGTAGAACAATAAGGTGATAGTGAATAATGGCAAAAGGGAAACAGTTATTTTAATGACCATGTTACAGCTTCACGCACGTTAACGGATACATCTTGACCTTCCCTGAATTGATGAAGACAGGCAAACATTAGGATCAAAGGTATATACACTCATAATATATATATACACACATAGGAATCGTGCATATGTCTCTGGAGAATATATATATAACTATAGCTACATATATAAATATATAATATATATTTTCGGACGATTATTTTAGCAAGCATATTTTGCTATATACAATGTCGAACAAAGTGAGGGAATAATGGCGAAAAGTGTAGCGTAAGAAATGAAACTAACAAATTACCTTACTATTAAGCTATTCGGTTACAAATCATACGCGCCGCAATGAGCAACCATTTCAGAAATGTTTAGAACGGTATAAGAATTCGGTCAAGTGGATAAAAGGAAAGGGTAATAGAAATGGTGAACCCCCCGGAGCGGAATTGAATGAACAACAATCCTTCATTCAGTTTCATCCCTTGGCCGGCAACCCATTTTCTTTTTCATCCCTCTTTTTATACACAGCACTACACATGTTACTAGGCGGATAAGCTAGTGGAGCTCTGTTTAGGACTAGGAACAAATAGGCAAAACAACAAAATGGCACACAAGATGTGGTGAACTGTGTACTAAAGTATGTAAATTAATATAACGATCGCAAATCACAGCATTGCAGTTCCCGTTGGTGATACAGTAACTTGATTGATGACTATAAACGAATGACTTTAGATAAGCATTGTAGGGGAAACATCTGCTTGTTCGAGGAACCACTGTGAAGTAGATTCCTTTCAAGTTGAAGTGGTATAGTGTAAAACGTACATTTGATATCTTTCCACTCTTCGGTGTCTTTTGGCAGATGAATTTGGTGAACCTTCCCAACATGGCAGGGAATTTGAGGATGATGTTTGCACTTGAAAAAACTCCGAATGGTGCCAATTTCACCGCTTGAGAACTCGAACACGAATAATATGCCTCCTGCATACGAGTAGCGACGACGAAGTGGGACTTGCATATCATCGGCCCAATTGTGTGAGAGATTATATAAATAATCCTCTGCAAAGCAGGTAAGTTTGTATGTATGTTGCTATTTTGCATGAGGCCATCAAGCAAGTTTCAATATACAAACTGTTCCACGAGCAAAAAATAATTTCGACTACACTGGTTTCGAACTCTTCGACTTCGTTCCTCTTGAGCCGTTGTGACTCCAGGATAAATAAATAAAAAACCCAACCGGACAGTCTTGGTTGAAATTTGTCCTGAATCGGATACGCGATCCTTGAGACGCCTGCAGGTAAAGAATTGGAAGAAATCCACATCAACCTGAGCTGAATTAGATGACCTAAAACTAGAAAATGAGATCAATTTTTACCGAGACGCTACAGCGTCACAATAGAAGATAACACGAAATTCTTTTTCAAATCGAATTGTAGTCCTGAGAAGGACTGTTGGTTGAGGATGTCACTGAATGCAAGCGCTTCAGTGCGCTTGCATAACGTCATGACGTAGCCCTTTACTTCTTGGCTGCTGCAGCTTTCTTGGGAGCGGCGGCCTTCTTGGGTGCGGCTGCCTTCTTCGGTGCGGTGGCTTTCTTGGCGGGAGCAGCGGCCTTCTTTGGCTTCGGTGCCTTCGGCTTGGCGGCCGCGGTCTTCGATGGCTTCGTGGCCTTCT